>VZRV01003328.1:120735-412642 GCA_013398115.1 Falcunculus frontatus
CCTCATCCCTCCCTCCCTCCCTCCTTCCCCCCCGCCTCTCTCTCTCCATCCCTCGGAGGCTCGGGAGGAGCAGCCGGGCCGGGCCGGGTCCCTCAACTCTTGCCCCCGGGCTGGTGCCTCCTGCTGCACGGTTCCCCCACAGCCCCCACGGCCATCTCACCTGCAGCCAGAACAGACCTCTCCTTCCCTGCAGACATTTCTCTTCACAACGTCCCACTTTCTGCACCTGCCCCTTGGCCTCGTACCCAGGCAGCACCTTCATCCATAGCCATTTCGCTGGGATTCTCCCACCCCATGGACAATTTCACTGTAAGGAAACACCTTTCCTCTGACCTGCCCATGGCTGCCCCCAGCCACCAGCGTGGCCTTTCCATCACCCTCTTTGGCCATCTGACAAATGCCACTTCCCCAAAATTGTGGCAACTCTGGGGAATTTAAAGGTCAAGTATCAGCTGCTGGCATCGCTCCATGGAGACAAGCTTCAGTCCAAAGTGATGCCTGACCTTCCTTCTGTTGCAGGCAAAGTCATTGTAATTCTTCTCTTGCACTTCATTTTAACCTCATGGAAGCAATGACATTGGGTTTTGTTTAAAGTCATGAGACCGGCCTCCGTGACACGCAAGTGTTCAAAAATAAACACTTGAGGAAAAGTTTTGCTTTAATTTAAACTGTTCCTTTCTCCCATGCACCCACCTACCATCTACGGCAGGGGTGTGTGACAACAGCGGAAACTGTTTCCCTCCATTTTCCACAAATAAACCAGAGACCTACAAGTGGCCCCATGCCATGTGAGTCAGAAGAATGTGTCTCCTTCCCACCCCAGACTCCTTTACCTGTATTGATGATTAGCACCTTTGAGTGAAACAGCTTTTCCTAAAAAACCGGTTGTTTCCCAATGCACAAGTAACTTTTAATCAAGTATTCCCAACATAAATGTGTGGGATTTTTTACCCAGTTTGTGCCCAGTGGCAAAAGATAAAATTTCCATTTTGGAATTACTGCTTTACTAAGTGAAAGATAGGGGACAAAAGCAGGTTGAGAGAGAGTCTTTTAAGAAAATATTTTGAGCATTTGGCATTACAGGAAAAACACATTTGTGTGAAAAAAAACACTTTCCGTTGCAGAATGAGCATTATTTCTAGAGATTTTAGTTGATTTTTTTTTTTTTTTTTGGCTGTCCTTGTTTTTCTCCCAAGAATAAAAGTTAATTTTCGGGAATTTCTTGGAGGTGTACAACCTGAGAAACAGAGAACATGTATTCCACTGGTCAACAACCTTGTGCAGAACCCTTGTCCACTGCAACTGATAGAACATAGCTATCTCAGGTTTTGTTCTCTGTTTTTATCCCTGACAAAGATAGACATAAGTATAAACAAAAAGCAACAAAAATAATCATATCACCGTGCTGAGCCCAAAACAGCCACATTCTGTTAACCAGATGTATTTGACTTGTTGTCCATGCATGTGTTGAGTGACCTTTTTTGAAGAGCACAAAATCATGCACCATTAAAGTCAAGTAGATTTTTTTACCAATGACTTCCCGGAGGGGAATATTTGGCCTGTATTCAGATTCCTCCTAATTTTTAGGAAGATTGTTGTTGCGTCTCTTGAGGACTAGGGTTCTCCTTAATGGAGGAAATATTTTGCTATATAGATTCTTATTATTAATACATAATCTTCTGTATTATTTATGATGTGTCTCAGTTCTGTAGGAGAGCTCAAGTGCTGATCATCAGCTTCTTTGGTTGCATATATTGTGCTGGGCAGGTGCAACTCCATAGTCCTGTTTCTCCATTTGTCCAATTTTGGGGAGTTGCTGGAGGACACCTATGCCTTTTCCATAGGCCATGTGTATCTCCCCTCAGAGGAAACCAGTGCACACAGACTAGAGAGCCAGGGACAGAAGGTACATTTGCAAGGAAAAGATCCTACAGGTTCTGTATTCAGATGTTCTATTTGTAGGCAGTCAAGACAAAGATCTGAATCTGGATCTGTGAAATGAAAATGCTTTTTTGGTGCTGCATCATATACTGGAAAGTGTAGTACGATTTCTTTTCTCTGTCCTCTTGCCCCATATATTTTACAAGTGAAGCATAATAGTTCAGTTCAGTTCAATCAAATTTTGCCTTGAAATCAATATTCAGTATGAAGGAAAGCTGCAAAAATTGCATTTTCATCCTTAAGTTTTCAGAAAAAAATCTGTGTTCGGTTTCAGTCTGCACATAGAGTAACTAAAAATTAAAATACAGTATTCAAAAGTAGTAGGTTTTATGCAAGAATATTATGTTTTCTGACCTTTTGAGGGCATGTTTTTTGACCTATAAATCTCTTTCTCTATTTCTGTTTTTGGGGCTTATCTGAGAGTGGGGATTTTTGGGTTGTTGGGTTTTTTGATTATATCTTTTTTCCTATTTTTTTTGGCAGCTTTGCAAACTTGCTCTGATAACCTGGCTTTCAAATCAGTGTAGCTCTGTATTAGGAAAGTAGCATAACATTTCTGTAGAAGTTATCTAAAAAGAAAAGAGATACTGCACACTTTACCAAAGATGTATTTGCTCTGGACTGCCTACATGAGTGAAAAAGTTTGAAAAACTTTATTTTGGTTGGAAAAGTAAGCAGACATGACCAAACATGTAGAAACTGCTATTTTTATATTCTCTTTTCTGACCATACCCACAGCTGAATCTGTTTTTCAGATGTAACTTGCTATTCAGAAATGCTAGATATTCACATTTTGGGCAGGAATCTTTACAGAACAATACTAAGTCACAATTAGCTTTAAAGAAATTTTTCTTAAATGAACCAGCATCTCTCATATGAAGCAACATTTTTGCTCAAAATAAACATTTTTACTTCTTGATTTATCTGGTATAGGTATCACTCTGGTAAAGTCCTACTGGATAACAAGCCAAATAAAATAAGTAAGTGCTTGCAGTAATTATTCTTCAACACAAAGTTGATGACAAACTCTCAGGCTGCCTGAGTAATTTAAACCAAGAAATTCTGCTTCACATTTCAAGATGGATTAAACTTTATTGTCTTTTTTTATAACCTGATTTTGAGATTAGGAACCGCAAAGATCGTGCTATGGACCGCAAGATTTGACACTGCTGGGAAAGGCAGAGTTTAAGCACAGTTACAGCTCATGACAGGTGTCAGTACTTGTTGAGGCACCTCAGCCAGAGCCCAACCTCTGTGAACATGTGGTACTTTCCAAGATAATCCCCACACCTTCTTTGTGCAGAAAGAAAAAGGGAAATAAGGCGTGAAAACTGCAAGGAGGAGCAGGAAGAAGTGGATAACAAGATCCAACTGGAATTAATGTCCAGTTGAAAGCAAAGGCTCAGAAACTTCACGGTCTACTATTCTAGATGCAGTCCAAAGGACTTTGCATGTCATCATACTAAATGTTGCAGATCTGAACTGCTCGTCCCAGAGGGGAGATTCACCACAGCAGTCAAATGTGTAGAGCAGTGAAGCGGGACAGTGTGGCACCTCACATGAGGCTTCTTGCTGATTCCCCACCAAGGAAACCCAAGAAAGAAGATGAGCTCCAGAGTGGCTTTGTTGGGCTTGGCTCCATGCATTATAATTCACATGTGTTCATAATATTCAAACATACATAATTTACAATTCTTCCTGCGCCCAGAGTCCCAGGTGTTCAGGCCTGGTTGCTAAACCCTAGCCAGGTAATCCAGCGTTCATCCCTGCAGTCAGCTAACAACATAAATCCTTTATGGCTTTCCTGTGTGGGACATGGTAACTGCTTTTCTTAGATATGCTATATGCTAACTAAGAAGAATTAAGATGAATAACAGAACAATTTTTAAGTTCTAGTGTGAAAATCATTTAAGTCATTTATGGAATGGGTAGCAGATGACAATGCAGCCCATCAGAAATTACTATTTCTAATATCTGGGAGAAGACAAAAAAAAGAAAGAAAAATGCAAGAATATATACGGCACATTGTTATTAGTAGGAAATATCTGTTAAAATTTTATCTGATCAAAATTTAGATATTTCCACACCTAAATGTTCTATCTACAAGATGTGCATGCAAAATTACTATTTTCGTTAAAATTTCCAGTAATATCCATTTGAAGTTTTGTGGGATGTGCTGCCCTATGGTTACGTGCATTTTGAAACACAAAAAATCCTTCACTCAACTCAAAGGATTTTTGTTCCTTGCATGTAATCAGAGTTTAGGTATATTGATGGAGAATGCTAAACTTTTTGTTTATATCTGGTTTTTTTCCTCTGCTATTAGTCTCTGCAGTGCCAAGAAAGTCTGTAAAGAATAAACATCATTGGTAGTAGTGGTAAATAGATTCTAATGTACTTTGTATTACTCAAGGCCTAATTTGAACTGCAAACCCCTTACAATAGCTTTTTTTCCTTTTTTTTTTCGTGTGTGTGCAAGAATGTAAGAAAAAATGAACCTCTCTGTGACCTTGGCCTACTAGAATTAAGTTGTGGTACTGGCCTTTGGAAAAAAAAAAAACCAGAACTGAATATGTTTGATATGAAGCAACAGCCCTAGAAGCCCTTAATTTACATGCAATAGTTGAAGTTATTTCTCTGAGGATGTCTTTTTGGTTCAGAAAGTCTTCATTCCTTTGCATATTTAGGTAAAGTACGAAGCTTGACCATGGTCAAGGAAATCTGCATCTGTATTTGTACTTTGAACTACATTTAGACTTCTTTATTGTTGAAAAGCTTGAAAATATTCACCTAAAATATTTAACCACTAAGAAAATCTCCAAATCACATTGTTTTCAGAATTATCTGTCTTTTAAATCAATTAATGATTTTAGTGCCTGAGGCAAGGTGTGCATATATGTCATTTGGGCAGTATATTAATGCCTTCTTTTATGTGTACAGATAATTCACCCCTCCTCCCGCATTTTTTGAAGTCAGTGAAAACCAAGAGTGTGCTTAAGTAAAACCACTGAACATCTCTGGCTGACTATTTTTTCATTTAACTGTCTAAACCATAAAACTTAGGATAGTTTTTCTAAGATCTTTTTACATGTTAGATCCCAAACTGGAGAATAATTTTTGCATTTCCTAGAGTGTTTTTTATTTTCAGTAATTGCTTTTATTTCAAAAATATAATAAACTTTTGATGGATTTCAAATCAGCACATAGTTTTTACTTTGAAATTAAAAAAAATATATAACGTACAATAAAAAAATCCTAACAAACCAAAATCATGCCAGGAAAATTTCGACAAAAGCAATGCAGAGATGTTAACGTAGGCCCATGTACTGATTCGTTCAACTTATATGTGTGCTTCTAAATTGGGAAAAGTTTCCAAAAGATTCTCTATAGGATACATTTTACGTCAAGAGGAGGTAAAATGGTGGCGAAAAGCAAAGGATCTTTATCTTCCAATACGATACTTCTTTAAAAAAAAAAATTCATTGTCAGATAAGCTGAGAAAACACTACCAAAACTGGTCCTGAGAGATCCGATAAAATTTTAAAAGTAACATACAGTGGTTTAATAAAAATTAAGTATTGCTTTAAAAGTACTATTAATAGATCTCAGACTGGTATAAATTTAGAGAAGTGTTTTCAATGAGTTTAGAGTACCAAAGAATAAAACTAAACTGGTCTTTGACTGTGGATTGTATGCTGTGGAATACCTTCTGCAATTCAAAAATCCAGAGACAGAAGCCTTAGCTCTTTGAATTCCAGAGACTGAAGACTTCCAGAACTTGCTGTCAAGAGTAAATTCTCTAGGATTTCATATCAAAGAGGAGAATTTCTACCTAGGGTGCTGTTAAAGATTTTAGAAAGAAACCTTCACAGGGATTCATCAGTTTCCTAGCAGTCTCTCAGACGTAAGGACATATTAATAACAGCTCAGAAAAAACACAAACGAAAAAGACTCACAATTCATGGCAATAAAGTACTGATCTTTTCTGGTTTACGATTTGTAACCCCAGAGACAGAAAGCTTGCCAAGGTATCAGAAAAGATGTTATCAAAGGAGAAATCTCAGCTTGACCTCTTTTCAAGAACAAGCTTTGGGTACTTTATTTGAATCAAAGTCTCCTTGTTTGGGATATGAGCTTTGTAATGCAGCTACTGGAAAATAGTCAAGTAGGGAAAAGGGACATGTGGCTGCAGAATCAGGACAGGAACTCTCAAAGGAAGATGAGGGCAAACTGTTAAAATTTCTCTGCTGTGTCATTTCTTTGTATCTTACAGAAAAGCCTTTCGTCAGCCCAGCCTTCTTCCCTAAGGTCTTAGCAGAGGTATTGCAATTCTGGTAGTGAAATGATGCTGATAGCAGTGTGGTTGCTCTACATCTGCTATGCCAATAACGCACATTCACTTTTCCAGGCTATTTTTAGTATTCTATACCTCAACACTGTGGTATCTATTTTTACAAAGTACCCAATCCCCACTTTCCATAGAGATAGAAACTGTTGGCCAAGCTTTTTTGTTATATGTGAAATTTGAGCATGGATGATTAGGCTTTACTGCACATTAAACAATGACAGAGTATATCCTTGCCTTAGCACTGCTGAGGATTTTGCTACCAATTTCTGCAGCAAATATAAGACTGAAGCAGAATTTGGATGTCTATGGGCTGAAGTTATAATTCTAAAGCCGTCTGCAGTTTGGCTAAAATTTGCTTAAGTTTTGATCCCGTTCTTCATATCAAAATTTAAATGTACCAATTAAAAAAGTTTTGAATTTGGAACACTACTGCTAAGCAAGCTGGTATGATGGCCTATATCAATGTTTTTTATCATACTATTAAATAATATTTTCTTATTAGTAAAATCAAATTGATATACATTAAAAAAGCAAAAAAAATACATTTACAATAGTGGCATAGAAACAACTATGGAGAAGTTGTTTGGTTTTTTCCTCTGCTAAATTAACGCACGAAAGCCCAGCTTGCAGGATAGCTCTGGGGTCAGCTTGCGGCGTCCTCAATGAGGCGGTGACAAAAGAGTCCAAGGACCAGCTCCCCCCCCGAGGGAGTTTCCTTTGGGCAGGCGATTGGGCACGCAGGTGGAGGCAAAGAAGGAGAGAGAGAACTCCTCGTGTGATAATCCACGTGAAGGTTTGTTAGCCCAGAGGGACATGGACAAAGAACCAAATATTGATGAGGGGATTAAACTTATATACGGAGGGCAGGACAGGCGGGGATAAGGGAAACAGCCAATAAAGTTGGAGATAAAAGGCAGGGTGACAGCTGAGGGGACCAATGAGAACAATCCAAAGGAGGGACTTGGAGGAGGAACCAATGGGGTGTCGAATAATGCAGAACTTTCTAGAACATATACATATTAATTAATGGGAATTAATATTAATAACTTTATACATAAAATAGGGAGGGGAAAACATGAACCAACCATAACTAAGTATGAAAAACATGAAACTGGAGGACTGTGGGCTCTTACCCTAACAAAGGATTGAGAGAAAGTGCTGAAGCCTTTGACGACCACGGCCTGGGGATGGTGCTGCCCTTAAAGGTCTGGGTGGCTTTGGCCACCTACGCCGCCACACTGAATAGCAATTGTGCTCTGCCCTGAACTAAAACACATTACTTCTGACTTTGTATTACTACTGGAACTTTTTTTATAAAGTCTTTCTTACAGTAATGATATACAGATTAACACTCGCTTTATCTCTTAACTCCCCAGATCGGTAACACTGGGCTTTAGTTTAGGAGTCTGCAGATTCGGTGGAGGGACAAGTCCACGTAGACAAGAACTTTTATCTGACAATAATCAATGAAGGTTATCTAGGGAAAAGTATAAAACCAGAACAAGTTTTCAGTGATATTTCCTTAGAATGTTTTCCAATCTGAAAATGTTTGATGGTCATCCAACTTTTGGTGTTATGATATTAATTATCTTCCCAGTGATTTATGACTTTTTTCTCTCTCTGTGCAGAGATATTTCCCATGTAAACAGCTAAGCAAAAATATGATATAAGTCAGCTGAGCAAGGGATTTTCAAATATACAATTTTGTGAGTTTCTTTTTTCTTCTGGTACAAAATAGCTTTTTTCATATACTATGGAAAAAATGATATTCAGAGTTGCAATATTATTACTTTTTCTTAAGAATAAAAAAAGCCAAACCAAACCAAACCCTAATAACCCCACTGTCCTTTACTTGTTTTCATGTGAACCCTTCAATAAACAATTCAGGTAAACCCTTGAATGAACAATTTTTAGTAAGGAAGCAAAACCATCAATACAGAAAATATGTATATTTACATTCCGCATATCTGATTAGCATTTTTTTTGCCATTCCAATGTATTTCTTCATTTATTCCCAGTAGATAAAACCAATGTGGTTTCAATTCATATATTAAAGAGCAATGGCAATGCTCTTTATTTTTGCTGAGATTATTTTATACACATGTCCTTCAGTTATGGAAACACTTCAGATAAACCACTGATAATGTGCACTGAGAACCCACAGGAAATACAGGAGTATGTCACTCAGCTTGAGATGAACAACGTTTAAACTATTTTTCTTATAACTGCTCCAAGGAAAAAAAAATCTGGCATTTGTTTCCCAACATTAAAATAGGAAGCACACTATTGACATTTAATCTGTATTTTATGACAAGAATGTTTGATATAGTCCTATTGAAAAGGCTCATGTAGAAATCCATCTCTGTATCTGGAAATAATTTTGCAGTTTTTAACAGGAGGCATAGTTAACCAAAATGTTGAGTGCTGTATATCTCATTTTTAAATAACCTTGAGTGCTAATTACTGTGGTAAACCACTTATATGCCTCATTGACAGTAGTCGACAGTGTATATGGAATTTAATATTTTCTTTCCTTTTATTTCTTTTTCTTTCTCTTCTCTTCTTTCTCATTCATTTTCCTTTTCTTTCACTTCTTCATCTTCCTCTTTCTCACTCTTTCTTTCTTTTTTCCTTTTCTTTCTCCATCACAATCTCCCTTTAACTTTCTCCCTACCTTTCTGTTTTTCTTTCCTCCTCTCTTTTTCACTTTCTTTTTTTTAAAGGTTTTATTAAAACCCCACAGTCTTCGTGTATATTGTCAGTTTAAAAATACAGTTATGTGGGCTAAGATTTATGAATTAAATTTTGGCCTATGAAACAAACACTAGAAGAGAAGTTTACAAGAAGAAAAGTTAACAAAGAATCATGACTCTGGGGGCAAAATTTAGCAGCCACAATCCCAGAGAATAGGCATTTTAGGTGGCATACTGAGATATGCTGCCTGCCATCCTGTCCATGGTCTTCTTTCCTGACTTCGCTGACACCAGAACTGCTGAAATGCAATTACAGTTGAACCAAAGATACTTCTCTGCGGTAGATTTTCAAAGAAACTTTTTAAGGAGGTAGAAGGATACTAATAGCTTGAAATGTGCTATCACATCAGTGTATCCACCTAAGACAGATAAAATACCGGCCCTGTAAACAGCAGCCTGTTCAAGTTTGGTGCTTAACAGCAGGGACCAGCTTTTCTACTGCTCACAAAGATAACATCTGAATAACATTCATTAGCTGTTGTTCTGGGTGACACATTTTTAAAGAGATAACAAAACATGCCCACAAATTCTTTTATCCTTGGTTATGTCCCATTCATATTTATGGGGCTATTCATGTTTTTAGAAATTTTTTCGAAAGAACTTTCTTGGCTGTAGGTATATGGGACTATTCTTACGAAAAGAGACGAGGTACTTCAAAGGACTTTGACTCCAAAATAACTTACAAACTGCTGATAAAAACTCATAGAGTTTTATCTTGAGTCAAAACTCTCACCAAAAAAAAAAAAAAAAATCGGCCTTGTAAAATCAAGTCTGAATGAACCTCTAACTTTTGTGATGAAACTCAAAGAAGAGAATGTCAGGATGGAAAATTGCACATTCAAACTGAAAATCATGGGTTGTCTGGCCAGAAAAAAGTTCTAGTGAAGTAGCACTCATGGTGAAACAAGTATTCAATCCAATATGACATGGCTGCAACAGGAAGGAATATAATTTTCCAGTGGTGCATCACACTGCTTAAGCCAAGACTGATCACATACTTGAGTATCAAGACAATGACACAACCTTCTAAGTAGGTAAAAATCTCTGCAGTCAAGCAGGAACATCAACTGCAGCAAAGGTATAAAGCAGTTTGCTTATTCGTTTTATTAAATAGGTAATAGAGCACAAAAACTCTGTTTTAAATAAAAGAGTCACTGTGTCATATCCAAATGTATTAAGTCAGTGAGAAAAAAGTATAGTTACAATAGTCTGTAAAAAAGCGTTCCACTTAGCATGTCTAAATAATAAATGCAGATGTACCATCTGTGTTTAGAATGGAAGGTTGCCTACCCACAAATCCATTTTAAAAGACATTTTTATATATACACCAGGGAACCAGAAGTGAAAATAAGAAACATAAGAATACTTTCAGATATATTCTGGAGTCCAAGAATCCTAAAAAAATGCTACTAGAAGAGAGGCAAATCATTGCACCTATGATTCTCTCTTACATAGATGGGAAAAAATGTATTTCTGCCTGTCACACTGAAGTTATGCTGTGTTATACCCCACATTTGCTACATGTTTCTGCCTTGTAGTCCTCCAATCTTACCAAAGGAAACCCAGCTTCCTGGGGGCACATCTCCTCCTGAGAACAGTCCTGTTTGTCCCTGAATTGCCTTCAGGTACCTGTCACATCCCACAGCAACAGCTGTGCTGGTGGGTTCAGCAGTGAACTGAACAGCACACACACTGTTTTGCCATGTCCCATGGCGTACGCACAATGACTGGTCACAAACAAACAATAAATTCCATTATGACTCCCTACGAATGGATATTTTTCCAATGGAAATGTTTATGTGGGCCTCTCGCTTGTACCTAGTTATTAATTTTGGGTGGTGTTCATTTCATCTAATGTCCAGGGTTTGAGCATTTAAATCGGAGGTAATCACTTAGGTTTCATTGTAGCACTGTTAGATGTAAATAAGCATTTGGTGTCACAATCAATCAGCCTGGATAGAATAAATTTCAGGGTGACTTTCAGATTGCCTTCAAAGTATTCTGGAAATATTTGCTTCCTCTTAGTCAAATACCCACCTTTCTGAGTGTCTTCAACTTAACTCTTTAGCTGAAATTTGCTCATTGATTTTGATTGCAAGAAGATAAGTAAATTCATAGTAAAAATTTCTAAGTATTAGGGAAATATATCCCATGAAGCAAAAAGTAGGTAAAGGACAGAAATTATGTTGCTTTAATGAATCAGAAGTGAATTAGGAAACCATCCTGAAACCAGTGGAAACACATGAAAACTCCATGTTAGTATGTTTGTGATGTAACACAGAATCAATAGGAATTTTTAAGAAATTAACCAGAATTAATAAAAATCAATAGGAATTTAAAGAAAAAAAACCCCAAAAAAACCCTAGAAAAGTAAAAATAATGGAAATAATTATTTTGATGATAAAAAGTCATTTCCTATGTAGCTGAGGTTCTTATTAGGTAAGTCATGAGTCAAGAAGTGAAGAGGTCAATGAATCAGTGTTCTGATCATGAGGACAGCATCCCTAAGTTATAAACAAATCCACAATTACACATTACCTACTTTTTATGTATGTATTATCTCTTTGATGGTCTGTGATTTGTGTTGTTAGTGTAGGAATCCATATGGAAACATGTGAACATAATATGTAAATCTGGGTATGCATTATGTCCATGAATAAATTTCTTAATCTTATTCGTTTTAGTTACTGGTTCCAACAATTCTAACCCGTAACAACCAGAAGGTGTTGTGAGGCTCTGTTCATTCATTAAAAGCATGAAATCTGCTGTGACAGATTTGCATGAGAAGTCTATAAAGAAATTACGTGCTCATTGGATTATAACCCATGCAGGGAAAGGGGTTTTTTTCTTTCTATTTGCATAATCCTGTTTCATAGACTTGAACCTTAATTTGTTAAACTGGGAAATGCTTTGTCAAAATTTTAAAATATTAAAACTATTAATGCTTCCTGCGCTAATTTTGTAACTGACACTTATGATCTTCATATTCTTTGTTTAAATTATCATATCTGTTGATAGTAATCCAATATTTAGAAGATACAGTAAATACAGTGTTTCTTACTTCCTTAGAGACAGAATTTCACTCAGAGTATTTGTCGTATTTTGCTAAGATCAAAACATATTTCTCCCTTGCTTTTCCACTACCTTTTGTTTTCCTCATATTACTTTGTAAGTTTTGCTTTTATGACTTTTTGTTTTGCTGTGTTTTAAGTCTTCTGCAGGAGAAGAACTTTCTGGGAAAAAGAAAAAAAAAGAAAACTGGGATACAAAATAAACACTTCTCAGCTGAACCACCCTCAGCAGACCAGCAAACTCCTCCCTTAAACGTTCTGATGTATGACTGTACATGAAAATCAGATGGGCATGAGGAAGTGATTCCATTTGCTAAAGGCAGTTTTGATCCATATGGCAAACAACTGCTGCTCAGATGAGCAAACTTTTGAGAAGCTAATTTGTTAAATCCAAACAGATGATCTTGCAGTCAAAGGTAAATACATCATAACACCTTGCAGCTTTTATTTGCTCCCGTCACCACTGATAATGCAGAGTCTCTTGTGACATGCTCTTTCTTTCTTTGAGAGTAATCTGCAAAGGAGGCAACAACAAATACTCAACACACAGGATCTGAGTGTGTGCCATGGCTGAAACACGCAGTAAATAGGAAAACAATTCCTTGTAGTCGGCAAATCACCACAGATATTTTCGGGAATTGTGAGAATCCTGATCTTAGACAGAGGACCACTCCAGAGAGATTTGGTTTGGGTTTGTGGTGTTGCAGCTGCCACTCTGCCACTAACCTGTTTCTGCCTCAGTGTATCTAGGGGAAAACCAGCCAATTGATTTTATTATGAACAGTACAAGGGCTTTTAAAAATCCCACTTTTAACAACTTAAACTACATGTGTGAGCTGAGGTCCATGCTGCTGCCTGCAGCTTTTGTAGCAAACCCCAAATTGCTTTCTGAGTCTATTGCAATGTTTGCAAATCTCTTAAGGAGTCCTTCCTTTCCTTGGAATGGCCATGTCATATTTCTTACCATCCACAATGCTGCCTCATGGAGGGCCGGGCTGGACACATCCAGCATCATATTAATTTGTGGGGAGTGCTGAGGCAGGAGGCTTTGAGTTCTGCACTGGGACACCTTCCAGACATCTAAAACCATGAATCCAAGCCAATGAGCTGCATATCTTGTCTCAGGACTTGGGTTTTGAGTGTCCTCAACAACACAGATTTATGCTCTGCCTTTCTTGTGTAATTTGTATAAACATATATAGAGAGACAGGTTTTGCAGAGATTAGAGTTACATACCAACAGGTTGTCAGGAACATGATTTGAAAACAGCAACTACCCTAATTAGTATGTGTTTCTCTTACTTTGTCTTGTGACGGTATTTGATGTGCAATTTTTTTCATCAATTTAAAATCACTTACGGAGTTCAGGTCTTTCATTATAAAATCCAATAATGGCACATTCTTTTTTTCCGCAGATGTGATGTAGATATCTGAATTTTAAAAATTCATAGACTGGTTGAAAAAGAAATAAGATATTTACTGCCAAATGTTCTTTGGAATAAATCCATAAAAACTAAAGGAGGGAGAAAATAGGAAGACTGAAGCCACAAGGTCAACTGGAAGGTTTTCCAGTTCTAGTTTGAGCAAGGCAATATCTGAGAAAATGGCTGTGGACACTTACATAGTTAGGTCAGTAAACACTGCAGTTCATTTTCCTTTTGGTACTTTTTATAAAAAAGACAAGGTAAGAGGACAAAATTAATTATGTTTAATTTTCATGTACATATTTTTCAAGAATATTTAAAAATCAAGTTAGATGCCTATTTGGGTTTGCTTATAGTTCTACTTCATGAATTGATTGAATATATTCCTTTAACTCTTCAACCAGATATAAATCTGCAGACATTTAAGCTTACAATAATGCAATAACATTTTTAAGAGGCTTAAATTCAAAAGTGTTCGTATTTTTTGTCTGTTGTGAGAGAATATTGTTCCAAGTCTTTTCCTATTATGACTTTCTTAATTATATTTTTGTTTCTTACAGCCTTTTTAGTTTTCCTTTTAGATAATGAAACATTTGCTTCTTCAGTTCAATTAACCTCCATTCCACAATAGGTACAAATATTCCCATCTTCCCTTTGCTCCTTTGCAGACAATAACATACAGGAAATTGGATCAGATCAGAGCAATTGTTCAGCCTTGCTCCTTAATCTGAATTACTAGGAACTGAGATTTTGACTCACATTGCATTCACATCTACAGTTCAATTTAGACACAACCTGTAAGACTGCGATATTTATTGTAAATCTTTGCATTTTTCTAAATATCAATGTTTCTTGAGAATTTCCAAGTTGGGGTCAATGACTCCAGTTCAGTTTTTATTTTGCCAGCTTCCTGTTGCTAATAGAGATGGACTACCAGAGAACAGCAATATCTCTCTGTCCTTCACTAGAACAAAAGGATTGAGTTCTTTCAAGCAGTGTTCAGTTAAATTTAAGTACCTGATGTTTCTCTGCTTTTGTATTTATGACCGTTGGACTATCTATTTTTCTGAGATCCACGTGTAAGTCTGGGCACGTTGAACTGCTGAATTTCATGTTATTCCTAACACTTCAGTGCTCTAAGTCATCATTCTTACATAGACAATGTTTATATTTAACCTTCTTTATGTTAAGAGTTCTCTTAAGACTATCTAAAGGCAAGATCCAGACACACAGCAGCCTCACTTCTGCCAGATACTCAAATATCTGGACTAGAAGGAACTGTGATATGCTCCAGGTAGGTCATCAGTGCAAACATTTAAGGAACTGGGACTTTCAGTAGTTATGAAGTATAAAGTGACACCCAGTCTAGGTACACACAACATCCTCTAACTATTGAAAAGCTCTATGGAAACATGCCTACTTCCTATTCTGTAACCACTAATTAGAAATACTGAACCTTAGTTCCAAAGAATTCCACTGTCTCTAGCCTGACAGCTACCTTTGCCACAATCCATTGTTATCTTACTTTCACAAATCCATAATTTTATTGTAGTAAAATTGATAGCTTCCTGTATGACATGATATCAAAATGCTTTTTGGATATATGCACTGTCTGGAAAACAGTGACATCAAAAGTTTCCTGTTGGCATGCCATGATTAACTTTGATAAACTCACTTTATATTATGTCATTTTCTGTTTATTGGGAAATCTTCAATTACACTATCTCCAGGTGTTCCATATTACAAAGGTTAAACAATTGTTCTTCAGCCACCCAAGATCTCATTTTTCTTCTTTTAAATACAAATTTTGTGTTGTACAGCTTCTAGCTATGAAGTACAATCTTCTACCTGTCAGAATCTTTATTATTTCTTGCTACATTCTGAGTCAGTTTTCTTGAAGGTCTAAAGCGATGTTTTCCAGCCCTCCCAAATTCAGCATATCACTTCACAACATATGAATGCAGAAACCACCCAAAGACCTGTTGATGGAGAGGCAGGAATTTTCAGACATGAGTTTAGATCTTAGGGGGTTTGAGCTGCTGTTCATAGAGGATTATTTTTTCCATTGATTTGAAAGGAGCGTGGGAAAACCAGGCTTCTGATTACTCTGCTTAAGTTTTAACACTGGAGAAACTCTGTTTGCAAAAAAATGCCCCTCCCTGCCCCCAGCACTCCCCCTGCCACGGTGCAGGATGGCATTCCAGCCCCTGGAGCCATCAGTCCCTACCCCAGAAAGGCCAGAGGACACATCTCCAGCCCTGCTACAACCCTGTACGTGGTCCTTGCCGAGCTGATGTCCCAGCCTGGCCTCACCACAGCCCGTCCACACGGCCCTGCCCAGCCATCCTGGACAGGGACTGACCCTGGTTGCTGTCTCTGGCCTGGTTCTAACCCCCTCCTGCTGGCCAAAGTCCCAGCCTGGCCATGGCTTCTTGTTGTCTCCAAGGAGGTGCCTGAAGCCTGAGGCTGGGAGTGCTCAGCTGATCCCCGGCCCATCCATCTCCTCATTCCAACAATTGCTCAGTGGAGTGCTGGGGTTTGGTGCTGTGTTAGGTTGTCTCTTATCTTGATCCCTCACTGAACAGGAGTCAGACTTCCACATTTCAGACACTATTAGAAGAGCCTTCTGCTCACCTGTTTTATTTGCCTTTATAAAGGCGAACCCGTCTTGGCTTTTCAAAATTGCTGCTTTGTTCTTGCACTTTTTGACCTTTTAAGTAAAGCTTCTTTTAATGATCACTCCTTTTCTCGTTCCGGATAGACTCCCTGTTTACTTCTAATATCCTTTTTATGAGATGGCTGTTTATCCACTTAGGCCTTTAAAAAGCTTTCTTAAAAGTTATTTTCTTTCTGTATGAGATGTGAATCCCAGATAATTTTTGTATGTTTGACTTAGATAACTTGCAGTTATGTTCCTCGATGCAGTTTTTGAGCCATTTGGTCCAGCTAACTGCATTAATTAATTTTCTTAATTGTCCAAGTTTGTACTTTGGAAACAAAAACCAAAACAAATCCTTAGCTCCTGACCCATCCTGCTGAAGTCATTTAGAGGGGAATGAGCTCAGGATGGTAATACTTCCCCCCGTTTGCACAATGTATTTGCAAAGTGATTTATACCAGTCCAGTCAAAATGCAAGCACTTCTGTTGATATTGAGTTTAATTGGGCACAGTAATGACTAAAGGCTTTTAAAGGTCACTGCATCCAGATGTTCAGCTATTAGTCACCATCACCCAACAAACTTTCTAAATAAAGATAAATAAAGATAAAATAAAGAAACACTGCAACATTCAACAAAATTAGTGTCTGGGACTGGTAGGATTATACGTACTTCTGCTTTCTGGTCTTCTCTGTTCAGTTCCCTCAGAACACAAAAACTTACTGAAAATATTTTTTTTCCCTCTAAGGAACAATCTTTGCTTTTTTTAGGCAAGTAGGCTTTCCTTGCATGAGTAATGCAATTATAGTCGGAAACTTGCAGAGTTTTCAACAATTCTTACAATTTACCCTTTGAATAATCAAAATGTTCTGAAGACTACAATGTTTGTAACTCCTTGACTTGGAAAGTTTTAGCAACTCCTTACTGCTTCCTCGGTGTAGTTTAGGTACTAGCACTAAAAGTGGGATTTTTAGGTTTCAAAAATTCATAATTCATCCTAATGGAATGAAGGTTCATGTTCTTTACCTTTGGTTTATTAATAGCTAAGGTATTCATCTTTTAAAATAAATTTTTACAGAAACTGAATAAATAATTTCTAGAAAGACATTTTTATAAACTGTCAGCCTCTGATAAAATTTCATACTCTTATATCACATTTTCATATTTTAATCTAAAATAATTATCCCAACTTTTTTGCACATGGACCTTTTAGATTTCCATAAACTCTCTATATTTCAGTTTTTTGTATTACTCAGATTTTGAATAAACACAAAGAAATTTTAATCACTTAGAAACTAGTGCAGGGTTTAGTCTTTGGGGAACTCAAAGAATTCCATTAAAGTTGTTTTAATTTTAGGAGAGTTTAAAATTAAATTATTTAAAATGTCAGTTCTCAGCCTGTTCTTATAGACATAAGTGGGTGAAAATTAATCATTCAGAGCGAATGGAAACCTAAGTAGGAGCTGAAGCTGCTGCTGAACAGCCATTGATCATTGAATTCTGTACAAATGCTTTTCATATGTAATTAGAATTCACATAATCAAATGTTATGAGAAGGCAACATTTCATAGATCATTTTGCTTATCATCTCAGAACTTACAGAAATGCTATGAGAAACCTGTAATTTAATCAAACATATAATATGGAGCATTCCTACACTGAAGCAGAAAAGCAATGCTGTGGAGTCTTCTTTTCAATCCATCTTTACCATGTTTCATCCGAAAGGCTGTGCTCCTTATTTATCAGCACTCTGCTTCCTCAGTGAGATAAACAGCATTCTTTAAAAGATATATTGCCAGAATTTACAGTAGAATTCATTTGCTGAAGTGATAAATTTAGAGCTAAGACAGAATACAGTCTAATTTAATCTGAGAATATTGTCACAATTTATGTAATGGGCTGATCTAAAGGTTAACAAGAAAACATCCTATCTCTTTTTTCAAATGTCAGCCAAATATTTTATAGATTTCTCTCCATCCTCTCTTGTAGCCCCTTTAGTTAAATTAGCACAGCTGTCTGAGAGATCAGATTTAAGGCCTTTCAATGTTCCCTTGGTCTGAGAAGAGATGCCTCAGGAGTATTGCCAGGCAAAAGGTAAACTGGAGTACTGAAGCACATTATTTTCTGAGCACATTTTCTAAGAACATTATAAACACAGAATTGATAGGTGGGTAGGTAAGGATACACTCTCTCTTAAGAGACTTTTAAAATCCTGGAAACGAGCTTACAGTGTCCAAAAGCAGATCCAGATAAAATACACTGGGTCAATGCTCTCCTTTATTTATAGAAACAACCAGCAGTATTTTGGTTGGTTAAAAATCCAGTAAAAAAGCAGCTTAACAGGATGACTAAAATTTAGCATTGATATTGAATGGCAATGAGTGTAATTTACAAAAGAAAAATCTGTGACTTTGACGAGTTTAGATGAAAATATAACCTCTAGGCACACATCAAGGAAAAAGTCTTTTCCATTCTCTTGTTATTTTACCTTTGCTGGCTGTTGAAGGGAAATTTTCTAAAATTACCCTTGCGCTCTAAAATGGAATCCAGTGCTGTGCTTTGGGCATAATGATCAAAGGTTGTCTGTCTTTTGGTGCCTCCACAAATGAGACCCTCCAGCCATAGACAGCTTCACCAATCTATTTGAAAACAAGCAACCACTGAAATAAGGGAGGACAAGTTTTCTTTCCTTGAGCTTATTTCCCATAAAGGCTAGCTGTACTCTAAGTAGGCTGCTTGGCTCAAGGAACAAATCTGAGTAGGAAATAAGGCCTCTTGACTGTCTGGCCACTAGTGCTGATGCACCACATGAAATTAGATAAAGGTAATATGTGCACTGCTGACACCACCTCCTTCAGGTGGAAAGGAAATCTGTCGTCAAATCTCTGACCTCTAAACAGAAAAGGAGCAGTGTAAGTTTCAAAGAAAAGATTTATCCTCATCCTATTCCCCCAAAGAAGAGATGTAATTTTTCTCAAAACCTTCTTCCATTCACAGACCCTCCGTATATGGACCAACAATGCTCTTGGTTCTGCACTAGTCCCTAAAGGAAGTGGTCAGGGAATCATCAGATAAAACCTTTCTGTATCTAATTTTCCTATGGAAAACAAGTCAACATAGATGGGACACGTACATATTCAAAACAAAGAGCTGTATTTTCTATGTTATCATGGACAATTCTTGTTTTGTGAACATGTGGAGAAATGGGCAAGTCGATGGACTAGAACAGATAAATAATTCATTTAGTCTTTGAACTGACAGACCATAATTTTTTTTAATATGTCAGAGATACAGAGCAGAAGAATCTTTGAATCTTATTAGTGATTTTGTAGGACCTAAGGATTGCTTGTCCATTTTCACCTGATTGAAGCAATTCATGGACCAACAGAGTGTGTATGTGTTAAAAAAATAGATACTCTTTGTGTTTCAGTTTTTATATTGTAATACTGTCCCTGTTTAATCATCAGTAAGGATTTCATCTTTAAGGATGGCAACCAGTAAAATTATTTTATAAATTATTGGTATAGGCACTGAAATGTTTTATGTTTATACAAATATAAGACATTTATGAACATGAGATTATTGCACCTAAGTAAATGGGAAGAAATCAATATCACATGGTTGGAGCAGAAACACAATATGTCTGACAGGTACATACTGAAGCACCTATTACAGATAAAGCAGTTAGAAATGCTATTCTACAGTACTGCTGTTGGCATCAGTCAAAATAAATGGAACCTACTTTACTAGGAATTGTCATCAGTTTCCCATTTGTGCTGTAAAATTAGCAACTCCAGCATTGTTGGGAATAGGGAGGAGAAGACACACTACAGTTTAAAGTTTTCTGAGTTTTAAAAATGTTTTTTCAAACACTTGGTGTTTTACTACATTAGTTTAAGCATTGTGAAACATCCCATCCACCCTTGTAATTAAGCTACTGTTTATTTGTTTTTATGGAGTTTAAATTAAAACCATGATTTTTCCTACCTAAAGGGAAGCCAGGGTTGAGCAAACATCAAGAAAATCATAAAAGAGAAACTTCTGTATGATGTTGCTTGTTTTTTCCTATAAAATATAAAGGGTGAAATCCTAGCCTATTGAAGTCATTGGGAGATTTGTAATTGACTTTGAAAGGCTGAGATTTCACCCTTAAGAAACAAGGCTAAATTTTCCAAAAGCAGTCTCTGATTTGGAGTGCTTGTATGTGCCTGCTTGGTCCTTTGGCTGTGCTGAGTTTTAATGCTCTAGAACTCAGACTTGCTGATGCTCAGCACTTCTAAAATAGGCTCTCACTTGTCTTAATTTGGATGCTTAAATCATCACTACAACAGAAATTAAAAGCTGCCTTTGGAAATTTTTAGCCTACTTCTTTAAAATGAAGTTCAAAAAACCATACTGTGCGTATCAGGAACTTTGTTATTGCTATTAAAATCAGCTGTGTGGAATAAATTGAGAGCAGAAGTGAAAATTGGCAAGAGATATGATCATGCAAATAGCAGTTTTTCAGCGTTGCCCTGGTTTTTGTAACCCTGCTTCACTGGACATGTTGAAAAAGGGGGAAAGAGCTTGTGGGATATTTCCCTCAGACTCTATTAAGAGATAAGAAGAGTCTGAAAATACAGAAAACAGAAGTGACATATTTACAGCACTCGCAAAAGGGAGGTAGAGAGGATGGATTTGTTTAAAGGGCACATTTAAATTTAGATTGGCTGTTTCATATTGTTTAAACAATTTCCTCATCTCAACCTGTTTGATTTTTTCCTTCCTGAACTCACTTGCTTGTCACATTGCCATCAATCATTACCACCTATAAGAAGAATCATATGCAATTGGAAATTAAAAATGCTTAGACCCTATGGGTTGAATTTTTGACCCTATGCTTTGGCCCTATGGGCACCATTTTTGTATTTGGTACATAATTATCTCTGCTTTGCTGTCTCCAGCAGGTGTTATGAGTTTTTTCTCATGTTTCTTCCTTTGCTGTAAACACAGGGCATAGCGGATGAGAAAAAAAGGAGAATTTCTTAAGAAGGAACAAAAGAGAAAGAAATATCGCAGTGCAGCTGACTTCTTAATGGGATGGATTTAAATGAAGAAATTTAGCATATCTCCATATCTCTGGAAGCAGAAGAGTTCTAAGGCTGTTCAAGTATGTTTTCCTTCTGATGGAAGTACAGAGTATTTGGGAAACCAAGAAGTAGCCAATGTTGCTCTTTGTTATTTTGCACCGTATCAAATAACTACAAAGAAATCAGAAACACCCATGAGGATGTTACATATTTGACTTAAAATCCAACTCCTTCCTTTTTGCTACATGAAAGAAGACACAGGCCATATACTGGGACAGGTATATAACGACTAGGATAGTTATAGGGCATGGGATCCATGGGAAAAAAAGGACTGATGTGGTTAGCATCACTTTTTATTCCTTCCCTTACACAGCTGAGATGTAAGTGCAAGTCCAGAGGAAAGCTTATACTCATATCTTCAGCATCTTAGCAGATGGAACTATCTCCTACCAAACCTCTGCTCCATTCCTATTCTACACCCCAAATGCAAAGAAAGGGTTTTTCTGGCAAATAAAATGAGATTAATTGCTGGCTTTTTAGATACAGAATACTTCTAGGGGATAATATATATATGTTGTGGATGGCCTGACTCGATGAGCGATTCTTCTTACATATTTTTTTTAAGTAGACAAGAAGTATTGTTCTGGAAAAGCAAATAAAAATGTGCCTAAGCTGATGTCTCTTTTCTTTTCTGAAACACACTGAAGAAAGTAATTAGTTTCAAAATTATTTCAGATATGATGGTTACTGTTCAGTTCATCTCAGTTTAATGGAACATCCTCTTGGATATCATTTCTCATCTCTTAAACTATAAGTGTTCTGAGCTCCAAAAGGCAAGATTTTACTGATTAGAGTGAAAATGCATATACATATACTTTTTATCCCATGTTAAAAATTTCCACATCTTTTGTATTTTTTAAAAAAAGGTCAGACCAAGAAATAGCTGGGGTTTAAAAGTTTCAACATGACATGGAATTAGTAGACACTGCACTGCAATGTACAGTCTTGTTCCAGACAAAACCAGATACATGATTTGAAAATTGCCTGATGAGCACGGTTAGGACTGATGTTCTTTTTTATTTTTTTTTTAATTAATTTATTTAGGGCTTTATTCTGTCTCCAGTTCATTTCACACAGTCTTAAATATACTTGCATGGAATGAAATTAATCTGGGAGATAATAATCCAGTGTGTTTTCAGCAAACTTTTTAAGCAAAGGAAGCAAA
The DNA here is from genome assembly GCA_013398115.1 of Falcunculus frontatus. Lineage (NCBI taxonomy): Eukaryota > Metazoa > Chordata > Aves > Passeriformes > Falcunculus > Falcunculus frontatus. Next base: position 143,224 of record VZRV01003328.1, read on the forward strand.
TCATATTATTATCTCTAAATTCATTCATCACTAAGATTTATATTTCAGGAATATAGAAACTATGAAGACCCTGTGAAGACACTGCTAAATTTTTTTATTGGGCAATGTCCATTTTCACACAATATAATGAATAAATCCAGTTTGAAATGTCCTTATCTTAAAAGTCTTTCATATTTGTTACATACAACTGGAATTTCCAAAAGTAAGTTCTGATTTATTTTCCCCTAAAAAGGTAGACATTTTTCTTAATAATGAGTATGAAAAAATGTTTTCCAGTGTGCACTATAGGAAGATGTAGACCTTGTGTATAATCTGAAAATCTGTCAAGATCATAATTTATCCAGTCAAATGCATGCAGCTACAGCATGTTCTTGTGCTTAAGAGAAATTCTATGTAATGTCATCAAAAATGTCTGCAAATGTAAAGTCAACAAAATTGGACCCAGCGACATTACACACTCTGGTACACTGGCATCAGAAAGACCAAATCTTCTGCAACAAATCCATATTACTGCAAACCCTGGATAAAAATGAAATTAGAGTAAGAATAGAAAAACACACCAATAACAAAGTACTATGCATAAATATCAGAAGCATTAAAGGCAAAAATATTTTTTTATAGAAGAGGAATTTTTAAAAGCAACTAAAAACCTGAGCCTACAAGGCTTCTGTTAAAGAAAATATTTTGTTTAATTACATATGATCTATATCCTGATTGCTGTGTATGTATGTCTGTATCTCTATGTTTTATTACGGAATTTTCAAAGGGGCAAAAGAAAAACAGGTAGCAATGTTCAAATAATACTGACTTTTCTTTCTACTCCTTTGAAAACCCAAAGGAAAATGTGCCATCTGCTACCCTCATTAGCCTGCTAATTAGTTTTGTTGAAGACAGACAGGAATGCTGCATTGGTTTTCCATAAAGGTATGAGAAGATGACATATTTGTGACTACATTCATGTTACCAGAAAGAGTTTTCCAACTCAGTTATCACACTGACTGGCCAAACAAAAAACTTGTGTCAGCAGTTCATGTCCCAAAAGAGACATACTGTTATGGTTGAATTTTTTTAACAGCTTTGTCCCAAAATTTGAACAACTGGACCAAATTCTTGCCTCCAATATAGTGTGCCATATTTAATAAAGGAAAACTCTTTGTGCAATAAGGCATTATCAAGCAGATCATGGGACATCCAAACATCTGCTTCACAAATATATAGATATAATCACATGTTGGATCTTAAGGACAACTGTGATGATTTTAAGGAATAATAACATTCACAAATGGATAAACAAAATGGCACTAATGTTTATATCAACATTGTGCAAGAATGGAAGAAATCAAAATTTTGGTTTAATCCATATTTGGAGGGGATTGGTGTTGGAAAATGGTTATTATGGAGATAGACTGTGGACAGCATTTCACTGACATCTTATTCTCATATTTGTAAAAACATAGGTAGGCAGATATTCTCCTGAGGCCACTACACATGTTATTAATCATATCTGTAATTGTATTATTAAAAATAAAATAATTCACCATGTCAAGAATTGTGCAGTGTGAAGATTGATTTTTTTTCCCTTTGATCTCTGTTTTCAGTATTGAAGTTCAGATTCATGTTCTTATAACAACATCACATAAGCAACACTAACAAAACCAACTGATTGGTAAAGTAAACAACACTTGAACTCAGCTTAAAATGACACTAAAAATACACAATCTTACTTTGGGCATGCTATGCAAATTTCTTCATGTCTGTTAAAAATAAAAGTCTATTCTAGGACTATACTCAGAGTTAGAATTATGGAGAAATAATGGTGCCTCACACTTTTAAGAGCACAGTTTCACTATATGTAAGGAAATAGGCCTTTTCTGTGCAATGGGGTAAAATAGTTGTCTAGGGTTGAATAATAGCAATTAATAGAGATATTGGAGAGACATTCTTAACAGCATAGAAGTTTAGACTTGCTTTGAAGGTCAGCTATTCTAATTAAATATTGTATTCTAGCCTGTCAGTAAATTTCCACTCTAAACTTTGTTTCACAACTGAAAAATTCTTCTTAGGCAAAATATTTGTTTAAACACATCTGTATACTCTATGGTTTGATCTGAAATCAGCCTTGGTTACAATAGCTGTCAAAAAGTATCACATCAGCTGGTTGTGTTTTGTTCATAGGCGATGTTGCTTGAGTTTGGCATCAGCCTTCATTCTTCCGGGAAAGTCGTGGTTGTGATCTATCTGAGTGAAACTGAAGTGGTATTTTGCTTTCTGATTATTTTTCCCTTTTCAGTGATAGTGCCACTACTTTATCGTGAGAACATAAAGACTAGCTGAAATCATAAAAGCAGATAGAGAACCAGTAAAAGGCCACCCATTTCAAAAAACCCAAATCAACAGAGAAACAGAAGTAATAGGATTCAGGGTGCCCTTTCACCCTTTAATTTTCCCCATGACTTGGTATCTCATGAACCATCTCTGTAAGGCACACAGCTGATGTCAGATGAGAATATTCAGGAACTTTTTTTTAAAAGGCGACAACAAAAGAAAAGAGTCACACATTTCATTTTTAAATTTGGAAAGTACTGCAGAACTGATCCAAACAAAGCAATAAAGTGGTATGTCAAAACATCAATAAAAGTACTGTCTTCACAGGAAAAAGTACCAAAGGAATAGAAGTGTCTTGGTATTCTAATTTTCCTCTCCTTTTCCATGCACACTGTGAGATTATTGTAATTGAATTGTGTTAGAAATGTTTTACACAGAATTGGTGAATAGAAGAGAAAAGCAATTAAACACAGGCCTAACTCTGGCCTAATGTTTAAGCGTGTGAGCAGTTCCGTAAATATTCACTTTGAATTATATGAAAAACTGGGATAGACAAGCCAGGCACTGAAGTCTTGGGGACAGAAGGGTTGAACTTCCTTTCCTGTGGATGTATCTGCTGATAATATTATATGGTCCTACACAGATCTCAGATCTCACTACTTGGCTTTGCTCTCACTGAGTCCTACTCTCCGTATGCTGCAAGCATATTTTCACATAGTGACACCATTGAACTCCATATATAAGACTCTGGACATATAATACTATTTAGTCCTTCTGTCATGTTCTGTGTGAGGTCAAGCCCACCAATCAATCCTTCAGATGAAAAGACCAGCAGATGAAACATATAAACTTTAGTTCTATAAAAAACAATAACCCGAGTATTAAGTGAAACGTACTCCATGTACTCCTTCACTAATCATATGCCTCTTCAGAACAATTAACAATTAGTACTAATGCTTGTTGAAGATGAAAAGAGAACCACTAAATTTGTATTCCTCTCCCCTGTATTCTTTCTTTGTGTGCATTTTAAAATTCAATTTTTCGTTTCTGTTCCATGGCATGAACTACATAGGGCGTTGATATTTTTAGGCTGAGTTGCCATCACAATAGATCATTTCAAGGATTTTCAAATCAAAAAAGAAGAGGTATTTGAAATCTGTTAGGCCAAGGAGACACCTTCCACATAATTCGTTATTAAATGTAGACCAAGTCAGACATACATCAAAACAAAGACAAAAACTCAAACAGTGAAGATACGGTTTTGTTTGAGAAAACAATTGTCCTCCAAGACTTTCTGGTGTCTTCTCTTTCTGCCCAGAGTTCTCTGGGGTCCTAATATTGTGGATGCAGATTACTTAACTGGTAGTGAATGAATGCCAAGAACACCTAAGTCTACATGTGCTAAAAATTAGCTCAGATGAAGATTTCTAAATTTAGGTGAGGTCAAGCCTACCAATCAGACCTCGAGACGAAAGGACCAGCAGATGAAACAAGAGGGAAAAACAAAAGGTCACCTTTCATTCTGTTCCTTTCAGTCTTGCAAGTATGATTGGAACAAGAGTTTTCTCTTTTCAGAAAATTTGTTTATTTCTCCTTCGGTAGGAATCTATTTGGCCTTTCAAATATATTTCTGGCTTTCTGTCAAAGGCAACAAGGAAAACAAGATTTCTGCACATCAAGTTCATATCTTCATTCTCTCATTTTCACCTTCCCAGACTGTTCTCTTAATGTTATTGTGTCTTTAAGAGATTCACAGAATCACCAGGGGTATGGTGCTCTCTTTTTTCCATCTGCTGAACCAGCTGCATTATTCTTGCTTCCTCCTTATTCTGTTGTTTCTTCTTTCTCACCATCCTATCCTTGAGTGACTATTCTTGTTTTGCCTCCTTAATATCTTAATTCTTTACTTTTCACCTGCCTCCCAGAAGAAATGAATTGAGGTGATTTTGCAGAAGAATAGAAATGAAGTGGAAAGGAACTTATAGATTTCTGATTATGATCCAGCAGATCAGTTAAACAATGAAAACCTTTACTAGAACCACTGTGGTAAATTGGCCTGAGATTTTGATTATCTGTTTTCAAAAAAGATGGAGCACAACTTGAAAGGACAGAGAAATGCTTGTAGCTTTTAATCAGTGACCTATTGTGTTGTTGGTGGCATTATCCTGTAAAAAGATCCTGGTTCAAGGTCTGGTTTAAAATTTGAAAATTGCTGTTTTCTTACTAATTTAGGAGTCTCAAGCTTATCATTACTTGTAAATTTACAGCTGTTCCATCTATCATCAACTTGCTAATAGGCAGTTGTTCAATTCTCAGGAGCCTGCCATAAGAAATAAGAGCAGTAGGTAGTTGCTACAGCTGGAATCCCATTCCACCTCAGGAGCTTCTTAACAACATTCTCAGATGTGTAAATGATCCATTAGAAACCAGAGGGAATTGCTACAAGCATAAAAAGCTACCATCGTGGAATGAGATGAATACTGTGATGAGAAACTGCTGGAACTGAGAATCCCTGTACACCAAATCAGTGCTGTACAGGTCAGGAGAAGCAAATTTGCAAACAATTATCAAAGACAATTATCAAAAGCCACTGAACTTTGATGAAGGTATGTTCTTTTGTATGAAAAGTTCCATGAGATCTGTCTTATCTCTGTTTTTTCTTCTAAATCTTAGAGTCCTTATGACATCTCAGTTGTTGCTTTTACTGCAGAATAACCATTCAATCCAGCACATGAGCCATGGTAGCTTCCCTTTGAATTTCTTTTTCTGGCCTGGCCCAAAGCCTATTTGATCTTCCTGTTGTCCTTAATGCATTTAGTCATTTCCCTTCTTCTCGGCAGCCAGCTTCTCCCCGGCCCCCATGATTGCTCTTCACTGCTCATTTCTCTAACTGCTCTGTCAGCAGCCCCTCTGGCAGATCTGTTTCCTCATTATCAACCATTATACCAGGACTCCCCTTTCTCCATGTGTGCTTCTTTATTTGTTTATATGGATTTTTGTCTGCCATGACTAGACTAACTACTTAGAATTTACATGTCCGTGCTCCAGAGCTTTTAGAATTAGGCTCTCATTCATACTCTTCTCCTGTAGAATACCTCATCTAGAATAATTTGTCCATGAAGTCCAGTATAATCAAAGCAAGATGTCTACACTCCTTCCTTTAATAACCACATCCCTCTAAACGTTCTGCAATGACCATTTTCTCTAATGCATCCATAATAGAATTCCAATGTTTCTTCTTGCTTTCCAGTCATACATCACACAGCCACTGCCAGTCTCTTTTTCAAAGTGCACATTCCTTGACAATTTTTTATAAGTTCCTACCCTTTTTTTCACCTTATTCACTGTCCCCATGCTAGCTTCTTGAGTTCATAGACACACTGTTGGAAAATCAGACTAACTGAAGAAAAGAGGAGAAAAAAACATGACCGTTTAATAAGTTCTTCTCCTGGATAGTTGTAATGTCATGCTTTCCTCTCCCCTCATGACTTTCTGGCTTGTGACACATAGAGTATAAATGACATACTTCTTTTTTTCTTTTTATGAGAATCCGAGACAATTCCTGGCCACATAATAGATAAAAGTGATAAAAGCAATTTTTTTCTGGTTTTAACATTAAAAGACAAAACTGTTTTTAGAGACTCATGTGAAAGTTCAGAATTAATTGGTAGAATTGTTGGCTGAGGTTGCACCTATGCTGTGTACTGGGGATTCCTTCGCAGATCCATCTTAAACAGTTATAAATTCTTAAGGACAATCACCATAAAGAGGAAAAAAAAAACCAAAAAAAACCACTCTTTTTTTTTTTTTTTGAGAAGACACAGACATAGTCAGATCATATCACTTGATCTTGTCTGGTTGTTATTCTGGCTGGTTGCAATACACAAGACTGCACTTTCACTTCCTAAACATTCTTCCAGGGACAGAAATCTGTTGATGACTCAACATCACCTTCAGAAACTACAACCATTGTTCTCTGAGGGGTTTAGTTCCTTTTCTTTTTCTTTTAGTTAGAAAATTGCAATGTGTTTTTGATCTCTATGCCTAACTGATCCAACAACAGTGTTAACAAATATTGCTTTTCAAGCACAAAGTGTAAACATCTGTGATAAAAGAAGAATTTTCTGGTATCTAGACTGTTTCAAGTGCCATTGTTTTACAAGTCTCCACTGTTTTGGTTGCTTTTTTATTTCTGGAGTACATAAACTACAGAGGCAGCTTTAGCACTAAGTAAATATACAATGAGTTAAGAAATCTAGGTGTGATTGATTTGACTGAAGTTAGTAACTGCTTCTAAACTAGTTAGCAAGGCCCCTGTCAAAGTCAGTGCAAAGAAGCAGTCGTGTCGCTATTAAGTTCATCACAAGCTGGATGTCTGAAACAGATCAAAGAAATGCGCCCTTTTCCCTCTATTTATAAAAGAGACATGGAGACATTATTTCTGATGCGGATAGCTGTGATGTACACACATAACATTTACTGATAAAAATCCTATCTTTATCTTTTAACCCTTTATTGTCACTGTGGGCCTAACTGTTGGCCAACATCAACTCTACAGATACAGATTATTGTCACTTCCTCCAAGACCTTATTTTCTGAATAAAGACCTTTCAAGAAAACTGGATGAATGATCAAATGAAAGAAGAGCAGACTTGGTTTAACTTCACTTTGCCCCAAATTCACTTCGTAATTATGACAGAAAATGTAACCAAATCATGAAGGAGTGTCCAAAAGCCACTATCAAGCAGCCATAGGACAACTCTTTCCTGAATCAGAGGACAGAGGGAGAGCTAGATGTACCTGTTTTCCTTTTCTTTAGCAAAACTCGCCTTTCTGCTTCACAACCCAGTATCACTAATGACTAAGATCTCAGAAATATATGCTATCCAGGCAGGAGGACTTTTTTTTTAATCTCTCATCTGTAAGTAATTCCCAGTGATGAATTCCCAATAGCCATGTAAGCATGAATCATAAGTGATTCTGTCATTGACTGATGAGTTACATTCTATATGTTCAACCAAAACCCAAGTAACCTCTGAAACTGAATAAAATAATTGCTTGTAGGAGAATACAGACACATTCTTGTGGTAGGTCTTACTGGAATGATGTCCAGGTTGCCTAGAAGGGCAGTATTGGCTGAAAGATAAGGCAAACTTTCTTCAACAATTGTCATGGAAAGTCTACTTATCGTAGACTCCAAAAGCTGGCAACTACCAAACAAAATTTCTAGAGGTGATTTGCCACTGCACATGCTTAAATCCCTTATCTTTAAATCCCTAAAATATTTATATGTTCTGCTTTTCTTTCCATCGCTACAGTCACCTTGACATCACATATAGTGGTGATTTAATGTAGAGGCAGTTTGAGTTGAAAATACGGTAAATCATGTTACTGTTCTGAAAGTTGTTCAAAAAAGCATGTCTGTTCCACAGACTTAGGGGATTTTTAAAAGAATTTGAAAGGACCTTCTTCTTTGCCATGGTTTATTTTATTCATTTTACCAGAATAGTGGGGTTAATGATGTCTTCTTGAAATGGGGAACAGATGGAGATAGGCTGTCCATGCCATGCCACAAAAAAAAAGAAAAAAAAAAAAAAATTAACGAAATAAAAATAAGTGGTTCAGTTGTAAAAGTAAACATTCTCATTTGCCTCTTTTAGCTGCATGAGGAGCATCAAGCTTCACAAATGATTTTTTTTCTTAATGAAATAAGTGTAAGAAAGCTAATCAATTCCATCAATGCAGTGGAAAAGAGAAAAGGATTTTGAGTGAAAATCCATGAAAAATATCATATAATACAAAATTGAAGGAATTCTGCCTATGATGCTAAGTACCTTGCTCTTCAGAGTTCAGACACATAGGTAGTTCTGAATGCTCTTGTTTTCAAAGTCTGCCTATCAGCTTTTCTGTTGTTACTGAAGTCTCCATTTTTAAAGCTTGCACTTCTGAAAACTCAATGAAGTCCTAAAAATGATTCTCAGAATTTAGTTCTAGCCATCTGGTTTTGAACATGTTGGTTCAAAATGTCATGCTTTTGATTGATATCTAGCTCACAGGGAGATTCATTTGACAACACAACACACATTCTCTGAAGGTCTCGTACAATTTTCAAACAGCAAAACATGTTTTCAAAATTATCTTAGTAATTGGGCAAGTAATTTCCATTAAAATGAATATGAGTGGGATGTCCAAATAATGTGGCATAGAGTTGCAGGCCACTTACTTTCTTGGTCTCTTTTATTACAAGCAAGAATATCATACAGTTCTATCCATCAACATATTAAAAATAGGCATATTTCATGTCGCCACAATCTCATTAAAGTTATCATAAAATCTCATTGTGCTAGCAGTTGAAAACTTGCTTTTCATGCCTAACCTGACCATTTCATATTCATCTATTCTGTGTTCTGTCCACTTCTCTTTATAGCGTGTTTCTACTCATGATATGCTTCAATAAGAACATCTATTTGGACATAATAAGAGAAATTTTAGAGAAATTAGAAAAAAAATATTGCATCCAAACCACTGATTTTAGGGGCCCCAATCTTTGGTTGGAAACACAGTGACTGTGGAAGCTGAAAGCTTAAGTTGTTTTCCAGAAAAAAAAAGAGTATGAGGGAAGCTTTTCAAAAAACTATTTCCATTGTTTTAACCAAAATCCAGTTTATTCTTCCCTCTAAAAGCACAGTATCCTCATGGAATAGAAAGCAAAGCCCTTCTTCAGGCATCACCTACATTACTAGTAATTCTGCAGATTAAGCAAGCTCTGTGTCATTGTTTGGGGCCATTGCGACATCTAGTTTTGTATTCCTAAAGGGAACAAGCAAACTTGATTCCTGAAAACACTCATAATCACTCAAGTCACACTTACGACCCTCCACAGTGAAATACTTTATACTCTGTGTGGGTATTCAAGAGGGAGAGGGAGAGCTGGACAAATTCAGTATTATACGGCACATTTTGTATGAAATTTGGAAAATTCTTGAACTAATGGATTTATTACATTCGGCAGTATGACTCCCATAACATGATTTATTTAGTAATTCTGATTACCTTGAGCAAGGATCCTTTTGAAACCAGGTAGTCTACTAAGTGATCTCTCTGGTAAGAACTAGACACCATCCTAATTTCAATCTTTAAAAAGGGTAGAAAACTAAAAAATAGTTACATTTCTGGAAGTTTTGTGAAAATGTGGAGTGCATTAGAAGAGAGGAGACAATCCTTGTGAAAGAAAGGCAGACAGAACTTAGCTGTTCCCCAGCGCCTTTGGAAGCAGCTGTATGTCTGGGTGTGCAGAGTATTGTCCAGCTGGGCTGACCAGACATGCATGTCTGTGGGTCAGGACTAACTCCTTTGTGTATGTAAGTCTAGAACACGCCGTGCTGGGGGTGGACTAACCCCCTACATGTGCCTCTTGGCTGATTGGAGCCTTCATATTCCATATAAATGCTATCGTTCCTATCTTGGAGAAGAACGCAAATCCGTAGGAGATCAGCCTTCTACTGCTTATGGAGCAACAAAAGAATCCTGGTATGAGGTCTGAAATATATTAATCACTCCTACTAATGATCAAGAGTAGGTCACTAGATAGACTATATGATCTAATTGTATTTCCCATTTTTAAATGACAGGATTAACATAAAGTGACTGTATGGGCCTGGGTTAGCCACTGGTGCTATCATTAACTAGAGAAGACAAAATAAAAGTACCAAGTATTCAGGAGATTCTTAAATTTTGAATTATTCAGCATCAGAGATAGACTACTCAGGTTATAAATATATTCAGGAACCCAAATTAGCTCAAGAATTTGCCACATATATGTATTTTAAAATTAGACTTGATTTTTCCACTTTCAATTCTTTCTGTCATTATTGTATAGTTAGGTGAAAGACCCAATGTACACATTGAACTATCATTGACAGTCCCAGAAAACTTGCTTCCATATGGCCTTCTTATAGGCTGACACTCTGTAAATAGCGAAGAAAACATAATCCTATTTCTTAATGATTCCTTTTCAAATAGGAAATCCTGGAGGGATGTCTTGCAAATATGGAATCAAGAGAAAGAATCTGCATTTTAACGACAATATCAATAGCTGCTACAAGCTATTCTTTCAATATGTTTTTCATACTATGATAAAGACTGAAACCTGTGCATTTAAGTCATTGCCAGAAATCTTTTCAGAAAATATTATCTGCTTAGAGAAATCCAATAGCTACTGTTGCCAGTTTACCTTTTGAAAAATAAAAGAAAATTTGAAAGCATACCTCTATTTGTTCACTCACCGGTTCACAAGTGATCCCAGCTTTCAAACTTTCATCTTCTACAGAGAGGGGCAATTTCCGAGAAGTGCCTATCATATCTGTATCTGGTCCAAAACAAAAGACTTTCATGATATAATTATGCTTGCCGAGTTTGAATTTGATTCACATAATAATTATAGCGCATTTTTAAAAATTTCCCTTTCACACCATTGTGTAGCATGAAAAAAAGAAAGTAGATTACGGTATATTGAGCTGAGTTATCATTCAGATAAAAACACTAAGGAAATTCACCGGAAACATTCTTCTGTGTGGTTACATCGCTGACGTCAATTCAGAAGTTCTGTCTATTTCAAGAACAGATGTCAGTTTTCAAATGTTTTGTATTATAAATAAATTGGCTTTTGACCTGAGTAGTGCGATACTGTACTTTGGTGGTAAATACAATTACTTATGGCTAAACAACTGCAAATTTCCAACTCTGAGATATGTTGGCTTACGGAAATGCATGTCAAAAAAAAAAAAAAAAAGGCAGAGACCAAAGTAATTTTTTGAATAATTCTTTTTAACCAATATGGTGAAAAGTATGACTGGGTATGCTGAGATACAATGAATGGAATCTTAGGGATTTCTCATTTTACCTTACATATTTTCTTTATTTGAAATCTGATCAATATGCTAAAAAAAAAAAACAAACCCAAAAAAACAACAAACTAAAGAAACTTAACAAAACTCCAAAACTTCAAACCTGAAATGAAGTGAAATGCCATTCGCTAACCAAATGCTTTCTCTTGGATACCTGAAGCAATGCTGCTTTCCGGCCGCTGTTTCAGGTGAGTAGTCCTTTTCCAAATATTTTAATGTGGTATTTAGTTGGCGTAGAAAGCTGTATTTGCCCCAGCAGAAGGATCTGTGATCAGTTCAGTCAAGGGTCCTGGATCAGGTTCACAAAGCCTTACTGAAATATATGAGTCCAATCTTGTAGACTTGCAAGGCAAAATAAGGATTAAACTGAGGGACAAAGTCCAAAATCGCTGTAAAGAAATTCAGCACTCAGTGCCAAACTCTGAATGGATCAAAACTGGCCTAATTCCATGCCCACTGTCTCAAAATCAAGTGATTCTGAAAATCTATTGCTATAATTTTATCTTAAGGTCTAAGTGACACTGACACCTCTCTACCAGCTGTCAGTCTTTCAAAAATGGAGTTGCTCAGTGCTTTCTTCTATTTTGTGCCTTGGACCCTTATTGAGTAGATTATCTGTTCTTAGATTTGATGCTGCAGATGAAAAAAACTGCCTCCTCAGTTCATTTGCCTTACAGTCATTATACCAGTTCTGAAGATTTGTATGGATGAGAACAAAACTGAGTGAATTTTCACCCCCCTGCTGAGATATTGCTTTTCCACAGTAGACTTGGCTCTTACAAAAATTTTATCCTGGAAGATGATGAATCTGTTGGTTTGGGGAGCTTTGATGTCCTCCTTTTTTCTTTCTTCAGTGACTTCACAAGGGACTATCAGAGAAATGAAGCAAATGTTTGTTGAGAAAAGACATTCTTAAAGCAATTACGTATCTAGATGAAATGCTCTAAATACAGTTAGTAGATCTACTACAAATATTTCACTAAAAATGTTTTTCTTTGAAAATAGCTGCTTCAAGAAGATATGTCCATGGACCTGTGCTTTAAAATTCTTTTTTAATTTTTCTTTTGGTGGGTGGGTATTTTGTTTCTTATTGAAAGAAAACAAAGCAAAAAGACAGAAAAAACTGAAACCAGATAAATCAATAGGAAAGGAATAGAAAGATCTTTGTACATCTGGACAAAATATGTTAGCACAGAATTTCAGAGTTTTTCTGTCTCTTTCTTGTCCCAGAGACAATTCTCTTTGTGCCAGCTCCACTTTTGGAAGAAAAGTGAAGGAGTACAGATTCCTAAACTGAAGCAGATACTGCTGGGACTGATAGCTTGAGGATTGCAACAGGCTACAGAATATTATAATCTGCTAATGGGCATCAGCTCATTGTTACTTGATACCTCAGTTCAAACCCTAAATCCAGACTCAGCATCCACTGAAAATTATTTACTCTGATTAATTCTGGAGGAGCTGAAGCTCTTGAGGTGGCTAACAACTCAGCTTGATTCCAAAGTATCCTGAACACCTTGCTCTACCTCCTTATTATGTTCAATGCCTGAACTGCTGCATGACAGACAAACACTTGATGGAGACACTGAGACTACACCTACACCACCAAATGCATAGGCAGAAGACAGTTTAAAATACATTACAAATTCAGGCTTTATACATAAGAGAAGCCACTTTAGAATAAAACTGACTGTGAAAGGTAGTATAGAAGTATAATATAGGGTTTTTTTTGCCTGAATCTTGTCCTTGGTCCTCTACCAGGCATGGATTTTCCTTAACTGTGTATCCACAAGATACAGAGGGATCTATAAACTATGAGCAGCTCCATTAGTGGAACTATTTATAACTGAATTCATAGAAAACAGTAAGGGGAAACTTCAGTGCTGTTTTGTTTTGTTTTATTTTGTTTTGTTTTGTTTTTAGTTTTGTTTGGAAGTTTTTGGTTGCTCTTGGAAACTCTACATCTGGTCTTTGTAATATCTTACTGAAGGTGCTAGGAAGTCTTAAAGGTAAAAAAGTATGAGAGCTATAAGCTTGGAGTGCCATTTGGACCTTACTTCCATAGAAATGTTATCTTATTTATATGGAGAAGAAATTAATAATGACAACACATAATATATATTTAGCCTTGGAAAATCCCTTTTCAGAGTATATGGAACTGACATTGATTAAGGGAGAAATCCTACATGTGTTTTTGTCCTGTTCTAAATTATTCAGGTCCTGGAAAGGCAGTGTTTCATGCACATCCAAAAATAAATAAATCTTTGAAAAAACAACTGATTTTTGAATGCTGGATTTTGAAGGAGGAAAAGAGAAATTGTATGTCCATCCACAAAAATTAGGAAAATTAATTTATTGTTGGCTGGGAGAAGATTTGTTCCTTTCTGGAAAACAGAAGGATTTGCCTTGTTATCTTAATAAATTCCAAACCTTGGGAAATGTCAGAATCACAGAGGGCTGCACTCTTCTGTTTAAATCAGTTTTAACTCTCCTGCCTGGACTACCTTTACAGAATTCAATAATTCATATTTTTAAGAACCCTGTCATTTCCACTGAGGAAGGATAAAGATTCTTAGGAGTCAGACACTAGGTTGACCAAAAGCTATTTACCATAAAGATGGACTAAATGTTACACTTTCTTGATTACAGAAATGCACAAACCCTGACCTACAATTCCCCAGGAGAGTTCTCTCACTGTCTTCAGTTCAACTCATAGCTTTGCTTTTTCTCATTATTTTAACTTTACATCATTCCCAGTACTTTGCCTCTTCAAGGTGTTTTAAAGAACATTAATGAATAAATAGCATGGCATTACAAATTACTGAAATCAGTGTAACACTTCATAGCTCCAAATAGGATTGTGATTCCTCTTAACCTGGCCCACCCGCAGTCTAACAGGGCATCAGACAAAGGGTAGCACTACTATTGTGTGATCAGTGAGAGGTTTATATATGGGCAATGAACATGAAATTATGAGATTTTTTGTGAAAGATCCTACGGGATATCTGTTGCTGAACCAGGCATACTGCACAGGATTAATGTGAGTACGCAGCGTAGCCTGTGCTACTGTAAAAGTGCACAGCTGTCTCTTACACTTAGAACACAGAAGCAGGCATTTTTGGGCTGAATGTCCTCTCATCCTAAAAGGAGACATTAAACATAAGGTAGAAAATATCTAAACCCACCACTTTGATCCAGGCAGCAAGTATTGAGCTCAACAGCAAACAGCTAAAATACAGGAAAAAAATTAGGGAAAATGGATCCCACCTCCTGCTTTTATATTACAAATCTGCTCAGCTTTTCTTTTTCCCTTCTTTAAAATTCCCATTTTAAAAATGAGAAATTGGAGAGGCAAAAAAAGGGGGAAAAGAAAGCTGAGAAAAGAAATAATATGGATGCTGTTGCAACTTCTTTGTAGACAAGAAATTATTTGAATGAGATCCAGAATCCTGATTGAGCAGTGAAAAGGCAGAATTAGATATCTCAGAAAGTAATCAAATCAGCTATATGGCATTTGTACCTTTTGCATGGCATGCCTTTTCCTTTTCTAGAAAGACGAAAAGAACTTTTGCACTTTTCTTGGACAATCCATGTTATATTTGTAATGGCATCAGTGTTCAACAATGGTCCAAATAATTTTCAGGCATTCAGAGATCTCTGCAGTGGTAAAATGTGGGCCTTTAAATAACAAGCCCCTTCAAGGGAAAAAAAAAAGACTCAGTTCCTAAAAAATACCTGTCACCTCCACCATCCTTAACCCTCCCTGGCTCCACAGTTCCCTGCTAAAACCACAATCTCATTCTGCCTCATAAAGCTGCTGTTTATCTTGCTATTTCCCATCTCTTTCTTTCCGTGTTTCAAAAGCTTTAGGTAAAGCTGACATCTTTGCACTGCAGGCTGTTGAGGACATGGCATCCAATTAAAGCATTACATTACACAAACTGTGACATTCCAGAATACCCCTTTATGACTGATTTCACAGAGCAGAAGTGTAATTACCTGGAACATCCTCATTTTCTTCTTTCATACATGAAGGAATAGATTGTGCTAGCAGCTGATAGCATTAAAAAAGGAGGCAAATTCCCAAGTACTTCACACAAACTGTGCCTCTTGCTGTGTAGAATTGTTCTGACATAGGTGTTGTCAGGCTGCTGGCGGGAAGGCGCTGCAAAACATCTCCCAGGACTTCTTCTCTGACAACCTGACACCGTGTAGCACTTTACTCTACTCAGATCAGCTTTGGAGTGTGTATATGACTATGGAATATGGGCCTTTGAGTAAAAAAGAAGCTGTAGGCAACTTCCAGACATGTGGGCTACATGGGGAGAGACTGTAGCTACATGGGGAGTCCTAAAGACCAAATATTCAGGATTCTCAAGGTTTTCCTTTGCTTAGTTTTCAATTAAGTAATGAATTTTAAGAATAAACATGAAAAAGCATTTATTCCAATAGGTGTTAAATTTTGGAAGACTCTAGAACAAATTCTTTTCTTAAAAAAAAATCCAACTTAGGAATTCAATAGAAACCTGCATGGTTCCTGGCAGAGAAACAAGCTTCAGAGCTAAGCTTTACTCACAACTCAAATCAAACCAAATGCTCAGCCTTTCTAACTCTGAGAAAACTTTGGCTGAGTTTCTATTATGTACCTCAATTTTGCCAAAGATGTAGAATACCTGAATTTTTTTTAACTAAAGATATTTTTCCAAGACAACAGAAGCCAAAATTCTGTCCATATGTCATGGCTGAACATCACCCAGTTTTCCTTTCTCATCTTCATGCTATTTACAGCATAAATGGTTAACATTAGAAGCAGCTGCAAACTAAAGTGTGTGTATCTAAGCACTGGTTTATTGAATTTGCATTTTAAAAGCCCACAGTCAATTTGAATTCAAAATATGCAGTAAAGCAATCAAATTATGCTTTTAGTTTTCTTCTCCTCAGTCAAAAAACTGCACACATAGAAAAGCAACAGCCTAGTGTTGAAAACTGATGTTTTTTTCCTTTTTTCCAAGACCTTATGGGAAGTTTCAATGCCCTTGCAGCCTGGTAATCTGAAATGAGAAAGCCAAAGGACTGCTGAGCTGTTACTTCAAAATCAAAATCATGAGTAAGAGTCATGAGTGCTGGTGCAGCCAAGCATAGACTTCAACAAAGTTGTAAAGATTTATACCAAGAGGGGCTGTCTTCCTGTTTAACTGGATCATTGTCAGATAAACTGTCAAGCCATTTTTTTCTTTCCCTATCCATCTTTCCTTTTATACCCTCTGGCATAAACACCAAATTCTCAGAGTCACCAGGGCACTATTTTGGATGAGGGATGTTTCCACTTTTAATGACTGAATCCACTTCTCTTGATACCGGTACCATGCTGACATTGCTGGAGGATTAAGGCAGAAACTGTTAGTGCGGATTTCACTTATTAATGGCTTTTTGGCTTTTACATCAAGACTGAAGTCCTTGGAGCAAATGGGATGCCACTCACAATTTTGTGACTTGCATTTTCTTCCAGGAGTGCTGCCTCCAGAAGCTAAGTTGCGGAGATGCTGCTTTCCAAATCCTGCCTTGTGGCAGCTCAAGTCAGTGATTTGCAACAAGAAAAACTTGCTTGTGAGCCGGTAACCACTCTGGGATGTGGCTGGTCTGCTCATGCAGAGTCCCAGCCTGTACCAGGCTCAGAGCAGTTCACAGCTCTCATAAACAACCACTGCATTTTGCTTGGAGCCAGCACCACATCAGTGTGGGTGTCACACTGCAAGTATTTATTCCTGCCTTACACAACTGAAGTGACTTGGCTGAGCTGCCTGCTTAACCTTTCCTGTTCAAAATACCTGGGGGAGGTGAATGGACTTAGTCTGTGCCATAGTGGTTTAATATCATCTCTCAGCTCTTTTTGTCTTTTCAGGCAGACACTAACTTCAGCCTCAGGCCCAAACAGTGCTGTTAGGGAGAGTCCTGCAAGTCTAGTTCACAATTGCTGTACATATTTCCAGCACAAAGATAAAGTAGCCCTGAGTGTCCCGCCTGTAGATGAAAGTAGGCAAGCCCTATGGGCAGGGAATGCATTGTCTCAGTACTGAGTGTGAAATGGGAAACTACACTCCTATAAAAAAATATGAGAAAATAAAAAAAAAGGCAGTAATTAACTGTGTGGAAATGCCAACAAATTCTCAGAGAGATACATTTTATCCCAGATGAGTTGTGAATATGAACTGGGAGTGTGACCCATAAATTTTAAAGCCAGAGACCTTATCATAAACTTTTGGGTCAGTCACCTGCATTACCTAGGTTGCACTTGTGCAACATGGTCATGCATATTCACATGGTTGGGTTTGGGCCCATTTTTTTTTATAAGGCTTCTCTTGTTTCTTCCCTTAGGCTGATTGTAATTAGAAATGGGATCAAGGCTCTGAAATACAGAGTTGAAGTACATCTAATGTACCCCAAATCCACAGGGCTTTGCAATTAGCATTTGCAGCTGGATCCATCCACCGGCCTCGTTTTTAAATTCAGTCTAACTTCACAGAGTAACTAGAGAATTGTCCCACTTTAGGAATTTGGCTGGTGTTATATGCCTGGTGAAACAGCTTTATCCCTGCAGTCCCCCTGTGGAGGTGTACCTTCAGCCAAGGCTGTAGCCTGTAGTGAGCCATAGATAATGGCTTAGGGAAATTTGCCTCTAATCTAAGAATTTTTAATTATTTGTTTTACTATGTAAGCTTTTGCCTGAACTAGTCTCGCCATTGAATTCCTACTTCCCATTCACCACAATTAAAAGAGCAAAATGTTTGTGGTCATGAGGCCCAGACTAGCTGCTTCTGGCCTACAGGAACCCTTCAGTGCCTTGGGTTATATTAGGAGGATGCTGAAGGGACTGGGACCTCCTCTGCTGCTCTAACAGGGGGCATTTTGGTTACAGACAGGCTGCGACCTTCAAGTTGGAGAATTTTCCTCCTTTCTAATCTGCACGAAGCAGTTGTCTTCTGATACATCCCATAGCAACCACTTCAGCCCAAACTGCAATGATAAAAGCTGGTTTTATGAAACTGCAGAAGTTACTGATGTTATGGACAAAGAAGCATCCCATAAACACTTACTTTTTGTTGGCAATGGCTCCTGAGAGCTTAGTCATTCCCAAATCTCACACCTGTCATTTCTAAGTCCTACACAGGTACTTTTTCACTGCTAGGAAAAAGTTATAGTTGAGAAATCATAGTAGCAATGTCATAAACCTGTCAGTGGAGAAGTAAACCAGGAAGGAGATAAAGATTGCATCCAAAAGAGAAGAGAAAAATAAAATTTCAAATCTGCACAGTTTAGATTAAACAATATTATTTTGAAAAAGCATTCAAAGGCACTAAGCTAGTGCAAGGATAATAAACACATTTTTATTACATACATACATGTGCCTTTTTTTTTTTTTCTCTCTGTCAACAGGAGAAATTATCAGGATAGGACTGGAAAAGATAATGAAGGTTGACCCTACACAACAGTTCCCTAAGTAATCTAACAGGAATAAGGTCTTAACAAGACAGGCAGAATTTACAGCCTGGCCTAGGAGGACAAGGGAGGTAGAGGTATCAACACATCCCACAAGAGGTAGGTTGCTACTATCAGGTAACAAATTAGCAGTGACCATCCTTCTGAAGAGATGTCCAGGGAAATTGGACAACTCATAACTCTATCACCACAGCCCTTTCTGGCTTTAATGCAATATCATGTTGGAGTTTTGGTTTGATTTTTGGGGTCTTTGAAGGTTTTTTTTTTGTTCTTAACAAAGAATGGTCCTTCTCTAGTGTGTGTGTTGGAAACAGCACCAAAGTTCATCCTGATCTTTGTTAAGTTCTGCGAGGAGAGAGGAGACACATTGAAGTTCCCATGTTGACTATGACTATAACTATTGTTGCGGTGACCGAGCCCACTCGCAGAGAGCGCGGCATCCAATGGGTGGATTTCCCCACCCAGGACAGGGGTCCTGAGGGCGGTGCTGCAGGCGGCACAGCTGTCTGGGGGCTCAGCCCCCTGGATGTCACTCTCCCGGACATCTCCTCCCCAGTTCCAGAACACTCCAAGTTTATGTATTCCCCCTTGGTTAGTTTAGCTATGTTTATGTATGGTCTCTGTTTAATAAGCAATTACTTTCTAGAAGGTTCTTACCAGTTGTTATCTCCATTAGTCTGTTCAAATATGTTCCTCCCTCTGTTCCCCCTCATTGGTCACCTGTCACCCCTCATCATTCTCTTATTGATCTGTTCCCTGGATCCACCCCTGAGCCGCGCCCCCCCCCTTAAAAGCATCCTGCAAATCTATCTCTTTGCCACTCTGGGTGCACTTTCCTTGGGATGAATAAACCTGAAACTGTTGCATCCAGTGGTCCTCCCTCATCCTTTGTCTCCTCCTGTTGCATTGCTACACCTTGGACTGCAGCCTGCTCCTTAGAGAGCCAGAGGGCAGAAAGCTCTTGCAGAGAGCCACATTCCACCGGTGCTTGCTGAGGTGGTTCCCCCGGTCGGGACACCGCGCAAGTGTCACCTGCCAGGCCTCCGGGTGGCCGAGTGGTCAGCGCAACAAACTGTGTTTGTTATTTTACCATAAGCAGAATACTGGAAAACTGATGTTTAAAACACTGCATGTCTAAACTGATGAGATACTTGATGACACACGATGAAGCTCTGGCGTTTTCAAGGGAATGCAAAGGAATAACTACCAAGGGAATGATAAAATGCTGAACTTGGAACAATGATCCCAAAAGTGCATAAAAGAATAAGAGTTTAATTTCTTTAAATTATTATTACTATCTCAGAGCATAAACTTTTAAGAAGGGGGAGTTTTCTGACCTCAGTGTCTCTTATGCAAGAACATGCAGTCCTCAAAGAGAAAGAAGCAAATTAAGTACTTTAAATCTATTCCTGTGTCTAATGCAAGAATTTCTGTTTAGATAATTCAACAAATCATGCGAGCTTTCCACTGAAGTCAGCAGGACAGCTCACATGAGATGCTCACATGCCCTGTGTTTGCAAGATACTGATCTCATATATTCAGTATTTATTTATATATTGTTATGACGTTCTTGTTTCCGTCTCATATTTGTGTCCTCCTTGAACTTTAAACAAAGCCTTTCTCCACTTTATGTGATTTTGCATGGAGAGCAAGATGAGTATTGGGGCATGGATGAGAGTAAGAAAAATGTATCATTAATCCATTTTCACAGATCTCAGTAAAAAAAAAGAGTCACCAATAAAAAAGAAAATCACATATGTCTTACATTACCCCACATTCGTCTTCCTAGCACAGATTGTAAATGCTGCCCTGTGGTTATGAATTATATTAATTTATTTGCTAAGAAAGTGTTCTGAGAAGCTTCATGAGTCACCATACAGTTTCTGGTGACTGCTGGGGCACATGTTTTTGTGACAGGAAACACTTAAACCACCAAACACAGCTGTTTAAAAAACAATGTAAAATGTGCAGGTGCATGAAGGGAAAAAAGAAAAAAAGAAGCCCACTCCCCACCCCCAAAATTTTTATTTTCATAGAAAAATAAGAAGAAAATGGACTTTCAAAGCTAAGAAATCAAGTTACTGAACAACAGAGAATCTCAAATTTAGCTGATAATTTTTTATAAATAAAAGCCACTTTGTTTTTATTGGACTAAAGTACTGAACTAGCACTAAATGAGAGAATGAATTTAGCCTAGATAACAGGACCTACTAATCTGCAGAGAAAATTAATGTCCAAATAAAGGTCCATGTTTTCAAGTTTATTAGGTGGGGGTTATTATCAGCTGATTAACTGTCATTTAGATAATTTTGCCTGGTACTATTCTGTAGTGATTCTCTTCACCAGAGGTTTAACACTATAAATTTCTTATTTTTGAATGTGATAGTTTACATTTCTGAACTGGAACTGTCTTCTCTGGTCAGATGGTGGGGGTCAGAGAGACACTTTAGTGCACCACATGGAATAGCTCTCTGATACCATGACCAGTTAGCAACTACAAGAAGGTCCACTGATGCCCTTAAAAAGCATGCCCATATCCATTCTTTCACATTCCACTGGATCAGGTGCTCAGAGCCCCACCCAACCTGGCTTTGAACACTTTCAGAGATGTGGCATCCACAACCTCTCTGGGAAACTTGTTCCACTGTGTCCCCACCCTCACAGCACAGAATTTTACTGTACAGTTTTGTAAGTCCCTTTTCTAAAAACAAACTAACAAGCAAGAAAACTGGAAGAGTTATTTCACAGCCTTTACCTAGCAAGTCACAAACATGACAGCAGAGTTGTTGGATATGTCATCAGCTTTCCTTACACTACACTCTAATTTCACTTATTATTTACCATCTTCCACTTGTGGATTACATCAGACCTCTGTACTTCATGCAAACTAAAATATATTTATTTCCTCAGATGCTTTAGAGAAAAACAATTTGCTTTGGAAAGTGCAAGGAATATGACTGAAGTATTTTCTTTACAATCTTTTCAATAGGAATATGGACTTTTTACAAAGAACAAAGCTCACAATATTTCATCTCAATTTTAGTAGTTATTTCATTTCCCTATGAAGGTTTGGTGTGTCACCAAGTGTCACATAAGTCCTGACGTGTGGTATGATAATTATTCAAATAGGTTTTTATTGACCATGTTGCCATTTGTTTAAATAACTTCAAAAATAACACTTTGTCCTTTTTATTACTTTTTTTTTCATCAGGAAAATTGCAGTTGAGAGCTGAAGGTACCGTTCTTAAAATCAGTACTTTTTAACTTTTTTTTTTTAAGAATAAGTATATGTAACCCTAAAAAAGCTGTAAAGACAAAATTAGCAGACATATCTCAAGCATTAAGTAACTTCAAAAAGGAGCATAACAGAATTCCCACTGTAGACAGCAATGTATTATTTGTTAAATACTTTTATTCAGTGAAAGTATGTAAACACATACTTGGCTTCATGCATGTGCAGTGTTGCCCCCAGAAATGTAGTGAAACAAGTGCTAAATTTAATTCAGAAGCTTCAATTCTATGGTTTTCAGATAATTGCCTGCAAATATTGTTTGCTGGAGCAACCAGACGGCGTTACCAGAAACCTCAGAAAGCTTTTCCATAAATACTCTTTTTCTTTCAAGACAAATGTTTCTTCAATTTCTGCCACCAGAAATAAGATGAGAACTTTGTCCTTTAATTGTTGTAACATACTACTACTAATACAAAAAGGGGAAAGAGACAGCCTGCTACATTTATTCTACCTCTACCTATCACAGCTGTTGAGTCAAAAATTGTTAATCTATTTGGCATAGTTTTATCATCCACAGCAGTATAATCTTCAGCTTTTCCCTGCTTTTGAGAGAAAAATAAGAAAAAATGAACACGTAATTTTCTTCTAATATCCATAATTTATAACAGACTTTAATTCATGTTTTATTAATTGAAATATATTTTAAAAATATGTTCAGCAAGTGATCTTCCTTCTCAAGCTCTATCACGCTTTCTTAAGGTTAAGTCAACAATAGTGGAACCCAAGTTGAAAGATAAATCACCTTTAAAAATATTAATCATGAATTGTAAGAAAATATGAGACGAAATATCGGTGAAGTCATTTAAAAAATATTCAGATCATTTTATAGTCTGCATCTGGTTCTATTTCGTATAAATGCTGGTTGGACATCTATAACCTTTGGGTTAGTAACAGATGCTGTCATGAAGTCGATCATTTTTGCATAAGCAAAAGCTAAACAGAATAATTTCAGGCCACCCAATGCTTCCAAAAGGATGCCTGGCACAGCCAAAGATTGCACTGGTCCATGCAAAACTATATCCAGACACTCTAGATGTGCTTTTCAAATTTTATCATCTGTGGCTTTAATTATGAATTTAATCTGTGAGGTTTTCTTCTGACCGGTGGTGAGCAATGCCTTCAGAGGCAGAGGCTGAGGGTAACTCTCTGCTTGCAGAAATGTTTGAAAGGTGCCTGTGGGTGCTCCAAGCAGCACTGCTGGAGCTGCACTGCTGGGCACAAGGGATGAAGTCTTTGAGCAGCCTGCCTGGGCCAGGGAGGAGGAGAAATGAGTCAGGCATGCAGGTGACAGAGGACAATCGTCACTGTCCTAAATGATGCAATGAAGCATATGGATCCAACCTCACTGGATATCAGCATGAACCTCAGAGAGTGTCTGCTCGTGCACTGCATCACCCACACAGAGTCTGGCATCTCATGGCTTTGTATTCTTAAGTGACTCTTGCTGCCATTAGCCCAGAGAAAGAGCAGCTATCTTTTTTGTCTGGCTAAGATTCCCCCCAAAGAATGGTTCCTTAATTAAGTATGTCTGCTTTTTAGAAATGGTTAATCCTTCAATCTACTCTTCCAGGTTCTGCTCTTGAGAGTGAAATATTGGGCAGTCTTGAAAATACAAACTCTTCCTTAGTGCGTTATGATGCACAACAGTGTCAGAAAAAAAACCAAAACCCAAACCCAAACCGACCAACCAACAAAAAACCCCAAACAAACAAACAAACAAAAAACCCAGTACAGGACAACTTTAAGTATTTAACTTTGGGCAAACAGACCTTTAAGTTTTAAGTAGACAGTTCATCTATCATGAGCAACATTGTAAGAAGGAATTGATTCTCTACCTACAATTTAAATACAATCTCCGTGGTACAGAATCATAGAATTTTTGAGGTTGGGAAAGACCTCTAGGCTCATCAAGTCCAACTGTTAATCCAGCATCTCCATGTTCACCGCTAAGCCATAGCCACTCCCACATGTCTTTCAAATACCTCCAGGGATGGTGACTCTATCACTTCCTTGGGCAGCCTGTTCCAATGGTTGGCAAACCTTTTGGTGTCAAAATTTTTCCCAATAACAATCTAAACCTCTTCTGGTGCAACTTGAGGCCATTTCCCCACCTTTAGTCACTTGCTACTAGATAGAAAATACTGACCCCCACCTTGTTGCAATCTCCTTTCAGGTAGTTGTAGAATCTGAAATATATAGAGAGAGCAATATACCACTGTTTGAACCACTTTGCTTTTCTGATTTGATCAGATTTTAAAGTAGCTCTATGGATTGGCAAATCTGACTTTAATTTTACCAAGAATTACAGATGTGTCTGATAACCTATAAAGCTATAGCTATTAAATTCCCTATAAAAGGAATTTTAATAAAAGCTTCTGTAACTATTACAGAAAGCTTATATCCAATATAGCACTCATTTCATGTTGCAGTTCAAAATGGAAGAGGTGGACTTTGTTTTGATACAGGTTCATTATACACACATCATAAACTTTGGGAAAAAAACACCAAAACATAGTTCAGAAATATACTAATATGAAACAAGGACAAATATTGTGTTTCCTAATGGCAATCAATTAAGTCATACGTATTTTTTGCTACCTTTTAAAGGTTTATAATCTGGATGTTCTGGGTGGGTGGGTATGTTTAGCAGGGAAAAAAACCCCAAACAAACAAACAAAACTATTCCATTGTTAACTGCTATCATCCTCATTTGCACTGTTTTGGAACTTGATTCTAGGATCCACTGGATTGTGTGAATCAACTCAACTGCAGGCAAAAGCCTCAGATATGGTGAAGGCAGTCCAGGGTTAGTTACAGCAGGGTGAATACATCTAAGCTATAAAATAGAACGTTCCACAATATTCTGCTATTTTTAAATGGCTATTAAAGCTATTAAAAAAAGAGATCTCTCTAGTAACAGAATATCCATTTACATGAGACAACTTCTTCTGGAAGTAATAAAGGTGCTTATCTGCGCAGTGCCCAGGATAGGTTTTCATTCAGAACAGACCCATTTTCTATTTAAGGCATTTCACTCAACTAGAGATTCTAAAAGATCAAATATCACACTCTAGGTTCTCCTTCATGCTTTGCAAAGGAGGCCTTACATGCAAGCTGCTTTAAAGCACGGTTTTACTCATGTCATCTGCCAGAATAAAGCACAGTGGGCTCTTTGACCTTGGAAAGCAATGCACACTGGCAGGTTGCTAGAAGCCCATGGGTAGCATCTAAGGGCATAAAAATATTTGTCTGTGTG
The DNA here is from genome assembly GCA_013398115.1 of Falcunculus frontatus. Classification (NCBI taxonomy): domain Eukaryota; kingdom Metazoa; phylum Chordata; class Aves; order Passeriformes; genus Falcunculus; species Falcunculus frontatus. Next base: position 168,500 of record VZRV01003328.1, read on the forward strand.
CATACTTTCCCCTAAAATCTTAATACTTCAAAATCTTAGCTTAACACCTATATCCCCCAAGAGGTGTGGAAGCATTTAAAAGCTATTGTCTCTGACTTACATTTTTTCTCAGTGAAATTTTAGGCAGCTAACAGCTCAAATATTACGTAGTTTGCTGAATTTCTTGCTGCTAATAAATGGAGACAGGGAAACAGATACAGCTGTTTGCTCCACTTAGGCTTACAGCTCCTCCCAACACCCCCAGAGAATTATCAGGCAGTGCTGGCATTGCTCAGCAGCCACCTCAGCCTGGTGGGTGCACCCTGGGGAGAGCAGGAGGCACTACTCTGGTGCCAGACATGCCTTCTCTACAGGATGTTCTAGTTACAATTTCCTTTCCTCTTGGCCTCACAATTTTGATTGCACAGCAAGCCAGGTTTCAGAAAAGGAACTATACCAGGATTTGAGAGTTAAAGCAATGTCCAGCTGAAATACAAGCAATCTGTCACCACTGTTCTTCCACACCACTGCCTCAGCTACAGGGTTATGCAAAGTTGGATACCATCACAAATGGTTATGGAGTTTTTGGATGATCAATGAGCAACGCTTTTTCCAAGCCATAAAATGGTCTACTAAAACCAAATCTAGAGTCAATAATACTTCCTATTCCTAATCCTAAATACTTAGGTTTCAGCACAATTGCTTTCCTTGTGGGTGATGAGAATTTCCATTCACTGAAAATTAAGGATTTATTTTAAAGCTTGACACTGTATGACTTGTTAGATTAGAACTGGACATAAATATGAAAAATCAGAAAATGAAAATTCAGGTGATTAATGTCATGAATATCCTTCTCAGAAATGTCCTAGAAATACTGCCTAATTTCAGAATCCCAAATCATAGCATTTATGAACTAAAATGTGACTTAGTCAGGCTTTAGGACCCCTAACACACAAAACTGTGATATCTTGCACATAGAGTTACATGCTTAACCTTTCCAGAACTCTCTAGATCTTCAAGTTTTACCTATTTCTTCATTTCTTCTCATTCCATAATGGAATAATAACAATTACTATAAAATAAAATTGCATTAATAAAAGGAAAGCAAATGCTTAAAGCTACTTTTCTTCTTACTGCAGACGTCTTCAACAGCCTGATTGCAAGACCGTTCAAGGTAGCCATCCAACCTGTAGGCTAGATTTTACTGCTGCCTCTAAATGTAAATGCTCATATTCCCTCTCCCATAGATATTCTCAGTCTAAAGAAAGACTAAAAGCAGACTTTACACCTTTGAGACAAGTGCTATACAAGGAAGTACACAATGCAAAACATGAGTAACATCCCCTTCACCATCACCACTATCTCCCCTCTTCTTTGGGAGGCATTCAGTGTTGGCTCAGACTGTGCTCCAACCACAGCCACCAAACAGGCTCCTCTCAGAGCCTGGAGTTTAGAATCTCTTCCACTATGCCTGCAAAGCAATGGCCTTTAAAGCACGTGTAGGCCTGTATCATTCCCTGGTAGCTATGAGCCTAGATTTCACAGCTGCCTTTCCTTAGGGGCAATTTACTGAGCCCAGACATTGATCCTAGGAACTAGGTTGATCCAGCAAAGCAGAAGAGTCAAGTTTTGAATGCACATGCCCCCAGTGCTTGCTTTTTCCCTGGATCTAGCATCCTCCTGCCTCAATTTCCATAGAAAGCTCTGCATGCAAATGCAACTGCAATAAGACCCACAGTGGCTGGTCATTGGGATACTTCTCTGTACTCTGTGTCTATATGGCATGGGTCTCTCCTGCTCAGCCCAGTAACACAGTGCCCCCTAGCAAATCCCACTGCATGTGATTTAGCCCCAGGTTCTCAGAGATTCCCTGCTTGTTATTTCCCACACTGGTATTCCCAAAAGATGTCAAAAGCAAAACCTAGCATTATATGGGGTCTTTTCTTTTTTGTGCAGACTACAGCCAAGCAGGAGAGAAGAATACTCCTAATTTCTAACCCACTTGAAATTAGGTATTATGGTATCTTTTTAGGCAGAGCAGACCCTCAGTGTCCACAATTTTCTCTTAGAACTAATTAATTCCTGTAGATTAATTAATTCCTGAAGACCCCAGAGCTTATATGGCAAACTGACTAACCCGTACCATAATGAGCATGACTTGGACTCTCAAAATAGCTTACAGGAATAATACATGCTAACCACACATACCAAAACATTGTGCTGTTAGTCAGTGTTCCAAGCATGTTAATTAACCTTTCCATAGTGTCTGTATTACAATGCTCAAAAAATTTATTTTTTAATAATCAAGCCCCAAAACAGAGGCTGAGATCACAACAGTCTGGGTCACAAGAAGAGTCTGGGCTAAAGCCACAACAGTTAAAATGGAAATTCTGAGCGAGATTGCATTTCCAATTCCACATGTTTTATTTTGTTTATGAAATAACTAATTCGGTGGCTGAAAAAAATAATTGAAGGATACTCTTGAAAAGGAAGAGTGAATACCACTGAAGTCCTATATTTCATGTTTCCTACTCAAAACAGCTGTCAGAAACTATCAGTGCTAAAAAAACCCAAACAAAAAGTAATGGATGAAGTAGAAGATACAGATTTTACTTAATATGTTAACTCCTCTCTTTGAAAGACACACAATTAAAAGAACAGTGGAAAAGTCTTTTTAAAGAATTCACCTTCCAGTCATTCAGGGAGATGGTTAAAGCCTGTCTGGGCCTTGCAGCATATGTACCTAGCTCCTAAACTCTGTTGACTGTAGAGTGACTCATGAGCAATTGACAACTACAGCTAGGTGAGACAAATCATAAACAGGTTTATCATTTCCCCAAAGGAAACACTTATTACCAAGTTCAAATACCTATTCTACACAGTATGGGATGTACACTTGGAGATCTAGTCAAGGAAATATTTTTAACATCCAGAGGAAAAAATGAGATTCAAAACCCCAAAAGAAAGAGAAGGGTGGGTGTTCTATTAAAAGGGGCCACTTTGCTTAAAGGTGTCTGGGTTTCTGAGCAAGGTTTCAAAAAGGCCAGCTCCTGAGAATGTGATATTCTCAAGCAGAAAAAGAGAGAAATTATTATATATTTAAAACAATCAGGAGAAATAAGGTTAGAATTTAGATTAAATCATTCTCCTGAAAAAGTCTAATTTTTCCTTCCTCCTCCTCCATATAGACTTTGTGAAAAAAAAGCTCCTAAGAGATTACTGGAAAGAGAGACATTGTTTTCAATGTCTTTTGCGACAGACAGAGAAAACGTTGTACCATTTAGGGTGGGCATATTTTTCAGTCAAGCATTACAAGGAGTACTGGACTATTAGATGTGACAACAAAGGCATTTTGTAACATCCTTGTTATATAATGTCTTGACTTCTGTAGATGGTTAGCAGCAACAGAGCTGCATTGGACACTGCGAAGTCATCTCTCAAAATAATACAATATGACAGGCCAAGTGCATTTTGGTTTGATTTGCACCAGGGATGATATAGAATATCTCACTGCAGTGCAGCGATTCCCATATCAAACTGATGAAGTCAAAGATGCTTATAAGTTCCAGAAGTGTGGAGGAAAAGCCTTGTGTTGTCCAAGAGTGTCTTCTCCTTTTCTTTATAACTAGTGTATTGTAATACAGCGATTAAACTAAACATGTACAAGAAAGGGATTTTGGGGGTTTATTTATTCCTACATCTCAGTGGCAGTCAGCCTACAGAAAACAGGGAGTGAGTTCAGCATGTGGGGATAATCATGTAGTTAGGAAGCAATGTTTAATCTAGTTGAGGCTGGTAATCTCTGGATGTTGATGCACAGTGTCATGCATTGCCTTGTAGCATTTCCACATGGGTGATCTATTACTTTGCAGCGCTAGAATCTGCATTTGATTTCTTATTCTCTTATCTACTCCTCAGGGATTCAGTAAATCCATCAGAATTTTATGACTGCCATTTTCTCTGGGCTGTGACACATTCGCAGTCAAGGATTAAAATCAAGCTTCTAAAGCAGTTGCCACTTGCAGCCCACTGCCCTGAACTTTTGACAGAGATTGCCAGTGCCACCACAGGAAGTCAGAAACCCAGCAAAGCACCTCCTGAGCGCCCCAAGCCTGTTCGTTAAAGCACATACATCCCCTTTAAATATAGTGCTTAGCTAAGAACAGCAGCAGTACAGAAGCTAACTGAATCATGATTCATTCTTGGTCAGAGGTGGGGACAACAACTTGGGCAGGACCCATCTGAGCCATCTGATTTTACTCTGCTTCTCCATGTGAATGAACTCTTGGACTTAAACAGCGTTTACAAGTTAGCAAATGGCAACCCTTCCAAAAGCAATTGTTTCAGGACAACAGGGATACTTCAGCTGCCTCAGACTCTTATTTTACTGAGAGCTTTACAGACCCTAAGTTTACGTTGGTTAGATTTTTTACACTTTTTTTTTTTAAATTTTCACAGCCACAAATGAAGCAGAAATGAAGGTTTGCTGTGTATCCTTCTCTGAACACCATGAAGACCAGTGGCATTAAACCACTGTCTTCACTCTCTTCAGACACTTGGGTATAATTATATGAAACTCAAAAGTATTATATAGCAAATTATGTAGGCTCTTCTTTACATGTTTTTATTGTACAGAGTGAACAATAAAATAGTTGTTGATTTTAAATGATAAACTTTTATTCTGAATATACTGTTTTTGCACAATAATTAACACAACAGTCCTAGGATTATAAACTTTTTATAACATTATTGTACAAATTTTTACAAAAAATTATTTTTTCCAGGCTTGTCAAGTTCCACAAAAGTGTCAAGAGAACACAAGAAAAGGGAGAAAGACCTGCTTGCCTCGTAAGAGCAACCAAGTCTTTTTTTGCAGAAACGCACACTGAGCATTTCAATAAAAATATCCCAGAAAGCATGATCCAGACATTCCATACAACACGAGAAGACAGCTTTGTCAGATCACAATCGCAATTTCATGGCATCTGAACAAGACAGTATCCCTTTAGCCTCAGTGAAATATTTCTTCAAGATGATGTTTTTCTTTTAAACCATAAACAGGACAGATGCAAGTAGTTGGGAAGAGGGTGAGGCTAACTTTTCAAAACTCTTGAATTGTTTTCAGACACTTTGTTTTAATCTTTTTACAATAGTGTACAATGAGTATTAACAATATTAACATTGTGGTATGAACAAAATAATAATAAATCTGGCCTTTGTTAAAGGCTTGGACGTCTGATGAAGTTAGGGTAAAATTTATCCTAAGAAAGGAGTTTCTGAGATTTCACCTTAGGTCGACATTCCAAAAACACCCGAGTGCATTGCAGTACCTTGTAGGCATTCACATATTTCTTAATAACCAGTGTGCTAGCATCTGAATTTTTGGATCAGTGGTACTGAGGTTGTGTTTTGGAATTAAGTCATGTTAGGCATGTTTTTTATGTATTAATGGGAAAAAAAGGTCTTAATGTCTCTTCAGTGACACCAAAAAGCTCTCAATCACAGCAAGTAACACTTGGGTTGCAAAGGTCACTTAAAAGGGATACTGCCTATTTGAAACCAGTAAGGCCAGGTTTTAAGTTAATAAAAGGAATATTGTAGGAAAACTTACAAATGGCAGCAACACTGTTGTTTTTGTCAAGTTAAGCAGTAAAGCCTCAAGCATTAGAAACATGAAAAAGATCATACTAAAGTCTTAAAGGTACAGGACTTAAAAATCTTGTCAATCAGACCTGCTATGTCATGTTAAAAACCTGTTACAAATATGGACCACAGTCAGTGTTTTGGCAGTAATGCTGGTTGTTTAAATGAAAAAAAATAGAAAGAAACCTTTCATGTTAAGTCCTCAGATCATGTTTTGCACAGTACCATGCTGTAACAACTCTAATGGTGGTTATTTGTCAGATGTACAATACACTGCATGACTTCTGTGTAGACTGAACCAGTCCCAACAGTTCCCTTAGTGCTATTTAAAGGATTTGAGCAACCTTCGACAGAACCTTTTATCTGACTTTAAAAACCACAAATTTTTACAATATATTGTATTTTAAAATATCTTAATTTAAAGCTTAGGATCAAGGTTCTTCTTTCAAAGACGAGAAGATGACTGTGATGCACTGTGAGAGTAAGGATACTCTTCTGCATGAGAATTTTTATTCATTCATGCAAGTTATTTCTATCAGATTTGTGTTCACATTTTGAGATAGCTAAAGTTCAGATTGCACATTCAATCTATATTTTGCATTCTGCAGATATCAGGGTATTTAAAAAAAAGTCTTGACCATCACTTGGTATATTCCAATAGATAATTTCAAAGTATTTCAAATACTTACGACTTTTTAAAATATTAATCAGATGGGTATAATGTTGGCTAAATATTTATATAGAATGTTATAACATTAGCTGGAAGGCTAAATGTTTATATAGAAACATATTTCTTCAGGTCATATAGAGGGGCAAAGGAGAGGAAGAAAGGACATTTATCTCTTTGGATCACCCAGGAGGGGCTATGTGTCTGCATGGCATGGGCTTCTCCCTCCTTTTGCATTTGAGCACTCTCAGGGAAGTGGGATGAGAGCAAAAGCCACAGATATTTTCTTTGGCAGCATGACTTTGTGCCATCTTTCTTCCTCCATATGAACACTAATCGAATGCTTACTGAGTAACTCCAAGTATGGCCTACAAGCATAATGAAAGTGTTTTAAAATGTTAAACAGTGCAACTTGTCCATGAAGGGTTTCTTTTGGGAAGCTAAGTGAAAACTATAGGGAACTTAATATACTAACAATCTTTCAAGAAATTAAAAGAGCAAAACACAAACAAATGTGCATTTAAAGTAACCTCAGAGTAAAAGCAGTGAGTGCAGTTACGTATTGGCCTAATCCTACAAAACTTGCTCCTCCCCTAAAATGTCAATTGACCACATTAAGGAAAAATACCGGATGCAGTCTTGGCATTAGAAACACTCAAATCAATTTTTGTATCAGGTGGTAACTGGTGCTAGGGTGAACAGAACTGTAGCACTATGACTGGAAGGAAGAGCTCCAAGTTTATCTTCACCCATATTACCAACATCAGCTCACCATCCCTGAGGAGGACCTGAAGTCATCCAACACAGTTTACCTTTAACCCCACGACATTGATAGATATATATATTTTTTAAAAATCTTGATTTCATCACTGAACAAAAGGTCAGGATTTACTTTTTTCACTCACTGTATTCCCAAACATGAGAAAATACATAGCTGGAGCCAAAGGTACATGAGAAACAATGAACCAGCCATGAGTACAGCTGCAGTAGACATCTGATCGTTCAAGCCATGCCATGGCTTTGAGTATCTTCTTCACTTTTCATAGGATATTAATGCATGCCCAATCATTTTTGTAAGCTTTCGGCATGATCAAAAATTATATCAATCAATTGCCAGCATATACATACTGATGATTTGCATTTTTTATTTTTTAAAGAGCTAGTGTATTGTGCCATATTAATACTTGCATATTGCAGTTGTTAGCAGAACTGTACAATACCAGCAGAGCTGCACATTCATTGGTTTAGCTGTCTTAGCTGTTTAGTTCTGAAAACTAGGAAAAAAAGCGCAAATCATATTTTGCATCAACACTATGCTACACTGTAATATTGTAATTTACTGCACCAATCTGTATCACCAATGAGGTTGTATAAAAACAACTTCTAGAGTTATTATTCACAATCAAGTATCAATGTGCATACATATAGATTCAAGGCTCCCCATTTGTTTATATTTTTTCTAATCGCAGCAACCAGGTAATTTTGCTGTTAAATATGCTATTTTCAATAATGAATAGCAACAGCATAAGTTTTAATATTATGGGTGGGTTTATATGAAGGAAACAAAGGGGGAACCTGATATGAACTTTAGAGAACATATACTTCCAAAAATAAATGTGTTAATCTGATTTTTATATTCGTAAAATATCTGTACATAGATTTTCATGTGAGACCGCTATTCCGTAAAAAATCCACCTCAACCTTTTGTTACGATAGCTATATTTACCCTATTTTCTCAGCTTTTTCATTGCACAGTATATTCAGAGCTCTGTTTCATAATATAATTTAATATGATTTGATTGCAACACATTGCAATGTTCAATTTCTCACACAATACAAGAATCACTCAGTTATCTTTTCAATGAACTCTACTCTACCATCAAAGAAAACAAACTGAAAAACAATAATATAGCATCATCATCATGCAAAATACCCCCGGAAACCAACGTTCAAATATCACAAAGACACTTTTTATTCACAAGCATTTTTTTTTCAGCCTTTGAAGAATTTCTACTTGCTTTATATGTAACTGCATTGTGAAAAGGAGGTGAATATAACATTAACATTTTTTTCTGACAGAAGATGACACCAAGTTTAAGATGAAAATCACTTTCTAGTTACACTTTCCAGTACCATTGTATTTTGAAATACAGTCTTTTTCTCCCTTCCTTCCTTTATACCTACAATATCAACCTACCAAAACTTAGCTGGCTGCATGATTTATTTTGGAAAAATTAACCACTCATCATAAAGCATTCCAATCATGCTGAACTTCTGGTGAAGACTGGCCAATATTTTCGCTTTACTCAACTAGTTTGTACAAAACTGATGCTAAAAGCAGCCATTGTGGTGCTAGTAATGTATATTGGGGAGAATGTTTCCTTTTTCTTTATCTTTTGGTTTTTAAACAACTGTTCGTGTAAAAGAATATAAATCTTCAAGATATCCAAAGCTTAAAATAAATGAAAATCATATACATAAGCTATTGTTAGGGGAGCCCTTTTACATGAAATCATCAAGATTACAACAACAAACAAACAAACAAACCAACAAAAGGTTTTAGATTTCTCCAGTGGAGCACGTACAGAAATCTGTTTGGATGGCGTAGATGATGCAGCATTCACACAAGGTTAAGGATCCGACACTCCAACATGCAGGCATCGTGGTGCCTTGATGAGTCTCACAACGCGTGATAACCAGACACGGGCACTGCTGTTCTGCTGCTGTCTCAATAGCTGACCCTTTCGAAAACAGAACTGAGGCTATCGTTTTGGCCAGGTCTTGATTAAGTTATGCAGGTTTTGGTTTAGCAAGGTCATAACTGGCAGGATCTGCTGCCAGATAACAGCCAAAGCAGGACCAACTGAATTGCTACCATAGACCACAGCGATGGACTCAGACCAGAGGCCCCACCGCAGTCAGCCGAATCTTCCTGTCGACAAGAAAAGAAAAAATCATTTAATATTAATTACAGTGAGGTCGCTTGAGAAGTAATCTACGGCTTAGTTTTCAGCATTTTGAACTATCCTTGAGGCATCCTTTCTGGTCTTATATGTGTTATTTTGCTAAAATAACAGTAAAATAATTCCTGGAAGTTCCTCTGACTTTTGATACAAAGAGTGGCATTATTACTTTAACTATAAACATGGGAGGATTAAATACTTTCAAGGTTTACAGCAAACACTTATGAACTAGATGGGATACTTACACCATCGATCAAGAAATGATATGGAATATACCTTGGGGCCCCAATAAACACCATCTATATTCCTTAAAATTATATCAATTTTACGATTCTGAGTATGACTTTATTGTGAGAAAAGATAGAAGAACAGATAGCTTTTCAAGATTAGAAAACAAATACCAAAATATGTTTATGCCCATTTCATCAAATGATTGCACATTAAAATGAATATGGTCTGCAGGTGAAGATATGACCAAAGAGAATGAAAATCCTTTCTCTGCCTCTAATGCTCCATCAAAGTATGAGAAAGAAATTTTCTATTGCACTACTTGTACATGCTTGATTCAGTTTGAGGGCTGTCTCTGAGCTGCACTGCTCTGTCATGCATCAGTAACTCGTCCTTATGCCACACAGCAATCACACCCCTTTTCCTCATTCCTCCCTGACATTAATTGCTGTTCTTTGGTACCACTTTGCCTATAATGCTTGATACCTTTCACATGATGAACATATTCATTAGTCTTCCTGAAATGCATTTGATACCTGTTCTGGAGCCTGTAACACCTTAGACCTTGTTTCTAAGGACAAATACAAACTCTGATTAGTACCTAAAACACCAGGACAATTTTCCAGGCATTCTCTCACCGCTTTGTCTGATGAGTCTGAGATTCATGAGTAGCTCTGAAGGCTGAAAATATTTGGTCTTTCTCTTGTTTTCACTGTATTCTGTACCCATGGCATGAAAAGACACTTTCCATTTTCCAAGAGATCCCAAGCCTCCAAGGGCAAGAAGACAGTACAGTGTAGGTGGAAAGGAATTTAGATATCTTAGCAAGTGGGGAAACTTCTTGAACAGATGCAATATGTGCAGGGAAGGACAGACGACTGAATCTGAACAGTAACAGAGGCTGGCTGCTGGCACAGAAATCAAAAAGATTTTAGAACAGAAAGCAGAGGAAAGCCAACAGGCAGGGAAAAGCTCCTGGTTCAGACTGACATTCCACTTAGGCATATGCAATTAATATGCCCCAGAAGAGGCTGGAGAGTGTGTGTGTGTGTGTGTGTGTGTGTGTGTGTGTCTCTGTCTATAAAAAGTACAATCAGGGTAAATAAGAAAGAGTCATTAAACAACCTTTAATTTATTAGCACATCCTTAAGCAAAACTTCCCGGTACTTCTACACCAATGTTAGGAACATAAAATCAAGACGGAGGGATGAAGACCAACCACCAATGAACCATTCCGAAATAATACACATATCAGAAAACTGGTGGAAGGAGAATAATCAGTAGGAGAGAGCATTTGTCTTATAGCTTTGTAAGAATGGCAGTGCAGGACATACAGCAGAAAGGTACAATGTAAGGGATGACACAAAATGCAGCAGCATAAAAGTATTACAGGAAAAGGGAAGTGTGATGGAATCTCCATGGGTAAGAAATTTCAGAGTCTCATAATAAAAAGTGTAATACCAGGATTGGACTGCTGACCGTCTGATCAAAGGGACAACAACAATGTCACGTGAGATTAGAGAAACCACATAAAGACTGGATCAAAGTCTTGTCAAAGAGAGATGTAGACATCACATTTTTGGATATGACGAATGATTTTTGGAACAATCAATCTTTGAATCTTTAGTGATGCACAGGGTCAGTTCAAAATTATTAGTAGAGTTGCTCTGTATAGCTCTAGGAGCTCTGTAGACTACAATGCAATAGCATTTAGCCTTATTGTGTGACAGATCAGGCCAAACAAATCCAAACCAAAAGATGTCAATTTAAAGAGAGCTAACTACCTGAAAGCTACGAAAAGCAGTTAACCCCTCCCCGCCGAAACCATACAACCTCAAAACCAAGAAAAAAGGAAAAACCCTTAACAAACAAAAAAACCCCAGAAAACAGAGAAAACCACTCCTTGAAGTAGTATCTCTAAAAGAAAGTTCCTCAAAAGGATTGAGAAGAATATTTAGAAATATCGCATTAGCTAATCAAGTGAAAGTAAAGTCACAATTAGAAAAATCAACTATACACCACCCACACCCAAAAACTCAACCTCCAAACAACGAAAATACACCATCATTACCCTCCACCAAAAAACCTCACAACTTTTAAGAAAACCCAAAAGAAACACCCCTGCAAGAGTCTGTAGGGAACTTTAATACACTGTCATAGAGAAAAGGTTAGTATTTAAGAAATCAGGTTTACTTAAATGGCCAAGAAGAAGAAAGTACATAAAAATGGCAGATCAGATATAAACAGGAAATAAGGGGGCTGATAAGGTGTTTTTTATGACCTCCCTGCAGAACACACTGAAAATTATAATAGAAATTTTTGACTAAATCAAAATCACAAAGCCAAATACGATGTTAGGGCAACTGCTTCCTGATAGAGGTGTAAAGATGGAATTTAGGAATTACTGGGCATAGCAAAGGACTTCAGTGAGTTCTTTATATCAGCTTTAATGGGAGAAAATTTTAATGGTATTTATTCTGCACACAATGTGTTCTTTAAAGCTGGTAAGTTTCCAAAACAGTTTGGAAAAAATATGGAAAATCTGATAAGGCAGACAAAGTAGACTCAGTACATTATCAGGAATTATAGCATTCACCAAAAGTCTCCTTTAGAAACTCGGATGTAAAAAATCAAAAAAAAAACCCAAGCCCAAACAAAACCAAAAAATCAGCATTCAGTTTCCCTAGAAAGAAATAAAAATTCATTTCATCCTAAAGCAAATACCTCATGTTGGCTGCCATTCTTTATTAACAATAGCTTTTTCCAGACATGTCACTGTCATGTGTTAGCTTTATAATTTAGTTGTATAGTTTTGGCTCATGCTTTTTGTTTTGTTTGTTTTTATTGTTACTGTTGGTTTGGGTTTTTCGTTTGGGTTTTTTCTCCTTTTTTTGGGGGTTTTATTTTTGGTTTTTTGTTTGGTTTTTTTTTTTTGGGTTTGTTTTTTTTTTTTTTGCTTGCACTGTACAAGTTCAAAATTCCTAAGGTTTCTGGTCAACAAGGAAGTCCTAAGTGAACTCTACTAAACCAGATTTGGAGTAGGATGCTAAGATTTCAAGATGCACTGAACTTTCTGGTTTATTTAGTTTGGCTCTGTCACTATTTGCATCTGCATTGTGTCTTGTCATGCAGCTTTATTTCTATTTAAAGTACTTAAAAATAACCCTGTTGCTTCTTCCTCACAGTGATTACCATTAAAAAGAGAATTATCAGAAAAGGTTTCCTCTCACATGAATTCAGTGAACGGCACTCAGTGTTACCTCTTGGTATTTATTATTCTTATCACTGAAATTACTTAGAACAGTCATCTTTGAAGAAAGAGTTGAAAGCAAAGCAGGAGATTTAAGATTTCCAACAGACAGGAGATGTCTGGAGAGTATAAGAAGTAAACTGAAGGCCTTGAACAGAATTGTACATAACATGAAGGGAAAATATTTTTATAGTGAAAATGGCATCCAGTATAGATACAAAGCAAGTAGGCCTCCACATATAGAATTATACAGTACTCAGCTTATGTCACCTTGCATTAGATCAAATATTGCAAATTATATTGATAAATTAATCCTACCTCCATATGTACTTGAAAATGCCCTCCCTTCTGTTGTCCATTTCTATTTGCTCTATGAGATTTTTTTAACTACACCACAATTTATCAACTGCTCTTACATTCAACAGTCACACAACATAATATTCCTATTGGGTTGAAAAGAAGTATTTTAATATCTTTTTCTCTCTCCCTAAGACTACACAGAGAAGTTTTTAAAGGATTCACAATTCACAACAGTAGAGAATATCTTGGAAGCCTTATGCAGGAGAGGCATCGTCTTATTATGAATGACAGCATTAAACTGCACTATACAAAAGTATGCAATGTTTATACACTTATTTCAGGGTTAGTGAGATTTTAACCTCATATTGCTCAAAGCCACATTAAATTTCTGAGGTTTTTAGACCAATTTGCAGTGGTACACCGGCAGTTCTGCCAAGAACAATTTCTAAATATTGTCTCTGGAATCACTTAATTCTTTCATGTCCTAAGCCAAGACAAAAATAGTAGTGACAAAGAAGGTACAGTGAATACTATCTGAATTATTTTTTTTCTCCACAGAATTTCACATTGTAATTTTCTTTTGTGCTTTAACTGTTGTCAAAATTACAGGAAATGTGAAAATATAAAATTAAAAAAATGAGGAAATATGGTTATGTGTTTAGTTATATGAATCAAAGCTATCAACAGTCCCCTGGAAATAAGTGGGATTCCATCCCCAGTTTAAAATCAGATTGAGAAAAATGTTGGTTCTGAATGGTCTTCAAAATGCCTTTTTTGAAAACACTTCCCCTCTTCTTGAGCTTTAAGAAAACTTCTCAACTGTTTCATGTTAATATTATTTTTGAGATTTCTTCTAAAGTATCTTATAAAAAAGATATACATCATCATTTTATCTTCTCTTTACATTATCTTATCTTCAACTCTGCTAGTACAATTAGACCCTGAACTATTTTTAAGCAGTTTCACTGCTATTTTCCAGCCCATTACAACAACCTCACAAATCCTGAATAACAGATCAGCCGGGGGTGTCCTTTCTTTGTTTTCTTCAAAATTATGTCTGTATAGTAATTCTCTTTAAAGAGAGAATTGTAAAAGTAATTGGTAAGAATTGTTGCAAGCCACTTTCATTTCACCAGAAGTCTATGAGGAATTTCTTGCATTAATAAATCATGTCAAATTTCCTTGCATGCTTGAGGTAGAGAAGTGTCAAATCCAAGTGTCATCTCCTTCATGTCATGCCTTGCTATGACAACTCTAGATAGGGCTATTTTACAGCATCATACGCTATGAATATTATTCAGTATTTTCAGAACGGAAATGAATGCTTTTATAAAACCATACCTTCGTTGTTAAGTATCAAACCCACATATTCACTGCTATATATCAACATTTCCTTGAAGACACCGCCAGTCCAAAATTTTAAAAAAAACCATGGAACTATAGATACATATACATAAGGCTATACATATACTATATATATGTACACTACATATACACTAAGGCTATAAATGTACTTGCTACTCCTTTAAAAGTGCTCTATAACTTATTAATGTACTAAGACTGTTTTTAAACCATAATGATTCATCAGAACCCATTGTGTTACTCTCACTTATAAAAGGGTAAAACAACATCTGCCCAAAGAGCTTCTGATCTGGCCTTTGATATCAATTGATTACCTCAAAGTAAGACCTTTCATAAGCATGTATTTTAAAAGTTTCATATTACATGGAGAACACCTTTGCTTTTACTCAAGAGTAATTTCCAGTTCCAGTGCACGGTCATTCACAGATTTTGTGTTACCCTCCTTTGTCTGGACTCCCACACGAAGCTGTCAAAGCTGTACAGCTACCCACGCACAGATCAGGGACACAGGCTATTCCAACAAAACGTATCCAGTTGCCTGGATTGCTAATCACTCTCAAAGCTTCCACTGATGTCCCTGGAAGCTGATGGAAATAAGACATTCCCAGTAGGGGCTAAAAACTTGTACAGCCCTTTTCTTTATTCTCAGGCATAGCAAATAAAATCAGTGTGCCTGTACAAAGTAAGAGCAAGCCATTCGAGGCAGTGATAATGACTGTTTTGTTATTCTTGATGAAAAGTAAAAAAAACCCGTCAGGTTACTGAACCTGATCAGCTGGATTGTATCTGTGTTGGCTTCAGTGATTTTAATATAACTACACAGATTAATGTCCAGAGAGAACCCATTTCAAAATCACAAAGTTATTAAAAACAAGATGGATGAACAAAATTACCTTTATAACTTTCTGCTGCCAAAATCTTATCAGCTAAAATTATATTCTATGGGTTTCCCATCTTAAGCAGAAAGCACATTTTGGGCATAAAGAATTCAGCTCAAGGTGAGTCTCTGCTACTTCATGTACACCGGACAGTAGCTTTTTAATTAAAAGGATGCAAGGTGCAGAGCAAATGGCATGAGCAAGAACATGAGATGTTAATCTAGATTTTAATGTGAAATACTCGTGGCTTAAAGAAAGGCCTTTCACCTTTCCCTACAGCCTTCTGCCATGGCTGTGAAAGTTCTTAGGTTTGCAGGAAACTACATCATTTAGATACAGAATAAGAAATTTCAAAACGACCCAAATAATAAACTGCTAAACAGAATTTAAAGATGTTTTTTTCACTTATGTTCAAGAGATATTAATTGAACCTTCCCTTAAGTATAGAGAGAATATAGATTACTGAGAAAATGACTATTCTAAATTGCTACAACTTTCAGTATTTCATTGCACTAACTCCGAAAAATGCCCTGTACGCTTTCAATTCTTCCTGTTTGCTTTACTTTGATAGATATGTGAGTATCTCCCTCTAGTGGTTTTCAGAACAATAATGTTGATCAGAACTCCCTTCAGTCACACATTTTATGCTCTTTAGCTCAGCATTTCTCTTGCAGACATGTCACTTGCACAGTACTCATGACACAGTCCCACACCATCAAATGCAACACAGTCTAATTGTCAAGGCTTTCCTTGTAAATGCCAGAGTCTGCACTTGGTCAATATACAGGAACTCACGTAGTTAATTAGAAGAAAAACCCCACCTTCCGCTGTAGTAAGGAAATTAATATGTTTAGGTTGCCAAAAATTAAGATGTAAAAAAAATATTATTTTACTGAATTAGTAGTTTAACGAAATTGATGCACACTATTATCTTCCATCACGAACTGTTGTGTTCATTTGAATGCAACTCTTCTCAATAGCAACACTCACACCCAGCACTCATCCTTGCTACCCCTAAGTAAAGCTTTATTTTCACAGGTATACTGTCTCTTCTATTTTCTTTGTATCTTTATTCATCTCTGTGAAAAAAAATCTCTTCTTCTGTTTATTCTAACAAGGACAAGGGAAAAATGCTTGGAAGTGAAGGATGTGGACTCATCTGGTACATGTGCAATCTCAAACAGCCAACCATATAAACCCAACAGGTTCCCTTGTCTTTGTATGTTCTATGGGAGAGGCCCTCGTGTTTAGTAATTGTGATTTATAAGGCTCCAGACAGGTTTTTTTTCATAGTTAATTTCCCTTAATATTGCAATAGTAATTTGCTCCAGATTGTTGCTTTTGGGACTCTCTTCATTCTGTTTTCTTTTGTATGCTCAGTAAGTAAAAAAGTCTGCTAATTTTTTAAGCCAAGAACAAAACAAAAAATTAGAGAAAGTAACTGACCATCCACACCACATGAAAACTTGCAGAAAAATGAAGATAGGAGCGGACGTCATGGCAGAGGCACAACTCGTTGTGCATATAGGCTGATCCTATTAATAACGGGCAAAGTAGCAAGTAGAGGAAAGGAAAGAAAACACAGAAAAAAAGACATACAAGATGAGATATCATGCAGATTGCTGGCAGTTAGCAGAGTTAATGTGAAAGCATCCACCCAAGAGCAAGAGATTTACAGCAAATTTTGCAAATAAACTTAACCAAAACAACCCACTGTTACAAAACACATGACTTACACACTGATCAGCACATCAAGCTAGTGAGCAAGAGTTGCACTTTCACACACAATCATATCAGGATGGTTTGGATTATTTACAATGGCCAGATAGATTTTGGATGGTTTTTCAACTTTATTTTATCTTCGTTGACCAGAAAGAAGACTTCCTTTTTAAAAGAAAACTTAGTTACTAGAAAAACGCATTGAATACCAATTCTCTGGACTTTTTTAACACTAATGACATCTCAGTAATTGTGCCTCATTACAAGAAAAGCAGAGAACATACTGGAAAAAATTTTGGTATACAGCAGTTAGAGCCAAATAAGTGCAGTGGTTTGTGACAATCTTTCCACTGCAGAAATTGCATAAATTGCATGAGGCATTAAAAATGCATTTTTAAATTATTTATTGTATAAATAATACAGGCACTTCCTTTTTCAGCACTTTTTGTCTTGAAATTTATTCTGAACAACTTGAATTCAGCATAATCTGTTTCATATCTTTGAAAGGTAATATAGAAAGAATATTAAAAATAATTTAGATATGTGGCACAATTATAATTTTTCTCCTTCAAAACTTATGCATTCAATATGGAAGTACTAAACTGCACAGTTTTGGTGATATCAGTAAAGCAATGCACTTTTATACCTGCTAAGAACATGACCTTAGGGCAGTACAATTTGACGAATTAGAAACAACATCCTAAGCCACATATAACAGTTTTAATAATTTAGCAATACTTTAAATAAATATTAAGAAACATTATTATAAAAATACTACTTCTAAGCCAAGATTATTGTCTACTTGTGCAAGCCATTGAAGAACTGAATTTCCCAGCACTGTACAGAGACCAACAGTTTTATGCTCACTGATGATTTTTTAGTGGGAATCATGTGTGAAAGTGCAATGGTTATAGGAAAGGCAGATAAGAAGGCAGCTGTTAATTTTATGTGAATTGAAATAGAGTGGCTATGGTCTAGAGTGAACAGTATGTTTAGTGATAGAAAGGTTACCAGGCACCAAGGTACATTTAAACACAGTTTTCACTGATCATCTAAAGCTGCTCTACAATTGTTTTTAAAGGTGGTCCTAAAGTCTTACAACGTCAATTTTACCTGTTTGGCTTCATCAAAACAGATTTCGGGACCCTTTCTGTATCTAGGTTGTTTGACCATTTCACATGGATTTGGCCCTTCATCTGTTTCTCTGGTTAAGGAGTGTGACTGTTTTTCATGCACGGTACATGAGCAGGATCAACAACATTCTGTTTTTATTTTTGTGGCAGGAGAGAAGATTTATGTTAATTCAGATAGTACTGAAATAAACATCAATATTCACAGTTCCTTCTTTAAATTCAAGAAAACCAACCCAACCATTTAGATAAATCAGAATGAAATACCCTTTTTTTTACACTGCTATAATCAAGAAAATAAACTTCCTGCATGACTTTTCAGAATATTTTCAGAACCATAAACAGAAATAAAATAAAAGCTGAGTTCTTTTAACATTTTCTGTATTGCTTTCATTATCACTGCATAAATATTACAGAAAATACTTCATAAAGCAGTAAACTTTCAATGGTGCTGATTAGTTTTAGTTTATGTTACCACTTAGTTACTTTGCTATAATGAAGATACACAGTAAAAGCAAGGAAACTTATTTGGAAAAGTGATGCCGTATACAGCTTGAACATAGCAGTGGAAGCCTATAAAGGCTTCTGGTTCTCTTATGTGTACACTTATATTACCCCAAATATCATAGAAGAGATCATGCCACTGTAGGCTTTGTAGTAAATGACAGGAGAACTAATGAGATCCCATTAGCATTTCAGTGATGAAGGCAGACAGAGAAAATGCTGTCCACACTAACAGCAGAACAGCAGGAGAGAAGGGGGAGCAGAGAGACGCTATTAATTAGCTAACTGCAAATGTGAGGTACTGCTTTAACTCACATCTCTGAAATCTGTAATTGCTGGTGTTTAGGTGTAAACACTGCACTTCACATGTGTCACTGGCTAACGAGGGGCACAAGTCATTGCAGCAGACTTGAAAGGCAAGGATATGGCAAACTGCAAAACAGCCTTCTGGTGAAACCTGCTTATGTTACCATTGTTTTATTCCACTGTAGGTAGTACACATATTAAAGCTATTAAAAGAATTGAGTGCCAGAACTTGTCTTAGTAGCTCTAATTTACACTTGAAGCAATCCTATTCATGCGCTACCATGGAGTAGTACGGCAGCTTCAGTGCAACAAATGGAGAGGCCAAAGGGAAGAGAAGGCAAGATGATGGGGAATTTATTTCTACAGATCTGCATCTGCCTTCATTCAGATGTTATCAGAGTCATCTCTCCTTTTCTCTGCTGTGGCTCAGCTGAAAGGGAAGTTGAAACACGAAAATATTTTAAGAGACCGTGCATAAGGAAAGCTGTACCAGCCAAAAGGAAGCAAAGTGTAATAATAATCATCTAAATAGCACCCAAAGGTCATTTTGTCTGCTTGGGTGATGTTATGCTACATCTGCATTTCACTATGTGCCTTAGTTACAGAAAAGAGAGAATAGCTCAGTACTGTACAGTTGAAGAAAAATAAAATAGTTCCTTTAGTCAATATAAGCCCACCCAGCTGCTCTGGCTGCCATTTGAGGTCATTTACTGCTTTCTAGAAGTTTTGGGCTCCACAGGGAAATGCAAGTCATGTGCCCTTTTCCCATCCATCATGCTTCATTTTCTATAGTGAGTGCTGTCTATAAATTCAGACAGTGGAAACAGTTAATCAAAGTGTCATGGACTAAAGCCAATTAGAATATTAGCCTGTGTTTACATAGTTCTGTCATGACATCCCAATGTAACTTTCTTTTCAGCCCAAGCGTAGATGGAATTCCAGTTTTATTAATGTGGCAATGAATGCATTGCTCGTGCCAAAGAAACAAAGTCGTCTGTACTACCATCTGCTTTTCTTTCAGAAGTGGGAGAGGCTGTCTCAACTAACTTCCTGACATGGACAGAGGTATTACTAATTGTTTTCCCTGTTCTGTCACAGTAATCCAAATCATGGTTTGATTTACCACCTCTGGCATGCGGTCCTCAAGCCTACGTACAAGAGAATGGCTGAGGTGAATTTCTCCTGACCTAGAACATGTATGTTGGTTTTATGTGTTTCCATCACCATCACCTACAGGTATGTTCTGCAGTGAACACGCTAAAGCAGAGATTGGCATAAAGGTGGTTGTAAATTAAAAACTGTCTTTCACATGCTTTTAACTTCAATGCTTGTGCTGAAAGAACTCTGCTTAGCATATAAGCCACCTATGTCTCCAGCCAGCTCTGAAGCAATTCTGTGCAGCTGGATGAACTCCAGCCTTTGATGGCTAATGCAGTTTCCACAAGAAGTAAGCTCTTGTCTTTGAGCACACACTAAAGTGCCTTCCTCAACTAACCATCAGTGCAACATCTCAACTTTTCATGACCAAACACTCCTATCCTGGCCTTTTTTTGTTATTTCTCTAAACAGACATACCCTTGTCTTTTCTAAAGGTTGAATAAACCGAGGACACTCAGATTTTCCTTGCCTGTGCTCTCAGAAGCCAACCTCCTTGGTGACCCTTCACTAGACTTCCCCCTGTATGCCAGTGTGGTCCTGGGAAGCACACAGCACTCCAGATGTAGTCTCACCAGTGCTGAAGAGATGGGATTGACCAGTTCTCCCAGTCTGCTGACTACACTCTTGCTGTCATAGCCTGGGATGTGACCAGGCCACTTTACTGCAAGGCACAGTGACAGCTCATGGTCAACTTCTTGCCCACCATGAACCTCCAGCCCTTTTCTGCAAATCTCTATCACTCTGACCCCAGACTGACCAGCTGTGTGCAATTATTCTGTCCTGGGCCCAAGACTTTGCATTTTCTTTTTCAAAACTTCATTAAGTTCCTGCGAGCCCATTTCTGCCTAAATTCTCACAAATAACAGCTTTTCTCTCTACCTCAGTGACTGCTGCTTCACATGATTTGTGATATCATCCACAAATACCTGGTACTTCAAGTATTCCAGTGGCAACCACGTTATTAACATGTAGATAAGTGGGTCATTTCTCCCCAAATATATTCCAGTATCCCATAGCCAAAAATCAATCCACACTACTAAATAACATGATTTTTAAAGGATACCCGGCTTCTCCGCTTGCATCAGTGGCTTTGGGTCACAGGAACGGCACAGCAGTTGGCTGTCACTAATAATGAACACTAGATTGGTGTTTGAAATCTTCTCTGCATGATAAAGTCTGGAAAAAAAGCCATCAAAAACCTATTTTTAAATGAAGCAAGGAAAACCATATTTGAGAAGGACACACGGTATCAGAATAAAATAATCCAGCTTCACAGATTTAGTCTGCCTGCTACTGTTTATCTTTTTCATTAACAGACAGTAATAAACATTTAAACAAATTTTGTAATCTTTTTGACATTTCCATCGTACCCTCTTTCAACTAGACTTGTTAGTGGAAAAAATGGAAAAGAGCATAAAATGACTGTAATTGAGTTAATAGCTAGCTCTGTACTGCTACCGCAGTAGCTGTACTGAGAAATAACATCAGTTCAGCATCAATTAACACTGAAAAAAACCCTCAACCACAAAAACAAACAAACAAAACCCCAACACATAAACCTGTCTGTGAGAAGGGCAAGAGAGAAGCATAGGGTATGCATGTCATGCAGTGGATGTGTATTTGTTGCGTTTTTATGTCCATATAATTCTGCAAAAGGTCTTTAAGTTAGTAAGGTCATTTTCAGTTTATAAATAAACTCAGCATATACTAGTAACACGGAGGAGGATGTATGGAAGTGAAAAAAATGTCTGTGTCTTCACCATTCTCTAAAGTGCTCTCTCTTTCTTTCCTGGCTTGAAATATTGTCTTTTTCTGTTTGAAATCTGGCTGCTAATTATAATTTCAAAGATATTTTCAGAAGCTCAAAATATATGCAAAACCCCAGCAGGCTCTTGTATGAAACAGAGATCTAGGTCTGAGATGCTATGTTTCTGAAGTATACAATTTTTTCACATTTTATTAAATATCATCTTCAATAGGCCTCCTTATGGTGTCTGGAGAGTAATTCTTTCAATAAAAAAATAGAATAGCTTCATTTGCCTTATAAAACTTATGGCTCTTAAGTCATGAGCACTATCAACTAGAAGGTAAATTAGAAGATAAATTGCATAATCTTCTTGACTGTTAAAAATTCTGATACATAATCAGACTAAAGAAAATCATATCCCTTGCAGAATGCTTTTAAGTTGACATTATAAATTAAAAGAAAAAAAATTGTGACAGAAATAAAAATATAGTTTTCATGGAGCAGAGACTATAAAACAAAAAACTGACAAAAGCATTTCTACAATTCCTTAATGATTAAAATTAAAATTAATTCTAAACAAATAAAAAGAGAATGCAATTTGCCTGCCTATATTTTTCTCTGTTTTGCCTATGCAAGTTTGGTGAAATAAATCCAAAATATATTTTTGCTTCTTATAACAGTGTCCTTCTCTTCTAAAAAATAAATAAATAAAAATCCTAAAGTTATTACTTATATTGAAGAAATTTTACCTGGAGCAGTTTATACAGTCTACAATCCCACCAAAGGATTTATCATTGTTTTCAAAGAAATATTGAGTTTGCTCAGTGATGCAGCTTGTTTTAGGCAGGGCAGCACCGAAATCATCATCTTCCATATCAGCTGATATAAAATAAGTAAATAAATAAATAAATAAACAAACAAACCAACGACATTTTTAAGTCACAGACATAATGGGGAGACCCACACGTCCCCTGCCCTAGATTCTTACCTTCTACTTCACTCAAAGTTGACTCTTTAACATTCTCTTGACTTACCTGCTTCAAGGAACCGTGGAAAAGTCAAGCTCAAAAACAGCTGCTGTAAGATAGACCTGAACACAGAAAGACAATATATATTTTTCAAAGGCTCTTTTTCTTCTTTGTATTTTAATGGACACTTAAAAAACTACTCAAATATAAGTTATTAACAACAAAACTTTTTTTATGTTTTCGCCAGTTATCAAAGCTGTGTTTCTTTAAACCTTGTGGGTTGACTCTGCTTTTTTCCCCCCACATTCTCACAGGTCTTTCACACCAGTCTTTTATTCTACTGTTCAGATTTGCTATAACATGTGCCCACAACTCACATAATGGAAATGTTATCACACCATCCATGCCCTCCTTTTGTACCTCTGTGGGAGGTGGAAGAGGCGTGTTAGCATTTCTCAAACACTTAAACCTAGTGGAACTCCTTTTTAACACACTCAGGGAAAATGTTCCTGCATTAGATACTTTACACTAATTAAGGTTCATGAAATTTCTGCGAAGGAGATCAACACTGGAATATTATAAGTATATTATAAAAACCATCATTGTAACAGTTGACTTTTAAAATCATCTCTATTCTTGCTCTTGAGGTGTGGACTACATTTTCTTCCCATACGCTGGCAAAATACTTAAGCTTAAAGAGCTCCATTAATTCAATTTCTTTTCTTCACTGATGATGGCATTTTTTTCTGATTTTATTTATTTAAAGCAAGTACCAGTTTGCCACACACACAGCCCCTTTCTCCTCTACCAGCCTGTCAAAACAGGAACTATAACAGGTATATTCTTTGACTCCCTGTTTCTCCTTAACCCTTCCTAAGTTGTATTTTCCAGCTGTCAAATTTTAGGCTTGCTTCTACCCACAAATATGACCAAGTCTCTTCTCATCTCATTCTGTTCTAACATTTGTTCTGCAGAGAGAAGGAACTGTATAACTTCATTCAAACCCAAAGTTGTTTTTCTCCTTTTCTAGTGTGATTTCTGTGTAAAGAAACTGAGTGTGCCTGTCCCCTTTCCCATGGAGGCATTCCCTGAAGGAGTTCTGGATTCACACCCACAGCTTTGTGCTTTGAATCGTCAGAGGGACAGCACACAGCAGTTATGGATCAGAACAGACCTGATGCTGTTCAGTAGTGATGCAATTTGCTGACAGAAAATACTAATCCTTTGTAATGGCTTACCACAGAATTTACAGGGAACTGAACAAAAAAGTCAGCCTGGGAAAACTAAATCTCCTGACTTAAAGGAGCATGAAGGAGAAGTGATACGCACTCTCCTAACTAAACACTGATGTATCCCATATAAATTTTAAAAATGATCGCTCACACCTTTACCCCACATTTTTTGCCTGAAACTCTATAGCTTTCTTTAATAACCTGTTTTTCCTTATTTCCCTGTACTTGCTTTTGCCAGGTACCTCAATGAATCCATTTTTTGGTCATCCCTTTTCACTTTGCTTGCTTAATGGCCTTCTCTGCCTGCTTCTGACCTAGATTCCATTAAAAACATGGCCATAGTAAAGTACTTTAATGCTGTGCTTTCAAGTTAAACATCACACAAAATAAACCTCAGGTCTAAATTGAGACCAGACCACTGAGTCTGATTTGAACACTGATAAACTGAAGTTTCTCTGTTTGAAAAGAACTCAAGTTTCTCTTCTGGATTATTGCCCATCTTCAATTTTTGAGGTTTGCTGTTGTTCAAGAAAACCAAGATTATTGCTCTTCCTGTTAACTAAATGTAACCAAAAATAAAAACCAACATACAGTCTTCATAGTGCTTCTGTGAGAAAACTACTATACGTTATTGCAGCTGCTACATATTTTAACTCTTAGCTTTGTAAAGCAGGTAATTTATTCCAGCTTGGTAATTATTACTAGGAAAAAAAAACCAAACCCAGCTTTAGAAAAAGGACCAGTCTCCAAGGGTGCAATTCACACCACTGCAATGGTACATCAATCTCAATTTACTTATCCCAGTGTTGTGTTGAGGAAAGGAGCTGATAGGGGTGTCAATCTACATGGCTGCGAAACAGGTAAAATACCCCACCTGAGCACTGAGTCAGCTCTGGAGTCCTCAGCACAGAAAACCAGGGACCTGTAAGTGGGTCCAGATAAAGGCCACAAAAATAATCAGAGGAACAAAATACTTCTGCCATAAAAAAGGCTGAGAGAGTCGATGTTCAGTCTGGATAAAAGGAGACCCCCAGGAGACCTTTCAGTACTTAAAGGGGACTCTTAAGAAAGACGAGAACAAACTTTATAGCAGGGCCTGTTCCAATAGGGGTGGTAGTTTTAAACTAAAAGAGGCCAGATTCAGACTAGATACAAGGAAGATATTTTTTACAATGAGGATGGTGAAACACTGGCACAGGTTGCCCAGAGAAGTGTAGATGCTTCATGCCTGGGAGCATTCAGGGTCAGGTGGGACGGGGCTCTGAGCAGCCTGATCTAGTTGAAGATGTGCCCACTCATCATAAGAGAAGTTGGACTGGATGACCTTTAAAGATCCCTCCCAATGCAAATGACTATGTTTCATGTGTTTTGTAAAATGATTCACTGAAAAGCAAATGCTAATTTTCTTAAGAGTTCTTGCTAGAAAAAGGCAAAGATGATATTCTGAAATAGGGAACCAAGTGATCAATAATTTGAAATGTGGTAATTAAGACTTCACAACTGCCCATCATACTCAGACCATTAATGCAAACTCTGCTTCCTGAAGCCGATTTTTTAGTCAGAACATACAATCACAAAACCTGTCAAGAGCAGCTTTGAACTGAACTGTTGCCAAAATAGTCATATTTGGAGACATACCTAAGAATTTTCATGATGAGAAACTCCAGAAACTAAGGGTCCAGAGCACTTTTATGGAGGAAAATATCCAAGCCAAATAGAGTTTCAACCCACTGAATAATTATAGTTTGGACATAGTGATTTCCTACACACTTGTACTTACCAGGCTGCTGCTGAAGCCCACCATCCAAGTTGCAAAATATCTGTTATTGTAGGCTGTGAAAAAAAACCAAAAGAGATTATTTTATTTGTATAAACACCTGCAGACTTTTAATGGAATGTCAGCCACTGCACATGGGACTACTGACCACATAAGCAGAACGAAGTCCAGCTCCTTGCTTTGGTTCTTCTTCAGGATCACAGACTGACTGATAGTCATACGACTTGTTAAAGGCATACAGGGACATGTTAATCAGGTTTCGCATCAGGCCAGGATCAATTTCACCAAAGAATCTTCCAATCTGATGGGGGACAATACAGAGAGATAAGGTAAAACATTTCCAAGTATTTTTCTCATAAAAAAATGCACAGTTCTAAATTCCCCAGTTAGACAGTAACAGTTAAATGCAGTATCAATGAGACCCTGCCTGGAGAAGAGCAAGAAGAATATGAGAAAGAAGGTGTGTGGATAACATACTACTTGTACTCACTATCTTAAGTCTATTGGCAGCCTATCAGCCTAATTGCAAAGCACAAAGAATGTAACTTGGTAGAAGTTTGGCATCTTCATCCATAAAGAAAACTGTATAAAAGACTAACAAACCCACTAGAATTTCTGATCCAGCAATATTTTTGTGATTAAGAAATGTCATCTTTAGGGTAAGTTGAGAATTAAATGCTTTTTTTTTTCTCTTAAAATTTCCTCCTATTGGTTTTCATGTTCTGTTCATAAAGAATTTACATACCTGTTGTGTATATTCATCTCGATTGGACATCAGAAGAAATCCACCATCATCAAGGATAACACAGTCCACATGCTATTGTAAGAAAGTGAAATATGTTTTACAGGAAAGATTTGTCAATAGAACCCTCTGTAAGAAACTACTTTTTTTTCAAGACATCAGAAGTATCTTCAAATCACAAACCCATAGCCAAGGGCCAATTTTAAGTTATAATAATTAGCATTATCAGTATAATAAAAGTTTGAACAGATCAAAGGCTTATTTCTGGCTTAATTTCATAAAAGTTGTTTTGCAAATTCTTATTTGCTCAATACTTTGTTAGTTCCAAGAGTGCTATATCCTTATTAAATCTGATTATAATTGGAACTCAGTTCATAATAAGGGGCTACAACTTCTCATGTGCTTCAGCTATGCTTAAAGTCCTTTTCCATTTGCAGCTTTCAACGGTAAAAATCTTAAGGGCAGGCTCCCTGCTCACCACGCATGATTATTTTCACTTGCCAAGGATTGTAGTGGGATTATTCCAGGTGTCAGGTGCAGGAATGGGAAACTCACTCATTCCATATGCTTTGCACTTCATAAAAGATCCTAGCAGCCAGAGACTGGAGAGATAGCAGTGAGGTCAAATAGATAACCTCCCACAGTACCCTTTCTACTGTAATTCTTGCATTTAATGATCTTCACATTCCTCAAAAGAACTCAGAAGACCTGAGCAGAGGAAAGCTTTTAAGCACATGGCAGAACCTGATATGGTGACAGTCCCTGGATCTGTGCTCCCCTGCGTGCCAGCAGAGCGATGGGGTCCCTAATCCTGAGTGTGCTGGGAACCAGTGACTGTGGAAAGGCACATCATGGACTTTGGTGCCTCTAAGTTTGCATTTACCCTTCTCTGACGCACTCTTTTTTTTTTTTTAGAATTTTAAAAATTATTCTTTTTTCTCAGGATTTGTCTCTTGTTTTGCAAATTAGTTATGTTTTTATCACATTTTTCTTCACTTCATTCTCTATTGCTTTTCTTGTATATTTTTCTTTACGCTTGTTCTCATAACTTCATCACCATAACCACTTCACCTGATTTTTACACCCTCTTCCCCCCTTCCCCTCCTAACCTTCACCTTTCTCAAGACACAAACAACTAAGCCCTGTTTTCTGTAACATTAACACTCAAATAATAGGGATAGAATCTGTTTAAGATAGATCTAGAGACAATGAGTGAATTTTCATACTCTTTCAGACAATCATAAACTGAACATATTCTTACCATGCTATTTCTTTCACAGCCACAGATTTCACTGTTGCACTAAAAAACAGAAGTATGGTAATCTTCACAAAAAAGGTACAAAATAAACTGTATCTTGCAGTTATATTCACTATTAAAGACAACAACAAGTGATTATAATTTCAATATCTGTATATAAATTTAAATTAATTTTGAGTGTGTGTCATTTATCACAAATATCTCTCTGAACAACCTGTATTCAGTAATTATCAATAGCACCATCCTGACTGACTTTCCCAAAGACTCTGATACAGTTCCCTTTACAAGTATGCTCTATATAGATAAATAGTTTGGAGGACTTGTCAGGATGTCAGTGTTATAAACACAAGGTAAAACAGAAAGAACAGGAGCGTTTCCATGTGTTTGGGGTTTGGAAGGAAAGCCTTCAAAAGTATCTTTTTTGACCACAAAAAGATTCACCAGTCTCAAAGCATGCAAATCCTATGTGATAAAGGAAGCCCATCAACCCAGCTGTCCTTTATGGCTTTGATTCCTAACATGTTTTTCTCATGTTCTTGCAATATGTGTACGCATACCCACGTAACTGTGTCCTTGCATTACGTCCTGAGCAAAACAACTACTGGGTAATGCGGGAGTCATCAGAATTCTTTCTGAAATATTCATCTTACTTTCCATTTTCCACTTATGAGTTTTTGTCCTTAACTGTTCTTACACTTAGGCTATGCATTTGCCTACCCACTGGACATCAGCTCCAATACCTAAATCAGCCAGACTCTGTTATTGATTCCCTAAACGTACAACCAACCAAGCAACATTGCCTCATCCAGTAAGAAGCTTATGTTTGATAAGTTTCTTCATTTTCTGCCTTTCCTTCCCCAATTCACTATCAATTCCGTATTTTCCCTTTCATTTAAGCTTTCCTCCTTCCTGTTTACACCTAAGATGTATTACGCATTAGATGTACGGAATGAAATGGTTAAGCACCTATTTCATTAAGTTCTGCTAAAATGCTGTGATGTTGGTTGCAATATAAATCCTTACTGTTCACTGCTTACCCATCCTCGATATAAAATAAAAACAGATTCACCGGTTCTTTTGCATATTTTATTCTCTGCTACAGCATAGTCTTACAACTGGCTAGAATATGTCATTTTTCTTCGTCTTTATCCATGTTTTACAATTATGAAAGCAAGACACGTACAAAATATGGCCTCTTTCAACATAGGTTTATTTTGTACATTTGGATGATTTAAATACCACAAAGACTTGGCAACTATGCATCAGAGTGACTCTGGCACAAAGAGACAGTAAACCTATTTGCATCTGAAGCTTTGAGAAATGTAAATAAAGTTCAAAAAAGACTTGGTCAATTGCTTACCAGGCTCTTGATTGTGGTTTTTGTGAAATTTTCCATCCATCTGGTTGCATCAATTTTTATTCCAACAACTAACAAGAAATACATGAAAGTCTTTTTTAGTAAAATGAAGGGGAAAAAAAAAGGTAACTCTATAATCCTAAAAAAAGGGGGAAAATTATAATAACATCTAAATCATTGAACTGGAGAAGAATAAAATATGATTTTTGTTCAGTTGTCTGATCACCAACATCATTCATGAGACTAATAAATTAGACACTCTTACTCAAACACAGTTTTCCACTAGCAAGATTAAAACTGTCTCAGAGCAAATAATGTTATTATAAAGTGAAGTTCCTTTGAAATCTCAATTAAATTTCCAATTCACTGTTGAGCAACAACCAAATAACTAAAGTATTTCGGGTTTCAGCACCACTCTATCTTACCTGCTGGCTTCAGAAGCTTCCCATCAATTGTTATTTCCACAGCCTTGCTTACCATAATACCTGATTCATAGCTATTGGCACCACTTTCTGACAGTATAGAAGAGAAAAACAAACATAAAAAGAAGTTAGGGTGACATAAAAGCCTCTTCCTCTGAAACTTAAATTAATTATTATTCAAATACCAGAATTATTTAAAAAAAAT
Source organism: Falcunculus frontatus (assembly GCA_013398115.1). Taxonomy (NCBI): domain Eukaryota; kingdom Metazoa; phylum Chordata; class Aves; order Passeriformes; genus Falcunculus; species Falcunculus frontatus. The sequence goes on from VZRV01003328.1 coordinate 198,295, forward strand.
CCTGGTCCAAAAGCACTGACCCAGCTGTAGTACACGTTTATCACCTGCAATACCTCAGATCACTGACACCGGCATGACTAAGGAACATTTGTGTTTACTTTTCTTCTTTTTGTTCCCTGTTTGACTGCTTCATAAAGTTACTGTAGCCTGTTCTGCTTCTGCAAACAGAGCCATGAATACCTTTACACAAGTGAGCAGCTCTGTTAAAACCAGGATCAGAGTCAAAGATTTTATCCTGATGTTGTCTGTGTATTTTTCAGTGCAGGGTATACTGACACCACTCACTGATGCACAATTCCTGCTCTGACAGACTTGAGCCTGTTTTCAATACTGCTTCGTATGAAAAGGCAAGTTAAAAGTACATTCCTTGGAGCTGTTTGAGGAGCAAAAAAGGCTTCAGAGAATTTTGTTAATTACCATCTTTATATTTTACTGAGGAAAAAATGCAATAATTAATTGTGAAATAACAGCGATAAAAGGTCTTATATGTTTAAGAGAGGAGAATGTCATTTGTGGTAGCATCTGCTTTTAGACAAACTTGAGAAGGTTAATGTTGCTCACATCAATAACGAGCACTTGTTATTGCACTTATATAGGTTTTAAATGTCACAGTGTCTCAGACCAACTGGTGAGTAAGTGCAATTGTAAGTAGAATTCAAAAGCAAAGTTTAAACTAAGTAGTGGTGCAGTGGATGGAGTTACGTACTCTGGACCATTATGCCTGGTTGCCCAAGTCAGTGCTGGAGGTGCTGAGACAGTATACAGAACTCAGCTCTGTTAAGACATTATGTAGTGTTATTTTCTATGAGTGCAATTCCATTTCATTTCCTGTTAAGATAATTCTGCCAAAGTATCTCTGTGAAACAGTGTTTCAATATACTGAATGAACACTAGTACTCTGTATGTTTTCACTTAGGTTAATTCTGAATACACAGGGCCACCAGAGTAGTTGACAAATTATGATGACCTTGTTTAGTGCCTCCTAGCTTTTCCTCAATAATGGGTATTATCCCAAGATTTCTTTCCTTATGAAGTGGCACGTTTGCATCTTTTTTCAGTGACCTCATCTGGTATGGGAAACTTCCACTTATATTGGACTAGCTAGCTCTGACATTTCCAAATCATGACGACTTACTGTTGTAGTATGGAGCTGTGAAAATATAGTTGTCATTATCTAAACTCCTCTTATAGAAGCTGACTTCATAAGTTTCAGCATTTTCCAGCCAATCTTCTCCTGCCCTAAATTTAAAAAAAAAAAAAAAATAGGGATCAAAGAAAGACAGTTTAGAGTCTCATTAAAGCTGCGCTGCAGGTTGTTTTCTTTTAATGTTTCACAGTTGGAAAAAATGTGAGATTCATTTTTATAGTCCTCAGCCTCTGTCAGCTTTCACTGGTTAAAAGACAGGTGTAATCATTAGAAAAACCCAAAACAAATAAACTTTGAGGAAAAAAGGAAAATAGTATTCTTGGAACAACACGAATTTAGTCTCATCACTTTTAGATATTTTGAGAAAAATACAACTGCAACACTACTTAAAACAAAATCTAAATGAACCTTTACAGCACATGCTATGCTTTGAGCCTAATCCTAAAATATTTAGTATCATTAATAAGCCCAATTTAGGAAAGAGTCTGGCTTGGGGAGTAAAATGCATTGCCATTTTCACATTTTAGGGAAACAGAATAACCTAAGGAAATAGATGAATTTGCTATTTACCAGTAGATCTGTACTGGTGCCCTCACTATTCCCAGTCACTCGTGGGGGTGTCTAGTTTATTGTATGTCCAATTTCACATTCCCTTTTTGTCCTCTGATAATGATACATTTTTCTCTCTTGAAGTCCCTGGACCATTTGGTCTGAGCTTAGTCTAAAAAAAAAAAAAATCACCTACTACTTTCCAGTATTTGCAGCCTGCCAAACAACTGAGTGCTTGGGAGTAATTAGGAATTAGCACGGCCCCACTCCTGCTAAAAAGGCATGGCTTTTACTGCTACTCTACACTGATTAGAAACTTGGATTACAAGGGCCAGTCAGGAAAATAACGTGACAGATCAGTTTCAAGCAGTGACACAGGTAAAATGAAAGGAAAACAAGACATTCCAGTAATTTCATAGCTATCAGTACAGATTAGACTCTAGGAGACTATTTTTTCCTTCAATAAAGCCACTATTTAACATTCCACCCTTTCAGGCTTCAATATTATCATATTATGCTATTTTGTAGTAATTCTTACCTTTTGGGGAACACTCTAGTAATTCCACCATCTGTAACAACAAATTGTGCAACAACTCCATCACTGTAAACAAAAATAAGATTTAAAATGAAAACTGACTAAAATTCTCACAATTTCCTGTCAAGGGTTGCAATTAAAGCGCATAACTATGGATAAATATCGATTCTGTGTAACATGAACTGCATATCTGTATATGCACACATGCATAAGATTTTGTTTTCAAACTCCGAAATGCATTAAAAAAATCACAGTCAATAAAAAGAGTACTTACAGAGACAGTTTACTCCAATAATTTTGGGCAAGGTCATTTGTAAATCCTGCATCCAGCAAAACTCTAATGACCATATCGATATTACCTATCAAAAGAGTTAAAACGTAAGTCATCTGAAACCATAAGAGATGGAGTTTCTATAAAAGCCGAAAAGGAAATTCTGAGCATTGTCAAAATGCTCCAGCCACAAAAATTGGGCTTTTTATATTAGACATTGTGCCTAACTTCACAGTATGTCAAGTACTTCGAGTTAAATAGATGCTCTCACAGTGTTTAGTTCACTTAAACATTTCCTTCATTGTATCTACAAACCTATCTTTGTGTAACAGGAATAAGGAAGGTGATAAGGGTACTGGCCCCAGCTTTGCAAAGCCCCTAGATCTGGAAATTATCCTATTTTTAAAGCATGTCTTCATCAAAACAATTTTTATCTCAGTCGATGCAAGGAAACAACGCAATTCCTAATGATACTTACTCTTACATGCTACAAAAGGGAGATAATTCAACTACATTATAACTATATTTAGATCAATTAAGTCCCAGCCTCTCAAATAAAACATATTTTTCACCTGAAAATGCACACAGGGAAATAAACTAATTTTGAACCAGTAGTTCATACAGAGATGTCATGCTTAAATTTCTTTGAAAAGATGGTTTGAAGTCAGTGCTTCTCAACCATGTTCTTCAGGAACACTTTAGAAGAGTTACTGAAGATTATTTCAATGTGGGGGTTTTATTTGTTATTCCTTTTGAGAATAATTTTTAACTGAGATAATTTCTACAGCCACTCAGTCCTTTAGTTAACACTGTTTATTTATTAAGGAGAGTATTTTTAAAGTAACTTAATTATTAGAAAAAAAAGAAGGAAAAGAAATTGCTGCATATTCCAAAATGAAATACAGCAGTAGGTAGATAACATTTTGTAATAATTACTTACTAAGCACTAGTGTATACTACAATATCACTAAATGCATCCTCAGTATTCGCTTATAATGAATATTACACAAGAATTTTTATTTTTTTAATAAATTTTATAAAATTAACATTAATTGCTTTAATCACTGGAGGTGAATGCTTTCATTTCCTAGACTGTGTCAAGGGAATCTAATAAAATTTTAGTCAGTCAGCAACGTGCCAATGAACAAGATCACTGTATTAAAAGAACACCAAACACCCACACATGCACAGAAAAATAGTTTTTTGTGAGACGACATCATATCTAAATGGACATTCCTTCAGTTACATGGTCTAGCAGAGAGATTCTTTCTGAATTGATCAGTTATCCCTGACAGAAACACGTCAAAAAGACTTGAGGAAAGCAAGACCAAAAAAGAAAAAAAAAAAAGGAAGTTATTCCAAATATTTATAAATTAATAATCATGCTAAACAGATGTGTATGTACCAAACCAAATCCAAGCATTGAATTTCTCACGAGAACAAGGCTTTAACACCTTACTGATGGTAATAACTCTTCATTTATTATAAAGAGAGGTTAAGGCCCAATCTCAAAACATTAATTAATCCTTTCCCAAAGCCCAGTGCTCACCGCTGCAGCACTTACATGGATCTGTGGTCTTAAGCTATTCAAGCCCAAGTGAGATTTCTTGAACCAATTTGTGAACCAGCAAAAGAACTTCCTTATATTTTATTCTGGTTATTGGTTATTTCAGTCTTGGACTTCTTTTCTTTACTTGTTTTGGAATAAAATGACAAGAAAGCAGGTTGAAGATGTCATTATCAGATTCTGAGTCTGTTTGAGACTTACTTATGCTCAAGTGAAAAAATATAAATTCAAAATATTTGGAATGTATTAAAATGAACCAGTAGTTATTTGATGCTTGAGTAAAAAGCTGAGAGGAATTATGGAAAACGCTGGATGCATAATGCCCTGCGAACTTTCTTAAATAAAGCCAGAAACTTGCAAACTAATTCTACACTCTCTACCTTGGATAGAAAATCCTGACACTAGATATATTTCTACTAAAAAAACCAAATTCACAAAATTGGAGCATGAACTCTCATTCATGAGAAAGTATTTTCCTAAGGAAAAATTTCAGTGAGCTGAGAAGTGTACTTACATGATGAACTGGTTGGAGTATTTCTGTCAATAAATTCATTGAAATTTAAAAGAAATTCGGTGTTGTTGTCTGATTTTTTTACATCATTACAGTAGTCTCTGAAAAACAACAAAACATCAGTCTTCTCATACTTTATTCTTGTGCTACTAACGCAGACAATTTTAAAGTGCAAGCAGGCTTGTACAACTACTATGTAGTAGCTGGTGCTACTGTGTCAATTGACTGCCATCATCAATATTGAACGATGATCATATCAATTATTTCAGACATCTACAGGAAATAACGTGTTCAAGTGCCTGCCTAAACATTTGCTAAGATTTGGATTAAAAGAAAACTGCATGTATGAAATAGGGCACAGATTCATAGAAAAAACCTGAGGACTAGTGTAGGCCATAGTATTAGAAGATCATGGTCTGTACACAAGAAATATGCCCAGTGAATTTGAATTGCTCCTGGGTTAAACTGTACTGGAAAGCACCTGGACTGATGGTGAAACATAGTCACTCCATGCTCAACTAAGGCCAGATTTATAGGTTAAGGTCCTCTCCTCTGAGAAGTTTTGAATGAGATTTTATTAGGGTACAAACCACATGAACATATAAACCCTCTTTGTTTTGACATATGCAAAACAGATAAACAGTAAACTCCCGTCCCTTATATAATGTAATAAAGCAATACATCACTGGCCAATTCACTGAATGCAAGAAAGCAAAATAAAAGTCACTGGGCATTTTGGAGGCAAATATTACATGATGAGTAGCATTAAACAACTTTAATTAAAAGGTAGAGAGTGTTTAGCAGTAAAGCATGGGGCTCTCTTTTTTAAATGAGAGAGATTTATTTAATTTATATTCAATTAATTTTACAAACAAAAGAAGTCTGTCCAAGTATTTCATATGACTAAGATATCTTATTAATCTTTATTTATATTACCAAGATTCAAAAGACTACAAGCGGAATTTACCTTACCACACCAATATTCACATTTAAACAGAGCTACATATCAAAAAAAATTTCTCCGTGTAGGATAGTAGGGACTTGCTGGAAGCTGTTAATTGGTACAATTGATTCTCAATAGCTTCAGTCTTTCAGAAAAAGTTAAGCTGGGATACATTTTAAGATAAAAGACTTTACATAAATCAATCTAGTCATTGAAATCAACCTATTATTTGAAATTTAAAAGTATACCAAAATTTATCAGATAAAAAAAGAATGCAACAATTCTCAACTGATCTTAACTGTACAGCATTTCCTTTATTTTCTTTATTTATCATAACTTTGTTTTAGAAAAACTTAATTTTTAGGAACTGTTTATCATACCAGGTTTCCCTTGTGAACACAATTTTAAAAGGGAAACAAGAACTGCACAATTTCACATAACAAACCTCAGAGAACTAATGAAATTAATCAATTTTCAATGACTTAATAATTTTTATGCTCAATTAATTGAAAATTAACTCCTACTTAAGTGATAGAGAGCTTTGAAATCCTCTGTCTTGAAGTTAGGAAACATGTTGTGGTAAGTATTATGAAACCTATTTGAAAAATAGTTGTAAAATCTTAAAAGTCAGAACCACAAGAATTGCACATATGTGAATAAGTTTTCCATTGAAATATCAGTATCAGTTTTTACAGCTCTCTTTGATTAATATGAACAGAAATCAGAGCCTGAAGTTGCTACTTACATTCCATCATGAAAAAAGATTGATAATAGTTTACCAAATGAAGCTTTTTTGGTCAAGTCTGTATGTTCCATGTGCCATTAATCAGATTAGATACCTATTTAGTGCTGAAATAACACTTATTACTGGGAAATCAACCAACCTTGGTGCTAAAAACGTATAGCCAGCTTCATCAAAATGGTCAAACTTCAGTGTTTCTGAAACTATAAAGACGAAGAGTAAACACCAAGTAACTTAACTGGAATTTTTGCAATTGTTTCTCTTCTCAAACTATTTGGCTAACTTTTGCATGCATCCATGAATTTAGAAAGAAATGTTAATTTTGAGATACTTTCTCACTAATAAATTCTATGCTTCTCAGTAATTTACAGCATAGGAAGAAATTACTTGATTATTATATACAACATACAGCTGGCAACAGTAAGATAATATCTATCAATTTATTTAAGGAAGACATCTAATTAGCATAACAACATGAAAACATATGAGATGTTTTCACTAGAATTAAACTCTGATACAAATAAATACTTGGGACACTGAGTTGTTAGAACATGAAGAAAAATAGTCCTAATATCTTCTGCAATAGAGTTTAAAAAACTCAATCATATTAGTAAATCCTACTGAAAAAAATGGTTTTAATAGCTGAAATCACTGAATACTGATAGGACCAGACAAGGAAGGATTAGATATTAGCAACATATTGAAATGTCCATGAACACAGAAAAATACTTCACTTTTGTTTTTCCCTTTCTATTGCTATGGTACCCAATGATCATGAAAAAAATCCTGAGATGAGGACTACAGAGGAGAATATCCAGTAGGAATAGAAATATAAGTGAAAAATATCAACTGCAGTAAACAGAAGGAAATTGAGCAACAAGAATATACTTGCCCTTTTTGGATGTCACTATCCATCAGAAAGAGAAAGCAGGGAAACAGAAAAAAAGAGGGTAAAGCACAAGGGGTCACAAACCAATATTTTATTCAAACAGCCCCTTGAATAAAAATATTGTACATAGATAGATCAAAGGTTCAGTTTACATACAACTGTAGTCTGGAAAAAAAAAGACAAACATCTCTGAAGACTGAAGAATAGGTCCTTCTCAGTTGTTTCTCAGTACCTTCTATATACTGTGGCTATTTCAAGGGTCTGTTTTGCAGGTTATATTGATGTAAGTGCAAAACCAGATGATCTAATTCATCAAGAGAATCCTACTCCCTGCTTAAAAATTTCATTTTAAAGTACTTGGTATTGGAAAAAGTTACAAAATAAATCACTGATTATTTAAAGTTGCTATATTCTACTTCATATGCAGGAGCAATAGTAGAGGAGAGGGTTGTAATGTTAACCAAGTTTTCTCTAAACTGGCAGTTGTCTATGCCTGAGTTTTTTTAACTTCTATTAAAGTTTTTTTCTAACTTCTTATTTAACTACATACTTGTTCTAAATTTATCATAACACCTGGATACAGTTAAAAGGCTGTGATTGGTTCTATTTTGTGTACTACCTAGACTACAGTAAAGTTACATCTAATAAACAAAACACCTTTGAACACTGACAAGTGCAACTTCCAACTACCACTTCGGAATCTGTAAATGGCTTGAAATTAGATTAATCTAAAAATACAATGCAAACATCCACTAAAACTATTTGTAAAATGCAAATTAAAACCTAACTGCAACTCAAACCAAACAGGGCTTTTGCATTGTTCTATTTCTACAGGCAGCAGAGATAATTTGCTAAATATTACACTGTAACGAAAAAGAAGAAAAAAAAAAAAAGCTTTACTTTTATAGTCTATATCACTACATTTTGCTAATAGAATGAGAAAAAATAGTATCCAGACCCTTAAAATGACAGCAACAGAGGATACACAAAGCAATGATTCTATAGGCACAGAGCAAGGGGTAGGGATTGTCAGTGGAACTGGGGTACCTGCACATATTCTATTTTTATAGAATATTTCTTGCACCTAGGATGTTACAATGGATTAGAATCATTGCTGAAATTTTTGGGTACATCATGATAACATCAGTGAATTCCACAAAATTTATGAATTTCAAACATTGCTTTTTAAGTGAATCTGAGACTTGGCAATACCAGACAAAACCAGGGAACCTTTACAGTACTTACATCTGGCTTGAATTATTGGTTCATCTATTTTGGCTCTAATATAATAAAAGCTGTATGATGGTAACACTAATGCCAAACTGCAACAGAAAGCAGACAAGTAAAGAAATTATGTTATTTGCAGCAGTTTTCCAGCTTCAGCTTCTTTGTGTTTTGAAAGTAATTAACAAGTTTGGAATTTGGATTGTCACGAGATGAGACAGCCACACAGTGACATACCAGCCTCTCACTTTGTAATAAACACAAGTACATTTATGCCAATCCTGAGGGTCCCTGTGTTTATTTTGATTCTTATTTACACTTTTAAGCATAAATGCACCTTTTAGCAGATAAGCAAGGAATTTCCAAATAATTGAAAATAAAAAACCCCATGATTTTTGTATCTTCCCCTGACACATTTAACATCCTAATGTAACATGTCCTGGTGATTGCTGACTGCCAAAATAACACTTAGTACTGTGCTAATCATGCAGTCACCACTAACAGCTACTGAACATAATTGTGCAATAATATCTTAAGATTTTAGAAAAGAGCTTTTAGAAAAGAGCCTTTGCAACAAATTTTCTTTTATAGCATACTTATTTTTGCTCAAAATATGTAGGAATTCTTTTTGCAGCTAAATTCTACACATATGTAGAAGAGTTCCATTCTAAAAATGTATGTAAAGGACAGGAGGTATAAGTAGTCATTAAATAGGTATCATCATCTTCCAAGTTGCATCCTTAATTTTTGCACTTGGATTTCATCCATGTAGAGCTGCAAGTTTCTAATGAAGAGCTGCAGAAATTAACATTAAAAAAGTTGTACAGTTGAGCCATAAATGAGCTGACCTTTAATGACACATTTGCCATTTATACAGAATATAAGTGAGGTTGCTGAATATTTAGTGATAGCTTTCTACCAATTCTCCTCCAGGGAAATCAGTGGCAGTTTACCTGTCATTAACAGTTATTGCTAGCAGAAATTGCTAATTAAAATCTATAATTTTATGTTTAATAGGTTTTCTGCAAGGAAACTCTGAGGATTTATTGCTGTATCTCACGCCAGGAAGCTCAGGTAAGTTAAGAAGTCATGTGAATCAAATGTATTTCTCTAGTGATTGCTAGATGGCAGTCTGATAAAAATTTCCATTTTTTACAGAGTATAGAGGCAATACAGCAGGAAAAATGGGATGGTAAATAGAATATCCTAGGTTTATGTTCGGTTGTTAAAACCAATTTGTTTGGTTTTATGCTCAAATTATGTTTGCATTCTCAGTGACTCTACACCTGTGCAGAAGACAACAGAAAATGGGATCCAGCTTTGCTGAGGACTACTGTAATTCACCATAACAGGAATAGCATTCTGGTCAAAATTTGACTCAGTATTTGTACCATGTAGTTTTGAACTAGAGTAGTTTAACTTTCCTGAGACTTGGAAAACCTTAGCTTGTTTTGAGTAATGTTAAGGAAAGTTTCCACATTTCTCCTAATGTTATAAAGCGATGTGCTGAAATGAATTTGTTATAATATACACACCAGTGTCTCCTTAGCTAGTATAGAAAGTTTAATGCTAAAATTATTAACCAAAATTAACCAAAAGGACATTTACATAAACAAAGGAATTGAGTGAACAGAAAAGAGTTACCTGTAATCAGTGCCATTCACAGCAGTCCATGTATACGTTCTGTTTCCTTTATCAATATACCTCTACAAAGAGATATTGGTGAAAAATTAAATTATTAAACTCTGGAGCTTCAACAATTGTGATCTTTCTTTGAGAAACACAGTGAAAAATCAAGTAAAAATCTGTTGGACTTCTACTTTTTATTTTGCTAAAATCGTGTGTTGAGCTGCAACTCCTTTCCTTAAATGTTTTCCAAACTTACATTTTACAAAAGAATCAACCACATAATTTTTATTGAACATTAGCAAAATGTAAACTTAAATAAAACCAGACAAATCTGACCTATAATTTTCACTTTAAAATTCATTAGCCAGGCCTATGCAAACCTTTGTCTATGTGATTTAAATTTGATAAAAAATGCTTTCTCTTTTATGGATAATTTTGCAGTTTAAACTATGAAAAGATAAAAAAAATCCCCCTGAATTACAAAAAGACTTTGTAGGTAAGTCTTCAAAAACACCCAGAGCTTTTCCTTTCAGGTCACAGCACCACTGGCTTAATGCATTTAAATTTGTATCATAACTACAGGCACAGCCTGGTAATCCTGATTGTATAGACATGCCCTGCTAAACTTAACATGTGTTTCTAATCTCATTAGAAGAGTCTTGAATTTGGGAAAAAAATCACATTGAAATAAATGTTTATTTTTAAATAACTTAATACATTAGGATAATCTTTACCATTCGTTTTCTTGTGGTATGAAAAATAGTGTGATAGGCACAGTCCCACAATTCCCCATAGATTTAATCATGAATCCACCTGGCTGACATAGTTTTACTCAGTTTTCCACTTTGAAAACGATACGATTATGCCAGCTGCAACATATTATTATTTTACAATCAAATTTTTATAAGTATGCCAGCAATGAAGACTGTACAGCTGTTGCACTGCAACATTGCAAACACTGGTGAAAGGTACCACAGGTATACCTCTACGTTCTATCTTTCCCTGTGGTAAAAGGATACTGGGAAAATGAACATGGCTGTGGAAAAGAGGTGTCTTATATGACATTTATAAATTGAAACCTTCTCATTACCTAGCTGCTGCTTTTCAGTACAGCATGACAGTATAAATGATTTAATAGTCATTTTTGAAAGAAAATGAAAAAAAAAGAAAACCAGAAAGAAGATGCCTATACCAGTGTCTAGTACCCTGATATACTTTAAGGTAAAAAGATGCTTGAAGAGATTTCTATCCAAGCCTATGTTTAATGTGCACTTCAGGTTAAAAATCAGCCACTTGAACAGTCCCTCCAAATCAGGCACAGTGTCATGGGTCACAGGCCATGTACCTCCACAAGAGAAAAACAGTGCCCAGGGGGGGAGGGGAAAGAAGAGAAGAACTGGGCTGTAATTAAATCCTGTTGCCACCAGCACTGTGAGAGCACTCAAAAGCTAATTGGCTGAAAGCTCCCTTCAAAGATAACCCAGCAGATAACACATCCTCATACCTCAGCTCCCATTTACCTTTGTCTACTTCCTTAACGGGAGGTCTGAGACCATCTCATCCCCAGCTGATCACTGCCAAAGAACTCACACATGTTATTGCAGCTTTTGTGACCCTTCAGTTTTCACTACTGCCCACCCTGGCTGCCAAATGTGGCAATGCTTTTGTTCCTATGGCATCTTCTCTGTTACTTGGAAAGCCCCTGAGGCCTTGGGAGACTCCAGCGCACCCCACCCACATTTGCTACAAGTCCAGTCTCTATGCTGTAGTATGAAGTCATCTCCCAAGACACTGCTGGGGCCAGCTGCAACACAAAAGCAAAGCAATGCAAACTTAAACCAAAAAGCAAAACAAAAAGAACATAAATTTTAAGCCCGAAGACTGCAACTGTCAGTTCAGAGCAACCGACCACATCAGCCCTTTTTATAAGAAAATATATGAAGCTATCAAGGGCTAAGTGATGCATGGCTCATGCGTGGCCCGTGGTTTAAACCAGCTTTATTCTGGTTCTAGCAGCCTGGAGCTGGGAGGGTGCAATAGCTTGAAGCAGTCATCACAGCCAGCAAGCTCTGGCTGCTCCTTTCTTCTCCCAGAGAGGTCTGGGTAGAGGAAGAAATCTTGGGCCATGGTGCAAGGGAAGGTGAGGATAATTAATTTCATTGGCATTGAAAGATCTGGGATCAAAGGCTTGGGATATTTTATTCCAAAACAGATGGTGGTCTGGGCCATGTGTAACTGGCACATTCTCATGCACTCAGGGATGTTACATTCCTCCCTCCTGCCCGGATACTGTAGCTGACTTCAGCACTTGCAATACCTCCCTCCCTCCCTCCCTCTTTGGCCAAAGAGTTGCAGGACCGTTTCAGGTCTTTTGTAGCACAGAGCCTGAGAAATGTATGAACAGCCTGAAATCTCTTCAACATGTTTGCCATTAATGCAATTTCTTGTACAGCCCTAATCATGTTATTGTATTTTTGCGACCTTCTAACCCTCCCTCTTCTAACCAGCTACACAGAACCTTTTTCACCCAGAGACCTGGAAAGGCACTCCTTAAACAAAACAACATAAATCTGAAAATGTCCCAGTATGGAGTCTCTCCCTTCAGGAGCAGTTTATCCTCCACACAAATGCCAGCAGGGCTTTGGACTCTCCGACACTGGGTCAGGAATGACCCAGTTTCCCTTAAGGGAAGAGGCTGCTGGCATCCTAAACAGAATGGGCTCCTGACACAGGTGAGGGAGCAGAACTGACATCCACTGGGGCTTATCCTGTCTGCCTCAGCAAACACCTTTCAAACACCTATTCTCCAACAGTGGAACCATGCAGGAAAAGACGCAATTTTTTCACACAGCGGGATTTACCCAGAGCTTGTAAGGCAGTATTGTAAAGCTTGGTTTTAGCATTTTACTGTGAGAAAGCATGAAACAGAGTCCTGGCAGGATGCAAGGGCACTGCTGATACAGGCCTCTTTAGAAGAACATGGGAAGAAAGGAAAGCTGATATGAATTCACTGCACAGTCCCAAGCAATTCTTCTAAGTATTGTTATAGTGAGCTTATATGTAATGGTTGTGAACTGTCTGCTAGGTCATCAAATCAGATATCTTCAAGCTGACTTATGTTCAGAGCAAAAGTTTCAAAAAGAAGTTGTGGAACTGTAACTGTGGGACATACTCTGGCCAGAACTGTTCCTTCAGCACATCAGTTGTGATTTCTTCTCACTGAGGTCCCCAAGAAGTAGAGCACCCAAGTAATGATCCATATCAAATTTGAGTATTTCCTATTGCTAGGAAACATGACTGCTTATTAGAGAAAACAGTAGCAATGTTTATCAGGAATAAGTGTTTTGGACAAGAAAATAAAGAACTCAACAAACTGTTCAGAAAGTACATGATAAAACTGTAATATGAATTCGCTTATCCCAAACAGTCTTCATTTATGGCATAAAAATATTACTTTATTATTTTTTCTCACAACTTTCTTCCCATTCAACCACAATATAAACTACCAAACCCATCCTCACACATCTCCGCAAGCAAATTAAGCACTTTGTTTTGGAATTCATGCACAGAAGTAGGTTGGGTCCATTTCCTGTTGAACAGAGTGTAAGACCTCATCAACAACTGCCTGATTAATGATGCACCAAAGAAACCAAGAAACAAAACAATTCTTTTTTTCCTAAGTACATAATTTTTTTTTTACTATAAGCCAGTAAAACTAGCAAATCTAGAGGGAAAAAATGGTACAAATTGTCATTACAAAATGAACAGCCAGGCATTTCACCATTTCACATTATTTTTCTGGTTTGCTTTATTGCTGTAAATGTAACTCTTTGGGTTCCTATCTTACCTCATCTTGGGACTTGACCAGTGTTTCAAATGTTTTTTCTCCACTTTCTCCATCTATCATTTTTTTCCGAATCTATTGGCAAGGAAGAAAAGGAAAAAGTGAAGAAAAAAAAAAGAGAAAGTGTAGGTGTTGCATGTAACATGAATAATCTTTTCAGTGATCAAAATGTTTCTTAAAAACACAGAAAATGCTAATGCATATGGAAATCACAACTCTTAAAAAAAGTTTTGTTTACAATTTTCAGATTTTTCCAATTAGAAGTTGTTTTATCCAAATATATACTGAATCAGTAGAGTTACGAAGCAGCAATTCTGGTATACTTTGCCTCGCGAGAACGTGCCAAAAAACTCCTTGATGCTGGGCACTGACAGAGAGAGAATGATCTCTGTGTGCATGAGAAGGAATTTTGTCTAACATTTCTTGTGCCTCCCAGCGCATCTGTGTGATTCAGGTTGTAGCACTGATTCACACAAACATTTTTGTACCAGTCTGAGAGTAGCCATTTCAAAGAAACTTAAGGCAGATTTTAATAGATACCAAGGAATGCTGATTATTGTCATTATAGAAAAACAATTTCAAACTAAGTGAAAAAATAAGTTAAAATTGTAAAATGTTTAAAAACCTTCCATTTTATTTCAGAAAACTAACATATTATTTTAAAAAGTTATCATTTCAGAATATATTACAGAATCAGTGACTGAAAAATATACAGAGAAATTAATTTTTTGTCTACACTTAACTTTGTTTCGCAGTTCTCTTTCTTGCCACAGGAACTATCTTGCATTAATAAGAGATAGGGAAATACTTTTAAAATATTTTAGGTAATATTTTAATATTCTATTAGAAAGTGTTCTGTTTAAAAAAATTTTTCTATCTGCCCTTCCCAGGAATTGTTACTTCATGAAGAAGAATTTAAGTAGCAATCATGGTGTTTTTCAAAATGAGAGGAATATAATGCATTGCTCTTGCCTATGAATAATACTGGGATTTAATTCGTCTAATTATAACTTCATCTCTATAAAGTCATCATCTTAAGAAATTTAAAATTCAGATTTATATTGAAATAGTATCCTGTTCAAAATCTAGAACATTTATTGCTTTTCAGGTATTATATGATGACATTCAAGCAGCAACAGGTACAAAGAAAACAAGAAATCTCACCTCAACTTTAATATCATTTTCCAATTCAGCATCTAGAAAATCCAGCGTAACAGGCTCCTGGGATTTAGGATTCTGAAGTAGAAGATAATGAGTTATCAAATAATAAAGGCAGAGTACTGTACTTTACAAACCACTCTAATCCCTTCATTTCAAAGTAACCTGCTTAGCTGGGTTTACTTACTCATCTATTTTAATCTCTTGTAGCATTGCTAGTGGCCCTTTCTCATTTATTTTATTTTGTTGGATAGAGAGGTTAATTGTGTAAGTGAAAATCCAATTAACGCTAATTGCCAGTGTCTGTCCACAGCCTGTCATGTATGGGGCTCAGGCTGAGGTGCTGCTTCCCCTTCTCCCAGCATGTCACAGACTCTATGGGTGGGACAGGAATCAGAGTAAGCAGAGGAAGCATAGGATATGAATCTCTCACTGGATGTCCTGCCTCCAAGAAGGGATAGAGAAATTTGGGAGAGTTTTCCACCCAACCAGTAAGCTGGGCAACTCCATTCTTTGCAATTTTGTCAAGAGCAGACTTGCTGTTGTGAGGCGTGAATAGACAACGGTTCGAGATTCAAAAAGGCAGCAATTACAGCAAATTATTTGGGGTTTAAAAAAATAAACCCCACTTTTATTGTCAGCATGACGGGACTTCCCTGAACACCTTGGAGTTTCAAGAGCATTTCTCTTGACAACAGTACTGTCATCTCGGTTTAGAAGATGGAAACCTGTAGCACAGAAATACTGAAATCCAATCTTCCAGACCTAAGGAATGTCGATGATGTCAACCCTCAAGTATGGAGCACAGAGAACTTTGGTGGCCTGCATCTGTAGTAGCCCCACAGGAGTGCTGGAAGATCACTGTAGCTCTGCTGAACTAGATCAGACCACCCTCCAGCCTCTGCTCCTTTCTCAGTTGCAGTCTGCATTTACTTGGCCAGAGCCATCTTCTGTATGAGGTGGAAAATGAACTTTTTTTCTGTCAATTTTGCCTAAGCCCCATTGACTTTCTATTGCGTGTGGTGTAAAAATCGTCAATCATCATCATCATCCAGTAGTTATTTAACGCATCCCCTAAAAGTGAGTGCATTTATTTAGAAAAAGGAGTATGGGGATATATTACTTAACTATTTAAATATGACAGTTAGAAATGAAAAAAAACCCCAACATTTTTAAGGGATTTCAGCAATGCTCCTGTACTAACATTTACAGGGTAGACTAAAGTCCCTTCCTTCAATTAGAATTATATTCCTCCTATCCTAACATTCTCTGGCAAAGTTACATGACAAATGTAGAATAGTCACATGACTATTCTGTCAAGGAGTGCAAGCTTGTTTCATCACAATTTATGTATGTACTGGAAGAAAGTCATATCCTGAAAAACTGGTAAAAGGTGCCTTCATATAACAGTCTGGAGCACAAAGAGCTTAACAGTAGCCCTTATTTTCAAGACTGTAGTATAGAATAGTTTCAGAAGACAAAAGATTAGTTCTTCATTTTCTTGAGGAAAAAATGTACATGTTTCTTGGTATATGGAATCATTCCTGTTCTTATCAAGAACTGTCTGCTAAGAGAAAAACCAATAAATTTATTCTCAGGAAGAGAATATGCACTGAAAAGATTACAGGCAAATATTCTGGGTGTTCCTTTAAAATATTTACTGAAAACTTCAAGAACATTTTTCTCTTTATACATGATAGATAAAACTAACAGCTTTAATATAATGGCATTAACATATGCTATCTACTAATTCAAAATGATTCAATTACTGCTATGCAGTTGCTTTTCCTTCCCAACAAATCCACACTCAAAATAAATAACAAAAAGTTAAAACGTAAAAATAAATAAAATTTTACATATCTTACATGCAATGGATAATGAATAGCATGGTCAAACCCAAACAGCATGCATGAAGGCAATGGCATGGCAGAGGAGGCATTTATGAAGTTCACATTCCATTCCAACACACAAAGGAACAGAGAAGAAAATAAATGGTAAAAAAAAGAAAGAAAAAGCCATCACATCAAATCAAGGTCAATATTTAATTCAAATGATAACCTGGGCTAGTCACAGTCAAGGAGTCCCAAAGACAAAAGAGAAAACTTTAATTCTGTGAAAATTCAAGTATGCATTAACTGTTTGTTCTTCTTTATAAGACTTATATTATATCACTTCACATTTCTTATATGATACTTATTAATGACTTTTAATAGGCAAAAAACCTAAGCATCTATAAATACATTCTGAAATGTGCCTGAGGCACAAAGACAATCACTAAAAATAAGAACAGAAAATTCCTACACCCATACTTTAATGGAAACTATTTTCCCCCTATGTCTCTTCCCCCAAAAATGTTTTTACAAGTATTTGGGCTCCATAATTTTTATTTCCAAGGTTGCCATTTAGCGGGGTTTACTCCAAGCCACGAAGAAACAAACTTACAGTTCAGTTTGCTCTTCTCTTTATCCAGTCATGCATGTAACATGACTGGAATAAGCACACCGCCACCACATTCACCAGCACAACTTAACAAAACAGAACAAAAGTAAATCACTAGCAATGAAGCATGCAAACAAAAGGAGTGCAATCCATTTTCAGCATGACAAATAAAGGCAAGGATCTATAAATTCAATGACAACTCAAGAAGGAAACAAAGAAAGAAAGAACTGGTGCAGCAACATAAAAAAGTTAAATAAAACATTGTTGTCATGTGTTTTGGGAGGTCAGTATTCTCACAAATTCTATGGATGGCCTTCTTTGCTGTGTTGCAGGAGCCTAGTTCCTACTCATACCTGCAGTACTAATGAAGACAAAGGCTATTAGGCTTTTAAAAGAAGTGATGGTAGGAACTCAGCAAAATCCTGAGCCACAGAGGTAAACTCAGGAGCATCTGGAGTGGATGGGAGCCCTGAGCTTTTCCATCTCTGTGCCTTGCTAGGCAGCAAGCACAGCCAGGCAGACCCAGCAGCAGCCAGACCACACCACGGCAAGCTGAGCAGCCAGGCGTGCTCAAAAAACTGAGATTTTTTATGTTTCAGTGCTGCTTTCTTCAGTGCACAAACAAAAAATCCAGCCCCGAGATGGCCTTCTACATGTGTTATAAACACAGCCACCCAACACTTAGTGAAACCACTGACTTAGATCAGGATTTTACACCATTATTTTACTGGTGTTGCTATGCAGGCCACAACTTTTGCATTATAGATTTCCATATCGATAAGAAATCAGCATGATATACTGCGTTTAAGTTTAATATTTTGCTAGTTACATAGTTAATCTATTCCTTTAATATTTTTAAATTTTCATTACATGTTTTCTGCTCAGGGATTGCATTACATAAACATATCTAGTTACCTTGTTTGGGTTAATGGCACGTAATTCTGTGGAGCTGGGTCTGCTAAACTGAGAAACCCCAGGTAAACAGCAGATAGAACATATTCCCTACTCTGACTTCCCCAGGAAAAAGCCCTGAACAGCTCAAATTCTGTAACTTTATGCAGCATACACTGTATAATAAAACTTGGCAATAAAGTCATAAGAATGATCTTCTGATCTTCTCTTAACTTTGGGTTTATGCAAGCAAAGCCAGCACAAGTAGTCTCTTTTTATTTCCAGTCTTCAAATCAATTTCAACATCTGAAGAAGAATTTTTACAGCACGACTCTAATTAGCACCTATTAGTAAAGCACCATAATTTAATGGAATGCCCTTCACTACAGCCAATAGCATGTTTTCTATTATTTAAACAGGAAAGGATGCAAACTTCATGCTTTGGAAGCTGTTTGTCACAATAAACATTTCTCTAGTTAGATTTTTCCTAGTAAGCAGGGCAGAAGCTTTCTAATTATATTTCCAGGTCTATGCATTCTAATGCACTAATCACCTCCATCCAAAGTTACCTGTACATTGGGTCTCCTTTTTCTCAATTTAACTTTTGGTATGCCCACACCAATTTGCTGAAGTAACAAAAAAGCAGTAATTTATATTTTTGCACTATTAGTAAACAGCTTACTTATAGAATGGAAGTGTTTTCTCAACATCTGTGCCGTCTAGTGTATGTTTACTGCAAGCAGAAACTACCCCTCATTCTGATCATGAGTCCTGAGTTCTCTGCCAAAATTATACACAGGTTTTGTACAGGAAAACAAAAATCAGACATATGTCAATGTGAATTAAATTAACAGAGAGTTCTCCCTCCCACATACTCTGACAGAATAAAGTATAAAATGGGAATAGCTCACTTTTTGTTTACTTTTATATTTGCTCTTAAAACCCAGCTCCTCTTAAGTTTCTTAAAGAACCCTAAACAGTAAAACAGAATACTGGACCTCACTGAAGGTGTATGGAGTTTTTAGGAGTATCATTAAATGGATTTTGATCACAACCATAGTAAAAATGAAGAAAAGAATTCTAATCTTTAGAACAGATTGGGAAATTGAATTATTTACTGTTTTCAAAATCTAATTAAGATTAAGCTTGTTAACACATGCTTAATGGACTCACTTCAGTGCCTATGCTTATTTGGTGGCACATCCACCTGTTCTCTCCCATAACAGTGGGAAAAATACATCCACATATGCAGACATACACAAAGAAAATTTGCAATAAAACATAAAATTAAGCACTTAAAAAAAAAAGAAATGTAATGTGACTAATTACACAAACATAAAAATGGTTTAAGCTGTTTAAGACTATATTAAGCTGAAAATAAAAAGATTTTTTGCATTATGCTTTGGCATAGTTTTCATGTAGCCCAGCAAATAAGAATATGATGGGAAAGTTTTTCATTATTTTAATATGCTTTTGAACTTGTTGTTTGTTAACTTTTCTAAGTTGTGCCAACAACTTTATAAACTTCAAGACAATTTCTCGAAATATTAATTATGTTGAGCCAGTTGTGATTTGAGGAAATAGATTTTCAGAAGGCAAGAAAATAAACATTCAGAAGAAGGAAGCGTTGGAAGTCTAAGAAACCCTCACCTCTTCAAAAGTAAAGATGTAGCTATGTTTTAGTTTACATCTATTGAAAAATTGCTGGCAAAGAGGGTTAAGATGTTGTTTGTTAATAAGTTTAATGGCTACCAGGAGGTTCAAGTAAAATTAATATGACATGTTAAAGAAAGTCCATGAATTCTAAATACATCTGTCTTTGTCATGTACCTTAGTTTTAAACTGTAGTTCTTGTATCAGTCTGAATAGCATGCACCACCCCACACAAACTGGGAGTGAAAAAGTCTAGTCTGTGTAACTGTTAATAACAACAATAACAATAAAAATGCAAATGCTTAATATTACATTTAGACATTTTTCTACAACGTAAAAATTATCACTTATAAAACATCCTGTTTTAAACATATTCTAAATCAAAATTTTGAGCAGTATGGGAAAGCATCTCTGGACTTCCATATTCTTTTAAGAAGAAAACTACACAGACAAACCATGACAATTAGTGTCCAAGCAATCCATCTCAGTTTGCCTAGATTTAGTTGAGATGAGACAAGTTTCTAACAAAGGTTTTTATTCTCCAGTGTTGTGAAGCAACACTGCAGGATAATAGCACATATGAGATGAACAGAGTCCATATCCATCAGTTTCTCACAAGACTAGGCTTAAAATGAGAATATTGCATTGCTTCTTTTTACATTGAATGAAAAGATAGTTTAATTTGCATACAAGAGAAAGATAAATAGGCCAATCACAATCACCTAATTACTAATAACCTCTAATTAAGAAAAGATTGGGTCAGTAATGATGCAGATATTTGTCTCTGAAGAATTCATCAAGAAAAATCACAAAAAAAACCTTTCATTTTTTTAAGACATGAAAATCCAATACAGCTATCCAGAAACTGAAGTCCTCGTCATTTATGAAGACTATACAAAAACCTTCTTTTCCACAATTTTCCTTTGATTTTTTAAGAGTCTTTCAAAATAAATCAAAAGGGATATCTCATTATTAGTTACTGTCAAGTTATACTTTCTCTTTTTCAGAAGCACTTTTTTCTTTCTTGTTGTGTTACACACTTGGCAAAAGATTTCATATGTATTAATTACTTCACCAGGAAATTAATTCAAATATTCACAAAGCTGACTTCTTCCAGCTTAAGAATTAATCACTAAAACATGTAGATGAATTCTTAATTTGTTCCTCTTTCTTTGACAGTTAAAGAAGTTATTTTAACTTTGTCTTTTATGTAATATAACCTTATGAATTCAAGAGACAAAGTTTACTGAAACTGTTTCTAATGGAGTAAAAATACAAGAATTTTCAAAAAGTCCACTAAGCAGAAGATTGTTTCATATGGAGAAACCTTTCATTAAAACCAAGATCAAAATTCTGATTTCAGGAAAAAACAGTCATCCATTCATGTTGAAATTTCTCATCAAAATCAGGGAGGCAAGTTATTTAAGACTATATAAATAATGTCGGAATCTCCACAAGGTAAGGACTACAGTTAATGGATAAAGAGCTAAACTGAAATATTTGGTTTCTCTTTTCCTGAAATTTGAAGAAAGTTGTGTCCTAATCTTATTTAGATAAAAAATACATCTTTAAACATGAAAGACCTTTCTCAAGTTAAACTACTAAAAATCTAACGTTCTGGAAGTTGTGTTCAGCTAAATCCATCCCAACTCTGCAGATCAGGTTTCAGCTCTGGTAAACAGAAAATAAGCAAATAAATAAATACAAAAATTCAAGTAAAATACATTGTGTTTGCCCCTGATTTCTTTGGTTTTGCAAATACAAAAATTTCAATTTCTTAAATGAGAAAGCATCAGAAAAAAAGGTACACAAAAGCTCCTCAGTTTGCTTCAAGATTCTTCACAATGACATTATAGTTTTCACAATGATGTTTACATCTACCACTAGTTATTTTTATATTAATATGTGTATTGAAACACTTCACATGTATAAATGTGCATTCAAAATATGCATCTTTTTTATTTTATTGATAACCAAATTCAATACAAGCCAAAGATAGTAGATTTGGATGAAGTCATGTATGCACCGCGGGTTTTCTTAACACCCACAAAAATGAGAATTTTCACTATTGCTCTCTGGTACCTTCAGCAGACCCTAGTTTCTGATATTTTCTGACAATACCGCCTTATTATAGATAAGTAAATCAGAAGGTGTTTCATACCTTTGGTTGGAGATTTGGATGCAGTAGCACATACCCATTAGGATCAATTGCAAAATAGTATCCGTTTGGACAAAGCTGAAAGAAAAAAACGAAGTTTAGCATTATATGGTTTTAAGCAATGAAGAAAGAGTAATTAATGGTTTTCAAGAAATGCTCACATTGTGGAAAACACACTGCCTCAGGCATGGTGAACTACCAGATTGTTAGCATAGAGAAAATAATTTCTTAATATTTACTCTTTTAGAGTCATAAACTTGGAGAATAATTTAGGCTGATGGGACCTCTGAAGGTCAGCTGGTACAACCTTTCCCTGAAAGCAAAGTTAACTTCAAAATAAAGCTCACCTTTGAAGCTGGATTAGGTTTCAGAGGGTCTCTGAATACCTCCAGTGGCAGTTCCACAACCTGTCTGGGCAGCCTGCTCTCTTTTTTCCTTAATGCCAGTTGGAATTTCCATTGCCATACCTATGTTGATACCCTCTTGTTGAGGCAATTTCGAGGTCCATTTTCTCCACAATTCCCATTAGGTCACCCATTAGGTTCCTTCTTCAGCCTAAACCCATCTCTCTCAGCTTCTTGCTGTGTACCAGGTACTGCAGACCCTTGGCCAACTTAGTGGCTCTGCAGTGGGCCTCTGTATTATTTATACTGAGGAGATCAAATGACAGTATACTCCTGATGCAGGTATTCACCACACAGTTGGTTTGTACCACCAGGACACACTGCTAACTTGTGTTCTACGTGTCCTACACCACAACTCCCAGGTCCTTTCCTGCCCTCTGAGGCAGTCTGTCCCAGCCTGAGCTGTGGTGTGAGATTATTCCATTCTAGATGTAGGACTCTGCATCTGCCTTCAGCTGAATATGTGATGCTCCTTTTCTTCCTCAGCTGTTGTTTTCCACAGCATTCTCATAGAAATTCCACAGCTAGGTGTCTATTACATAAATAAATCAGTTGTACAGAGTAGGGTACAGACAGACACCTCTATGAAAGAAATTTTCTATAAAGAGCTGTCTTAGATAAGTGGCAAATATTATCAGCTGAAATGATTGTATACCCTGCATTAAGAACCAAACACTTGACTAAAGAGCAGTGCCTTAAGATACAGGAAAATAATTACTTGTAATATATCCCCCATTGTAAAAGCTGACTTTTACAGAGTATATCCTGATGGACAAATCACACATCTACGGCTGGATAGAAAACCACCAGAAAATGTACAACAATAGAAAAGAATATGTGAAAACAAGCCTGCTGATATTTTGACTCAAATCCATCCATTTCTGTATGACTTATAAAAGAGCATGCACAGAAATCGCACATAAATCACACATAAATCACACATAAATAAATCACACATAAATCACACATAATGAGAAACCACCAATGCAAGCAGCTTACCGTAAATCGGGGTGTCAGTTTTTTTATGTCCTCCAAGGAGACATCGACCCCCATTACTCCAAGAATCAGCTGATTCTGGTAAAATTCCAAAACATTAGTATATATTTGACATATTTACAATGCAGAATTACTGCAACAGTCAGTAAATTTGAGCTTTTGCCTTTGTCTTTTGTTTGACAGATACATTTGAGAAGTTGCCTATTTAGTTATGTGTCTATTCTAAATATTTTAAATAATGTCAAAGTGATCCAAAATAAAATTTAATAAATTCAGAATTTAGTGTAGAGTATGAAGATTGTTTCTCTAGGTGGATACTTTCTGGGATGAATAAACAATATATGTAAGAACAAAACAGGTGAAAGCAAAAGTGATGCAATAATATTGCCAGCTATGTAGATACTAAACTACTAGCACCAACACAGAGCTACTTTGCATGCTTAGGTTGGGCAATTGGTAAGTGAGACCTCCAAACAATTAACTCTTTGAGCTATAGTATAATGATGAATGAAAAATATTCCAACACAACAAAAAACATGAGTGAGTGTAAGAATCATCAGCATTTGAAATCAGGGACTCAGGCACTACATTTATTTCACTTGTAGTTTATTTTCCTACTGCAGAAAAGGAGGGCAGTCATTTACAGTGTCGCCTGAATCCCTTCTCCATATTAAATAAATTTGTAAAATTTATTGGAGGAGGTATCTTGCAGCCTGTAAACAAATTCAGACAGAGATATAAATTGAGCAGATTCGAGTTCTCTTCTTGCTCCTGTGTACTAGATCACGTCTGTTTTAATTCTCAGACAGATATCCTTTGATAATCAGTAGTCTGTCACTTTGACAGTAGACCCAGTCAATTCCAGGCATTGTCTTGTAGATAAGATTAGGCAACTTTTTTGGTTTATTGCTTTGTTTTTAAAAGGAAACTAAGAGAACTATTCTGAAAGTAAACTAAAGAAATGGCAGTGATCAAACCCTCATTGATTCATTCTGAGTCTATGTAATATCTGAGAAACTGAATCAAAGAATATTTTGTCTAAATTTCTATATATTTTGACCTGAATGAACATGAGTACACTGAAAGTACAATATTTTACTGCACATTGTAAAGTGTATTCCAAGTCTGTTTTTTGATTTTGTGAAGAGGACACAGATTCCATGTTAGGCAGTAATAGGGATGGGCAATTCTATTTATTTAACACTTAGAATTTAATCTAAGTATACAGTGCTCTTTTCTATTATCATTACAACCAACTAATTTATATTCTCTACATCACTGCCTGTTACCCTGAAATGTCATAGCCTCAGAGATTTGTTAGAAATTTATCTGGACATTATTTCCTGGAAAGGTCTAAATAATATCATCATCTACTTCCCATCTATTGAGCACTTAATGCATTCCCACTGCCACTAAGGCACAGGGATAGATAGTGGAATGTCCCACCCTGAAACTCGGAACGACAAAAGGGTAAAAGAATGCATTGCATTTTCTTGTTCCTAGGAGGTTATCAGGTAACTAGATATGACCTATTTGTTTCTGAAATATACAAGACAATTACACTGCAAAATACTTTATGGAAATATACATCTTTCAAGGAATTTAGCACTGAATTTAATTTATGTAA
The DNA here is from genome assembly GCA_013398115.1 of Falcunculus frontatus. Taxonomy (NCBI): domain Eukaryota; kingdom Metazoa; phylum Chordata; class Aves; order Passeriformes; genus Falcunculus; species Falcunculus frontatus. Next base: position 223,472 of record VZRV01003328.1, read on the forward strand.
CTGCTGCTTTTTTTTTTTCCTTGAAGGAACAGCTTACGATTTTCCCATTTTGTTCCCTTGTGAGATTGAAGACAGGCAGAGTTCCTGTAATCACAAGGCCCAGTTCCTAGAAAACAACCAATAAAGAAGAGAGAAAAAGACCTTTTAATTAAAAAGCAAATGTTGAGCCATAATATATAAGAACAATCAAGCAATTAGTGTAGCCAAACACTGACTTTCAGTTTATTAAAAAAAAAAAAAAAGAAAATAATATTACTTCCCTGACTTGATGCATAGAAAAGTTGAAATTTTTGTGTCCACATTTTAGTGGGAATAATGTATTATTTTTTAAAAATAGATCATGTGCAGCAATTTAAGATATTGATGCCTGAGGTGGCTACCTAAAAACAGAGACTAGACAAGAATAAGGGAATAAAGGTGACAAGATTTATTTGAAGGGCCTTCAAAGGTACACCCTGGGCAGGCCAAAGACTACACCCAAGATGGACCCTGGGTCATGGGTTCTTCACACTTGAATGCAGAAGTTGCATTCATTTGCATATTAGGATTAATTCTCCAATTACAATCCCAGTAAATGATGTAACTACCCCAAGTTTGCTCTCCTCTTCAGAGGCTTTAGTTTAGATATTTTGGGCCTAGGACAATCTGGGTGTCCTTGGAGAGCAGGCTTGGAGAGGTTTGTTATGTCTAACTAGCATGAGAGAACAGCAGTTAGCATGCCACAAGAAACTTCAGAGTTCCACACTAGGCAGTACAGGACTTGAAAAATATAAAAGTTAAAACCTAAGGCATCAATATAAAAGTTTCAAAATACCTAAATATTATGAAAACATGATTACAGCTACAGTATCCACTACGCATAAAACTATGGATAATAGAGAGAAAGACAAGGCAAGGTGAGGCCAATCATCAGATTGGCAAAATCACATAGTCTCCTCTGTTACAGAGGCAACTGAGGCAAGGAATTTGCATTTATTTGGAAAGATATAAGAAATCTGCTTTTCCTTTAGTAACATTCACAGATCATACTGAAAACAGGATCCAGAAAACCATATGTTCAGATAGACAAGAAAGTTTTGTTTTCCATTCTAAATTAACCATAGGGAGATTTCCACCTTTTTTTATGTGTTTGGGTTTTATTTCATAATTTTTCCCTTCATTTATGCTTACTCTCCTTCTATGCAGTTTACTGTGGAGTCATATCCCTTTGTTTCATTGGAAAAAAAAAAGCAAGAACACGATGGTGAAATCTGTTCTCCATTTTCCCAGTCTAGTAGCACCGTTTTGAATTTTACACCATCCTTCATGAACTTACATTTGTGTATTAAATGAAAGGTGATGAGATCAGAGTTAGAAGAGTTACAAGCAAAGTGAAGAGGATTTTGTAGGAAAATGAGATAAATAGGGATGAATCAGTAGAAAAAAGAGACAACATTAATTAGAAGAAATGTTAAAAAGATGCATAATGAAACAGGAGGGGGATGTATGGGGGATAACACAGTCTCCCTCCCCCCCCCCCCCAAAAAAAAACCATGAAAAGTTAGAGAGGATAATAATTATGAATAAATAATGCCTAACTGGTAAACCTAAAAGTATCTGAAAATTCTGGGATTATCTTGAAAATTAAGCCAGAGCAACACAGTAATAGAATCTAAAGGAACAGGGCTAGAAAAGAGGTGTGAACTGCTACAAATACATCAAATTATTAAAGACAGTCTTGAAAGACAGCCTGAAATGAAAATACTTCTTCTGAATGTTATAACCTGAATTTATGCACTAATGTGGCCTCATGTAATACACTTTGCATTACTTTAATCTTAGCCACAAAACAGCCACTGGACAGTAAGAGCCAAAGGACAAGAATAAGTCCAGGGAGGCCCAAGCAGCAGAACTGTAAGCCCTACATGGGGGAATTGTTTTAGGGGATTTAGGATAACAAACCAATGTGACAATGCAGTCCCACTCCCTTATAAAACCAAGAATCAGGAAAAGTCTTCAGAGAGGGTTAGATACACCTGCGCCTTTATGCTCTCAATTGTGATGAGAGAGTCCACAAATTTCAGCCTTTACATCAATACTTTACCCTGTGTTGTCCTACTTTATTTGCATATAATTATGTATATATGTGTGTGTGTGTATGCACACACACAAATATGCATATATATAATTACATATTCAGAAACACACATATATAACACATGTGTGGAGAAAAGCTTGAAGGAAAGACTGAATGAACCCACTGAATATAGAAAGCAACACAACAGACAACAGCTTGCAGGTGTCACTTATTTTGCTTGACTAAACAGACCTCTATCCCTAGTTACAATTTTATCTTTGGCTTTACAACAGGATATGTACGGAACATAAGAACTTTTGTCATCACATCCTTTATGTTTCCAGTAAGTACCTCGACAATAACAAAGAAAACATGGTTAATGAACTTCTGGGCGTTGAAATTTCAATGAAAAACTGGTTCCTCTGTGTCATGCTCAGTTATATCGACGGTAAAAAATTTTATGTTGATAAAATTTGACCGTAATGCTGACTGACAGGAAGATGTGCATTTTGACATGGCTTTAGATGACTACGTGAACTTGGATAAATACGTGAGTCCAAACGACCGTTTTGCAGCACTTTTTGCCCTGTTGCCCAGAAGAAGGTCATCCAGAGCAAGAGATTAGATTGCTGCTAACAATACTTTTCCTCCTGTAGTTTCCTGAATATGTTTGTTTTACAAGACCAAAGTGATAAATTCAGCAGTAAGAAAGGATTTCATATATATTTTTATTTCCCCATTAAAATTACTGTCCAATTAAAGATTAAAGAAATCATTACCTTGAGCAAGCAATCAATCAATCAATCACATCAACCATGATAGCTTAAAGATCCAAGTTCAAAATCTGTACAAATACCCAGTAATACTGGTCGATTTCATTCTGCCTGGAATGTTCTTTGGAAGGAACATTGGAAGGAACATTGGAAGGAAAAACAAAAAAAAAAAAGGAGGAAAAACCAAGAATTCCTCACCAGAAACATAGCAAACGACCTTTACTGCAGTAGGTACAACACTGGAAAACTATTCGTTTTGCTTTTTTTTCTTAAGTTGAGAACAAGAGTGACCTACACTTTAAAGTCTGCAGAGGATAAATTGCTTTTCTCTGTTGAATTTCAGGACGCTTTGAAGGATATTTGGTGCAAGTAAGACCAGAACATTATGAATAGGTCTCTTCCTAGAGGTTGTTGTATTAATGTGTATAGATGTTAGAAACACAAGAATATCATGTTTGGAACTGTAAGAAATTGGATTCTTGGGAAAGCAGACCCATATAGTTACTGATTTGCTAAAATTCTTACTTTAGTAGAGATAAATACAGATCATACCAGAGCATCCAGATAGACATTTGTCCATTGGACTTGTTTGGCTTGCTCTCCAGCTAAAACCATCGGTCTTCCCAAAACATCCAGATATTCCTGCCAAAAAGTATAATAAACACATCAGAAGGCAACTACTAGATCAAAGAGTACAAAAAATATTAAAATAAACAATAATGAAATAAAAAAAATAAAATATGAGGGAAAAAAAAAGGAAATCAAAATTCACCAGCAATACAGGAGGAACATTTATTTACTTCTTTAAAATTGTACCACAAAATAATTCAGTCTTCAGTTTGCAGTATTTACTGACAAGGTAATTCCTGTATTTCAGTCTCAGTCACACAGACCTTACACACTCATAACCACCACTCTCTTTCTACAAAATGAGAATTACAACTATTTTTATTCCAAAATTAATTGATAATGACATAATGCAATTACACACTGATTAGAGAACCTTCAACCCAGAAGCAACAGTGGACAATGGAAGGTGAGTGGTGTAACATCTGGGTATGTTAAGCTCCCACAGCAACAATTTGTATAACTTCTATTGGAATAAAAAAAATCAGCTTTATAAAACCTCTTTTTCCTGCCTTCCTTTAGTTTGTGAGTATGGCTAAAGCTGGTGATCTTATGAAATGTCAGATTTCTGGACTGATTTGGGAGTGGATGCCATCAAACTTTTTTCAGTCATCAACTTTTTCTACTTGTCTGATCTTATTAGGGCTACTTCTTGCCAGACACTGTCTGGAAGAGTTTAACAGAATCAAAGGGCTCTTATTCAAGCCAAAAAAGGACTCTTATTTTCTGCCAGAAAATATCATGCCTGGCCTTGGAAAGACAAAGAACTGCTATGATATTTCTCTGCTGTTCTGGACATGTGAGTACCTGGACTTTCAGACAACTGAAAAGAACACTTCTTCTACACTGTTCTTCTTCAGTTTGGATCACCTAGTATAATCCCAGAGTCCTGTGCCTTTAATTATCTCCATGTAAGTCTGCTAAAACGTTCCTGTGTCCTTTTTGAAGGGAAAAAGTGCAGTCTCTCCCAGAGCAGTTGGATCCATCCAGGTACCTGTCCTATAAGCAGGACTGTAGTGTGGCACCCAGATGAGTTCAGATGCTCTAGCAGAGGTATCCCCTCACACACATCCACAGCCTCCTCCGTGTAATGCAAACCCTTTGGATCACGCAGAAAGTATGGCAGAAGGTGAACTATGAATGCCTAGACACATTATAAGATATTACTGGTTTTATAGAACTTTATAATAAAATTGCTGTCATGTCTCAGCATCAAAGTTTGAGGGACTCTGTAAGGCCCAGAGGAAAACTGAGCCAAAAGCATAGACCTTGTGCAGAGGCTGCAGGATACAGAACACTTCAGACACTCCATGGTGTGCACACGTTCAGCCTGCATTGGAGGATGTGGACGTGACCAGTGTGCACGCAAGCTGCTGTGGGCCAGCTGGCCAGGAAAACAAGGATCAAATTTTAAGCTGGTTCATTGCAACCACTTAAAAGAAAAAGCAGAATGTTTTAAGAGAATAATGCCTCATATGTAGAAGAAAGACTTAATTTTTTTCTCGTTTCTTAATGTAGCGACTCTAAGAACTGAATTGATTGTAACTGAGGTGAAGAACAAACATATCGAAGAACAGATATTACTCCACTTCCTGTGTGTCAAAACTGTATCTGGATTTAGCCAGCTCACTTACCTGGGTGTTTATTCTTATGGCTCCGATAGACGGAATTTCATAATAATAACCTAAAATTTGAAACAGAAATAAAGCCATTTTACCTTAAAAGATTGCTGGCCTCTTGATCTTGGGGAACTTAATTTATCTTATAATTTCTAGTTTAAGTTTTATAAGATTTATTGTTTATGAATGAAATACTTTTTAGTAAATGCCACCACAATGCATGGCCATGTGATGGGTCACCATGACATTCAGACCAAGCTAGTTACTCTTATGCTAAATTAGAGTTTACAATGGTTTTTTTGTCTGTTTTGTTTAAGGCCCTGTAATATACTGAGTTTGTACTCATGAAATCCCAGTTACTATGATGTGCAAGTATATTGAATGTTTATTTTAATATGCTGTGACAGCAACATAATTATATGCTGAATGCATATAAGAATGCAAGCATAGCTATGGTCTGCCACAAGAGTGAATTCATACTACAAAAATATAAGGCACTCTGTGGAATGAAAAGAAGCTAGTGGGTATTTCTCCTACACAGAGAACATACATGAGAAATGTTTTTATTTAGCATTGGTTTTATCGCTCATTTGTTTGAATTAAAAATATTTAAAATATTGCCCATATAATAAGAAGCCAGGCATTGAGATCCATCTTCAGTCCAAGAAAATTTTAAGTCAAATTGGAAGGAAGGGGCAGAGGATTAGAGAGGTAAAAGTATTGAGATTAGTAATTTCCTTTGCTGTAAGCAGGATCTTTTAGTTAAGGTAAAATGAAATAAAACTGCTTCTTTGGATGTGCAAACAAAAAATCACAGGAATTTTGGATAGAAGATTATGATCATTTTGCCTCAATATTATGATGACATAGGTGGTTAGGCTTTAAACCAGCTGATCCTCATTTGTTTTAAAACAATGGAGGTCACATGCATACAGTATTTTCAGATACAAAGATGTTAGTAAAAAAAATGAAATTCTATTCAAAACACAAATGTCGATTTTCTGTTATTATCTGACAATACAGTCTACTCTTCATGAAGTTGTAGTATCTTCTGCATGACTTGTCAGCATACTGAGGGTTTCATGAGGTTATAATAGATATGCCATTCTCCAGGCTATGGATTCTTCTGGGTATATTTTTTTCTGTATCTATGTCTTTCTCTTATATTTGCTTTCTGTTATTCTTCTGTGCCTGAGTATATCTCCTTCCCTGGCAGTCCTAATTTTTGAGACCTGTTGTAATCCAGATCACCTCTCACCTCTTGCTTCTCACTGATTTGTAAAATACTTTTACATTTTCAGTCAGGCTGAAAATTGCTCTATTTAAAACATGGGCAAATATTTGGTAAATTATATATTTTCTGTTTATATCTATTTGTATCTTATGCCATGTTCTACAGTTATATTGTAAGATACTTGAGACACCTCTTTCTCACACTCTTTAAAAATGTTTCTGAACACATTTTTCATGTAGAAATTTCGTTTAGAAAACATTTTACTTCCTTAATTTGACCTTTTTTTACTTTTCTTTTTTTCCTACATAAAGAAATTGGGATAAAAATAGAAAATACAAGATGCTCTCAGAAACGAAGAAATCACAGCAAGAATAATTTTGACATTTTCATTAAAAAAGGGAAAAAATTCTAAGTATCTGGTCTCTTGTAAGGTTTAGAGAAAAACAGAAGAAAAATTTAACCAGCCAACTAACCAAACAAAAATCCCTTTGTCCAGACCGCTTAATTTAAAACAGCTTTGCTTAATTTCTTATCTGTCATCAGTTCCAACTTTACATAGATGGCTATTACAACAAATATTCTCAAAACTGAACCATAATGGCTTATTATTACAAAAACTACTGTGGTAATTCTCGTACAATATAAAGTTTTAAATAAAGCAATAAAGAAGTAAATATACCAGTTTCTTGTTAACGTGATTTTTTTCATGTACACATTATGTAATAACTTCTGGAACTTTTATTAACAAATACAAAAAAGTTAAAAATCAAGCTTAAAAATCTGTCATTTTTAGAGAAAAACAAAGATATCCAAAGCTCTAGTGAAGATCAGTTTAAAAGAAAGACACAGTACCTTTATTTTCACAGGCCATCCACTGTATGGGTCCTTTGTCATAATTATGTTGACCAACAGAAAATGTGAACACACGTACCTGTGCAAGTTAAAAACCAATGCATGTAACAATTATAAATCATTTATTAGTTGTGACCTTCAAGTCAATGATACCTGGATTTTTCATACATTTGAATAGAGAAAGAACACTTTGAATTCTCCAGGTTTTGTCACCATAATAAATATGAGAGATGTAATAGATACTATGTTATGGTATTTTATGTATTCCTATTATTTCTTCCATGAAGTAGAATCAAGAAGAATGTTCCTTCACATATCCTTCATACTTTAAAGGTCTTATATTGGTGATTGTTAATGAAGTATTTAAATTTTTAGGTTTTTAGTCTAGGGAGGTAATTATAACTCTTCAGGTTTTGTTAAATTACTTGACAAAATCTATCAACATTAAATGCTTACCAATGAATTGAAAAGAATATATGCGTGGCAGTAAAATTCAAAGCAACGCAAAACAGGACATTTTAGGATATAAAATATGAAATTTTCAGATATTACACAAAATAAGTTCTCATTTTGCTCAGACTCAGTCTTCTTTATGTAAAACAACTAAATTAGTTCAACACACTTCCATACAAGGGTTAAGCTTCTGATCTTTCACCTTAAGCTCTTGATACTCATTTAAGCTCTGGGTTTTTTTAGCAAAATTCTATTCTTTTTACACAATGCTACTCCAATCTATCTCAGCAACTGTAAGGAGTTATGGCTTCAGAATTCATCAAAATCTCTCTAAGTTTTGGACTGAAACCAGACTTCTTAGCTGAAATTATTTTCCATGCAAATTTTCTGATTTGAATGGGAAAAATTTGAACCCAAAACCTGGTATTGCTTTAAAAAATATTAAAAATCCTACCAGACACATAGAAAAATTAAAAATACTATATTTCAGCTTCTGGCTGAATATTTTGCTCTAAATTTGAGTTTCTGTTAAAAGCTGGGAAAAATGTTTTCCCAACAATTTTAATGAGCTGCTCTGTTCAAGGGTTAGACAGCTTTTCCTTTTTAGGTGTCTCTTTCTTTATGGATCTTTAACTTTACCACTTCAGTGTACAAATCATAGATCACAACATGAAATCAGAATACAAATTCCTTTCTATGGATTTGATGTTTAAAATTAAAATATATTACAATTAATTTTCATGCAGGCTGTGACTGAGTAATAAGGTAATGTTTTAGTTAAATAATGCTCATACTCCAAAATTGCAGACACTCCTCCTTGTAAACTACTGATCATTACTAAGTTTTTAAATGAGTATTTATGCAAATTTTTATCACATTATTTAGCATGTGCATTTAGTACCCAAACCTCCACTTCTCAAAAAAGCAAAAAAAATTGTGTGACATAATCAGAGCTCAAGTATTAACCAAGAGCTGTAGGAATGGCTTCACATCATCCATCAGCAGGTAACAAATGGTGAAATTTTACTAGTCCTGACCCCTATACGAAGGAAGGGCAAACAAAGCTTTGTCTTTGTTTAAAAATGGCTGGATTCCATTTTTAATTAACAGTATGTTTTGATTTGCTTTATCCATACTTTGCAGTTAACTGCAAACACAAAGACATGCACTGTCTTTGTGTTTGCAGTTAAAAGCAAAATTAAAGTAACTACTCTGCTGCACTGAGCACTGATTTAAGTGCTTGTTTCGTAGTTTAAGACTACTCCATACAGGCTCGTTCCCTACCCATAGGTCAGGCCAGTTACATTTCTGGTTACATAGTCAGGTATAGGAATGACTATGCCTGCATGATGGTAAATCCTTTTTCTCATAGTTCATGTAGATAAAGATAGATGAAAAATACCTCTATTACTCTGAAAATGTTGGTATTGACGGTGCAAAAATGACTTCACCTCAGATGTTTACATCTCATTTATTACTGTATTTGCCATCCACATTTGCCATCCTCTTTTTATTCTTGACTTCTTTTACAAAATGACAGCTATAATTCTTCTAAGGGATGTTTCTGCTTCTACTTAATTACCATATATTTTTTCTTATCTGAATATCACAATGTTATTTTATACTGGCACCTCTCGGCTCTCAAGGTCCCTGCCTACTATACTCCTGTTCTTTTTGAACTTGCACTATTCCCAGTTTATTGTCCACTAAACACTTAATTCAGAATAGATTCTTCTCAAAAAACTATGGAAAAACCCCACTGAAGGTCACTAATTATATACTTGAGAGACTTGATGTTTCCTTTGGATTAAAAGCTACCAAGTCATGTGGGTTTTCTTGATTGTGTAGAAAACACATGAGTCAATTAGACTGGACTGTCTAGCATTTGATCTCAAATGTAAAAATGAAACACTGAATTGGATTCAAGTTGCGAAATGCTATGTAATTTAGGGAAAAGCAGCAGTGTGTTAAATCTGCAACAAATCTATAAAGAATTTAGAATTTAAATTATTGACAACAAGCAGGCGACAATATATCTGATTTACTGTTCCTTGGATAATTAACAGAGATAAAGAACTGCAATGAAAATTGGAGTTTTTAATTGTTACTTGGTTTGGCAAGAGAGTGGGATATTCAAAAGAGTATTCTTTTTCCTATTGCCTCATCTGGAATTGAGTAGAATGATAGACCAGCTGGAAAAATGAGTCAGCAAGTCAAATTAAACAAGCCAATTTTAGCAAAAAAACCCATGCTCTGTGCTAAAATTTTCTGTGACAGGACCCAGTCAGCCAAAGTACTGAGATGCATTTGTCTATATCTCTTCCTTATAGACATCTGTCCAAAGAAGAAAATAGTCTATTGAATTAAAAAAAAAAGAAAAAAAAACAAAACAAACAACCAAAAAACCCCAAACATTTAATTACTTTTAATAGGGAATTTATGACTAAGAATACTTGAAGCAACTAGATCAGACACAATGGGTATGAGCACCTCTCCCTTTGCCTGTCCTTTAAGCTTGTTTTCAACCAACCAAGTGGGTTTCTGAGTCGAAGTAAACTGCCAAGTAGTTTTTGATCCCAAGAAGTTGTTTTGCATCACCACTGATGCCTGGTTATTTCTTCTCTCTACCCCTCTGCAGCCTCTTGGATTCTCTGTAAACTGCAGCTCCTGGGTGGCTTTGCCATGACAGTTCCCCTCCACCACCCTCACTAGAGGATGGAGATTTGTGTTCCCCAACCCATTTCCTAGGGAAAGGGCAACCTTGCCTCAAGGCAGATCTATTTAGTTTCTTCATAAAGAAACATAACTTCCACAGCAGTAAAAACCAATGGAAAAATAAGAAAAACAAATAGGAGCTGTCATGCTTTCTGATTTTCAATGAGACTATTCAAAGTACTTCTAGAAAACTTATACCCTTAGAATTGAGAAGAATTAGAGACAGGCACCAGCCTGCTCTGCCAGCCCATTCAGCCACTGTCTTGGAATTGTTCTGAAATATAAAAGTCCTAATTTTTAGCACAGGGAGTTTAAAACTAATTCTCTGCATTTTACTCACTGAGACTAACCGAAGGGAGAAAATAAAAAAAAATATTCTATTCTTTGTACTAATAATTTACAGTATATAGTAGAGGAATATACTAATCAGCAACAAAACAGGTGTAGAATTAATGTCAGGACATCCAGACAGTGAGTGGCACAGGCTGCCCAGTGAGGCTGTAAATCTGCCTCCTTGAGGGATTTAAACACCAGACTGGATATGGCCCTGAGCAACCTGCCTTGATCTTAGACCTGATATTGGACTAGACACCTCTGTAAGCAACCTGGTTTATCCTAGGAACCTATGAAGGACATCAGAGGAATACATGCAAAAATCCAACTTCTAATAAGAGGAAGTGATAGAGAGAAAAGAATGCTACAAAAAGAGAGGAAGAAGTACTGTATTGAAGAAAATATAGTTGTCTAATTATAAAATTCATTTGCTATTTGTATTTCTTTCTAGTGGAAGAAGATCATAAGCACCGAGGTGAAAAAAAAAGATTCTGACTATTACAGATTTTAAGGGACAGTGGCACTCAAGAGAGTTGTGATCAAGACAAAAATAAAGAGGTACCCATGAAAAGGCTGCTTTCCCTACAGATCTCATTTGCTTTTTACCTATTTTATTTCTTCATTTTGCTATTGGAATAAAATTAGGAAAGATTAAATTAGATGCTTCCTTTGGGTATATAATGTTATGAGTATCACAGAAAATTAAGGCTTGACTGAAGTTAATTCAAAGGAGTAATTAAACACAAAGCACTTGCTGTTCAGGCTACTGCATATGTGTGTAGGCAATGCAGAACCACTGAATCACTGAATGTTTTGGCTGGAAGAGACCTTAAAGATCATCTCATTCTAACTCTCCTGTCATAGACCTACAAGCACGGCCACCGCTCTGCATGCAGCTCAAAGGGGAAGAAAAGCACATTTGTTGGCAAATAAATTATTTGTCTTGAATTCTGTGCTACTGGAATGACAGAGCTCTCAATAATAATTTGTGTGCATCTCTTCATTTCTCTGTTAAGGAAAAGATTAATTGACCTTTGGAGATATATATGTCTATTTTATTAGATACCAAGAGAGCTATACAATTATTTCACTCAATTGGATGTAGGCAAGATGAATCCTGTCATTTTATGCCTAGCATGCAAAAAGAGAAAGAGTGCATCTTTCTCTACCACTAAATAAACAAACTGATTCTGTCAAAAAACTGATCTCATCAAATCATTCAACTTTGGTTTTCACAATGACAGTAAGATTTCAGAACATTTTACTTTGGCCTTTATAGCTGCAGATAAAAATTGACAGATAATCTTTTTCACTATACAACAAGAAAAGTTGATAAAGGGGAATAAATAATTCAGTAATTTCAGCATGATCCAGGAAATTGTCTTTCCCACCAGTGGGTTTACAGATTATAAGACATGAGGAAAAATTGTTTGCAGTTCATTATTTAATAGGTACACTTCTGAAATAAAAGGACAACATAAGAAGCCTATCTTTCTGAATAAAATCATACAACTGCTTTTCTATCTTCCATTATTCATTCTGTCTTCTAAATGCCTTGTAAGCATAGCTTGTAAACCACTTAATCACTTTTGTGTTTTGGGCCATAGGTCAGGGAGATGTTCTGTGGTTTTCCAGCTGGCCCAGCTAAAACTGTGAATGCATTTTTTTCCTTACATTTTTACATCTGTGGACAGAAATTTGAAGATGATTTTGGATTCTGCTGTGAGTTAACTGACACCAAAACACATTTAAGACTGATTTGAACTGAGAACAGAACTTCAGAGGAGGATCTGAAAACACAATATACTAATTAGGAAACCACCTAGGATTAGGCAATAGGATACACCAAATACAGAGTTTCACCTAAATTCTGGCTAATAATCCGTCATGCAGAGCTGCTCAGTTCAGGACTTCCAGGGACACAGTCCTGAATCATGTGGGTTAGAGCTGTAAATGCAAAGCAACTTTTTTTTTTTTTTTTTTCTTTTTTTTTTTTTCCTTAGGAAGCACAGAGAGAAGAGAAATAGAAGTTCTGAGTTTAACAGCAGGGGCAAGACTCAAAACCATGTGCTAGAGGACAGTTTTAGGATCCCTTAAGACTTCTTTTACGCATTACATAAAATGGGACACAACCCATTTTCTTTCTCAGGCCATGAGGGCAAGTGGCACAGCATGGCTCACATCTCTATGGCTATACCATGGTGCCATCCTCCCTCCCTGCCTGCCTCCCATATCAGGTCATCTCATTAGAGAATTTTTTGGGAATAAGCCCTGGCTCATGCTACCCCTGGGCTGAACACCGACATGGCTAAAAGAATTGACTGCCACAGGCCAGGAACCATATTGTTGGGTCTGTTAACAATTACAGTTAAAGATAACTCTAGACATTTCTCCAGCCTGCACCCTAGCCCTGGATCTCTCATTAGTATGGACAGAGCTGTCTGATTCACTCCTATGAGTAAGGCTGGTTTTCTCGTGATAGAGCCCTAAAGCTCAGCTTTTCAAAATTACTGGGACAGTGGTGCCTCTAAACTTATAAATGAGAGTTCAGTACTCGCACAAAAGAGGGATGAGTTCATGATTCTCAGTTTGAGCACATTCATAACTTCCCCTGCTTTGAATGCCAGGCTCAAGAAAGTTCAGAAGTTGGAGATTCAGGCTTTTGTATGTAACTGTCAGGCTGCCGATGCATTTTGCCCTTAACAGCAATGGGGACAAAGAAACAGAGATGACCTAAGCAGCAGGGTATGACACCTAGTCAGGTGCCAAGGTTGTGAAGTTTGAAAGGTCTAGAACTCAGAAAGCAGAATTCACAATTTTATGTCAAATTCAGAAATGAAAAGAATGGCATGATACACCAGCAGAAACGTATCAAGTTTTTTTTTGACATTTATGACTACATTAGGATCTGTCCCTTGCTGTGGGTACTCTCCAAAATTATGTGTAGACTTGGGGTAACTGCGAAGAAAAGCTCACATGTGAAACAATGAGAATAAGAATTTAGTTCTCAAATATTTAAATGCAAAGATAATTGCAGGCTGAACATCTTTGGATTTACAGACATGAAGAAAGTATTAACCCATATGATTTGAAAATCCATTTGACGCTACACAAGTGTTTCCATAAGTGACCCTCTCTATACTCTGATTCAGCAAGGCATCTAACTATGCAAGTGTCACCTTGAAACCAAAGGAAAAGTCTTTTAACTGAGGCACGTGTTTAAAGACTAATAGAGCAGGTCCTTGGAAATATTATTTTAGACATTTATCCACAGCAAATGATTTCTTCCAAACTTTCCATGTGTATTTGCAATCTTCCCTATCATTAATCTTTCATTCACTACAATTTAACCTCAAACTTCAAACTGCAATGCTAGCTTATTAATTCATAGTCTAATTATAGACTGTGTAATTATAGCCCAATAACAAAAAGAAATAATGACACTCTAAAAATTAGCTCACATTACAATCTAATGCTAATCCTTCTTCTATCTTAAAATAAAAATAATGCTTGTTGCATATCAGGAGATTATTGGAGAGTCTCACTTTCTTGGATATTATTCTATACTGATAATATGGGCCCCAAATCATTTGATGGTGTTAATATATTGGGAAAATAGAATCCAGAACACTGATGCGGGGTGTAGTTGTAAGGAAAGGATTGAACAACTGAGAATTATACCTGAGCATATAACACATGCATACAATGAAAGGTGCATGTTCATAGGAGTTATAGGTGAATGACGTGAATCCATAAAATGTGTTTTGCTAACTGCAAAGTGTTTCAAAAATGACAAAAGGGGTTTTTTTTGGTTTTTTTTCCCCAGCTTGTTTTGTTCCCTCACAAAAAACACCATATCTGCATGAAAACTCGGGATACCTTCTACTTCAGACTAATGGTAGAAAAGGCCATTTTAGTTATATTGAAAAATTTCGGAACTAACACTTTCACAGAACTTAAAAAAAAAAAAATACTAATTCAGTCACGTTGTTCTACAACTTCTTAGTGCCACCTTGTGGAACCACTGCACCTCATTCCTTACTCATAGAAGGGCTGTCGGTGCTGCCCCTTCCTCTGCTGCCACACAGCTACAAGTATGAAAGTACAAATTCCCTGCTGACACCTGCTAATCCACCCCTGCTAAATTGTTCGTAGTTAGATAGAATGGACCACCTTTAGTTTTTTACCTAGTTCAGACATAACCTTTATGGGCCACAAGTATCACAGGAGTACAAGCAGAGTATCGTAAGCTCACAATAACTTAATGTTGGACTAGTACACCATGATGAGGAGACAGTGTGCTCTGTACTGCACAGTCTCCTCAAGTAAGGTGAAGTTTTTGATCTCAACATTTTCTAGGTGTGGGTATAAATCAGCTCTGTTTTACTAGCTTTGTGAAACATAAGCCCTAAGAACAGCAATAAGAAAGGCTGTACTCTCAAAAACACCATCAGGACTTCACACTGATGTGGTTGAATTTTATATTTGAGAATGAATTTGCCTATGTCAACCCTGCTAAAAACTGGGCTTTGTTCCACTCTCCAGCCTTAAGAAGAACTGTGTCAGCAGAGCCCACATACATGCACAGAAGTCAAACCATTGCTCCTTCCCTCTGCCCCTTTGCTGCCACAGGAGCAGACCCAGCACTTTGCCAGGAGTGTGCCAGCTGGCAGAGGATGAAAATCTTCCAGATTGAACTCAGTTAAAACCTATAAATTATTGCAGATGTGTGGCTGTAGATCTAGCTCAAAAGCCGTGAACACACTGGTTGTTTCTCCCAGGATTTCCACCAGAAGGGCTGTCTTCATCACCCCACCCCACCTTAGAAATCACTGTACAGGACTCAGTTGCATCAGGTGATTTTTCTCCTCATCCTGTCTCCCAGACTTCAGATAAAGAACATACTGTCATCTTTTTAACAATTCATCTGTTGAATGTTTTACTTTGACTACTCATGTTCTATGTACTCGGTTGATCTGTTTGCTTCTTTGGGAATGTTAATAACAAATTTTCCCTGTTGAAATGAAAGACAATTAAATTCCTCCTTTCCCTAAGCTGCTTCTCTCTGACACTCATCATTTAGCGTTCTCTGAAGAAAACAGGTTTTTTCTGAGAATTCCTTGTAAATTTGGTGGTCCATATCAGGAACCAGACAAGGGAGTTGACAAAGTAATTCCCACTGTACTCTGGATTAAAAGCATTTTAGGCATTTCTTTGATAGTCAAAACAACATTTGGAGGCAGCTGAGCAGCTGGAAAGGACTGGATTAATTAGAAAGATATTTACGGTTCATATTGTGACACTAAGCCCTCTTTTCTTTTTTTTCATTGTCCTTGTAAATCCCAGGGAAGAAGTATTACAAATATCATCCAAGTATTTAAAGGAATATTTAAATATGCCATTTCAAACACTAATTTTAATCATGTACTCTGCCTTTTTTTTTCCCCCACACAAATAATCTTTTATAGTTGCTTTCTCAATTTTTTGCTCCCATTTCCTCCAGTTCTTGTACAGCATGGAAAAGTGTCTGAAATTTAACAGTTGTAAATGCCAAACAGTTGTACTAGAAGAGGGAAAAGAATAGGTGGGAAAAGGAAGGACCCTCAGAAACCCTCATTTCCAGCAGAATCCATTTACAGGAAGTCTCCGTGTCTGGAATTATCAATTACACAAATTTCATGTCTAGTTGTATAATTGGCTGATGCTCATAGGAACATGAAAATTCTAAACAAAAATGATTTAGTGAGCTTTAGAAAGGGTATGCCACCCAAACAGCTGAGAGGACTTTGTCCATGCTCACATGCTGTTTCTTAGAGACTGACTTGGGAACGGAACGATATCTTCAGATCGCCTTAAAAGAGGGAGATTAAGGGATGAAAATTCTACAAGTTTTGTTCCCTTTCCTTTCCTAGGTGGAAAAACCCCAACAGCTACGGTATACTGATGGAAATTTAGCAGTGCCATATAGGACTGTGCTGAGGGCAGCCTGACCTTGCCGTTGCTTGCAGGTAGGATGTGCCATTCCTGACAAAAGCAGGCAGTGACGATGCTGCCTGTCAGCAGCTGGCAGGCACCCGAGCAGGGCTGAAAGACAGAGGCTTCTGTGCAGTCACAGAATAGAGAATGTCCTTCACAGTTAATGATTAATTCAAGTAGTTCATGTCCTCTCGCTGTACTTCTTGCCAAGCTGCACCTGAAATCTCAGGATTTTTTATGAGAAGCATCGAATATGTACAGACAGCTGCCACCTATCCTGTGGGCTGTTCATAATAAACATAAAATTAATCTTGACACAGTTCACTCAGACACTGAATGATATGCATTTTCATTTCTCTTCTAATCAGCTAAATAAATTAAATTTTCTGAAAAAAAATAAAAGTGATTCCTCCCTTCACACCACAGGTAAAACAACCTTTTTGGAGTATCTATAGATTTGGCGTGTTGAACAGTTTGTACCAGAGCGTTCTTAGTAAATGTAGATCTAAATTTTGCATTCCCAATGGCTGAAAGAGCAGAGAAAATATACTCTAATAAATCATACTTTAGGTGACAAGGTATAAGCCATTTTTTCAGTCGATCATATCGTATAAATGAATTTTAATAATTTCTGACAAAGTCCGTTTTTTTGGAAAAGAAATAAGAAAAAAAGACGTCTTCAGCCCTAATTATAAATATGCTTGTTACAGAGAAATTTATTATAGACAAAACATTGCCTTAGAGGGTTTTGGGTTTGTCTTTGATTTTTTTTTTCGAATGAAATAGGATCTACAGACTAAGTTTGCAATGAAAAGAACTGAGGTTATTGTTTCTCCTGTCTGCATGTAGGATTGAGAATAAAGAATTGTCAGACCACAATATACAATTCAAAATTGTGGCTTCAAAAATGATTTGCAAATAGACCAAATTCTTCCCTGTAAAAAAATCCCTTTAAATAAATTCAGAATTATTAAAAAAAATACATTCACAGCTGGCACTCCAGGTTCTGTGGTCATTATGAATTAGATGTTTTCGTTTGCATGTGATTTAGGATAAGATTATGAAGGACAGAATTCCCATTTATACCTCAGTAAACACTGAATGCATTACTTTGAATTTAATACAAGGCTAACATGAGTTCAACTGAAATTACTGACTTCAAGTAAAAGTTGAATATAGAAACAGAGGAATGGAGACACATAATAGGATATGAATTCAAAGACTGCATATGGGAACCGTTCTCTTCTGAAAAATAACAGAATCTTTTCTTTTGGAGGGGTTTTTTTTTTCTCTGTTTTTTAGGATTAAAACCTACAAAGATGTTTGTGAAAACCTCGAAATAATTAGAAGCTCATACTTCAATGTCATTTTCCCTAACCATGCGAGTACAAGATTGCAAAGTCAGATTCTTATTCTTCTAATAAAGACAACCTATTCTTATAGCACATTCAATTCTGCATATTAAATTCTATCCCATACAGTGCAAAAGATTTGAGAATGTAACTGTGACTTCTTGGAGACAGAAAAGATTTTACCCTTTTTTTTCAGACTAACCAGGATTCTGAATCCAAGTCACTTTCTAAGTAGAGACTGGGGTATTTTCTATTTACCAGCATACTCATTCCCTACTTGTAAGATGACTTTTTCCCTTGCCTTTTGTCAAAATAAAGGGTGTATTTTTTTGCAAAATTATTTAGGAAAAGACCTTTTAAGTGACATTTAATAGTTCTTACTCCTGATAAGATTTCTCAAACAGAGCTCCTGCATCTCATGTGCTGATGTTCTCTTCTAAAAAGCAATCCTTCCTTACAACATCTGCATCAATCTTTAATACTTTACATTGAAGTTGAACAGGGTTTCTACTTGCCTGGGTGAAATATGCAGTTCACCTACACTTGCACTCTCACTTCTCATTTCACATCCCATTCCTCTGTTATGCTTCTTGCATATATAAACACATATTTCTTGCTATCCAAATGGACTGTAACTTTGTTTTCTGAAATTTTTATTTCCTTCCTAACCTGTCATCTGTTTAGGCTGCTGCATGCATACATCTTGTGCCACCATCTGTTTGTTTCAGCTATTCCCTTATTCTCTTGCCCCCTTAAGAGATTCTTATTCTGTACTTTCCCTCTTGGAGCCCAGGTATAAACTCTTCTACATCTTTCTGCCCACTTTTCCCACCTGTGCATTGGCAAATCTTTCCATCTACTAATAGACAAATACTCAACACCTGCCTACAGGGTGGGCTAAGCAGCATTTAGAAACTAAGATTTCTATCAAGTTTTAGAGTCACTTAATAATAGTTAATTATTTTTAAAAATACATTCAGTTGTGCTAGCTTAGTTACATGGTGTATTCTATTAAGTGGACAAATTCTGCAGTTTCTTCCCAGAAAGTTGCATTTTAAAACTAATGTTGTAAAGTTAACTTTTGGAAAACTCTAGACTCAGAGAACACACATCAGAATCGTGACTATATAATGGGCAATTTTGCATAAAAGCATCTCTTAATCTTCATATTCTTTTTTTTTTCTTGCACCCTTTTTTTCTTCCCTATCTGCAGAAAACAATTCTTAACTTTTAAATCTTCTTCACTCTTTGTATTCTTGAATGGGAAATGTGAGCCACTCTTATGTGGTCCTTACAGTAAAACAACTTAAATCTTCTCTGTCTCTGTTTTCTATAACTGACTCATTACAGTAATTTTTTTACTTACTTATTGCACTTCCCTTAATAAACACCAGAAGCACAGAAAAAATATTTGTAACTGTAAATATATAAAGTCATGCAGATAAAACTTATAATATGAGACATAATTACTGAATATCTTGTAGCAGGTTAGGAAAAGTTCTTATTCTAGAAGATGCCAAGAACAGTTTATTTATTTCTGAATTTTAAGGCAGAATTATCTGTAAATATAGGAGAAAGGAAATATTTTGATTGAAAGATCAAGCAGTGATTTTTATTACAAGGCAAGGAAGGTTTCATAACTGTAGAAATAGGATAAGAGACAGACTCTAACAAACAAAAAGAATTAGCTAACTGAGTGAGTAGTGTAGGAAGATAATCTAAAGAATGAAATATTAAAAGAAAAATGGCAATTCAGGAAGAAGAAAACACTAAGTATACAAGAAGAAACAGCTTAATGTAATGTAGGATTAAAAATACTTAAAAAATAAAGCACAGATAATGATGCTGAAGATGAAGTGTTAAAACAAACAAACAAACAAAAAAAACCCCAAACCCAAACATCTAGGGAATAAAGGTTGAGAATTAAGCAAAAACCAAATATGGTTCAATGATACAACACAGCTCCAAAATGGCAAGTTATGCTCTATGATATATTTAGCTAAATCCTGACATGCATTAAAAAAAAAAATATATATATCTATATAGAGAATACTCTGTTCTCTTGATGCCACTTAAGTTTCTCTCATTGTTCAAGAGCATGTTTTAAGAAAGGCAGCAACAACGTGCCTTTATACACAAAAGGAGTGTAAAGAACAAAGAATGAAAATAATCTAAGACATACATTTGATGAATCTGAAAGAAATTAGCTTTTTTAGTTGAAAAGACAAAAGCTGGAGAGAAAAATTGGATGAAAGTTTCGACATAGAAATTGTTTCCTAAAATGGAGGGGGAAATTATGATAAGAATTAGTCATTCTTATTAAAGAATGTAAAATGAAAAGAAAAAGAAAAAAAAAAACAACCCTAACCCTCTAAGCCTACTTTGTCTTAAGGAAATCTAGGAACGCTTTCTAAACAGGTAGCTGTTGAAAGAGAAGAATGTAAATACCTAAGGAAGCTGTGGAACTGGATACTTTAAAGAAAATGTTACATAAACATCATTAAGCATGGCCTAGGTATTAAAAGGTTCATTGCAGAAAGTCCCAGACCTCCAATTCTTGAATTACAGAAAAACATAACCAAATCAAATAGCATTTCACAGCAATTGCAAATTCACAGGAATGAATGCACAGTTAATATACGGGGAGGCTGAGACAGGATGGACCCTCTGATGTTTAGCCTCAACCAGCTATGCCATATGTAGCATTTTGTTTGTATAAATAAGCAAAATGCAATCCGACTCTCTTGCGTTTGTCCCAAAACAAACATAATATGCTTTCTATATTAACTGATATTCTATCCTTTTTGCCTTGATTAATCATTTTATGCCATCTGCAGCATCAACCTCAATGTGATGCACTGAATCAACTGCTATTACTGCAGTGTTTGGAATTGAAGATCAACAAAAATAAAAGTATCAAATAGCCTCCTCCATGCCAAATTTGAAGGAAAGAAGCTGCCAGTTGGGTTTTATGTAACAGATACACATGACTTTAATAAGACTGATAAGGTTACTTTTCAACAAACCTATATTAAAACTTTCATTAGTCTTCTGCATTTCTCAACACCTCCATGTGGATTTTTATCTTGCACAGGAGACAAAAATGTCACTGGCAACCCAGGATCATGCTCATAATGAAACAGCAGCATAAAAAGAAACCCACTCAACAGAGAGATGTGTGCGCAGACACATGTATGAAAAGATTCTTCTGCATGCAGCTCTTCCTAAAAGAACCCCCCTCTGCCCTGCTGCACTTTCTGCTGCACCTCTTAACTCTGCAGCAACCTTGCCGAGGTGTCCATACACAGAACAGCACAAGAGATGTGATGGCTGAATGGAAAAGTAAAAAAAGCAGAAGAAATATAATGTATATTGCTTCCTTATTGAAGTTTCCAAGAAAGGCTTGGTGATGTTATCTAGTCTAAAGATAAAGGGGTCAGTGAAAGACATTGTGGGAAAGATGGACTGACTGTTGTCATCCAAGAGCATTGCCAGGACATGGACACATGGTAGCTCAGCATGTCAGTTTAGAAAATGGCTGCTGAGAGAGCAGTGTATAGATAGTTTTGAAAAAGAGTATCTTAAAAATCACTGAATTCTGATTCTTAGTGGTGAAACAGGGCTTCACAACCATCAGGTAACTGTGGTTCAAAATCGAAGTATATGGGGAAAAAAAGTGTGTCTAATATCGTACTGAAAACGAAAAAATCTACCAACCTTCCCTCCCTCCCTCCCAAACTGTTATTGCATAGATTTATAGACTCAAGACTTAAATAGCTTAGTATTGTGCAGCTTGACTATTGCTGAAACATATGAGTAATGGTAATGATTGTCAAATGAGGGAGACTGCTGATATGGAATATTTAAATTCATTGTTGTAGTGGAATTAATTTATGTTAGGAATCCAGAAACTGGGACAGTGGGTATATTGCAAGGCCTTAATTAATAAGTGGAGCTAAGAGGTTAAAAAAAAGGTAATTTGCCTTTAGAATAAGATGTTTCTTCAGTGAATACTCTAATAACAGGTTCCACTTTTACTTTGAAAGAAAAAGTAATAGATTATGGAATTTTTAGGTACTGACCCAAGTTTCACCCAGAATATTTTAGGTTTACCATTTGTGGATATCGTGGAACATACAATAAACTAAAATTAACAGCTGGAAGGTGACACATTCTTAAGGCAGAAGTGATTAGGAGAGGAGCTGGGGAGCCAGGTTAACCAGCTAGCTGAAGCTTTGTTCTATGCTTAATTAAATTACTTTGTGTTATATCCTGTGCCACAAGTCTACCACACACTCAGAAATGCAAAACCTGTTGGGGCACACTATAACAGCTGCTCAGCTCTACTCAAAGCTGACACTAGTGTTGTGAAAGATGCTGTTTCTATTTTCAGCTCTGTAAGTGACCATATAAAGTTATACTTGGCCAGTCTGATCCCTGATGAGAATTCCATGGCTACCCAAAGTGGAAATGTCACGGGTTTTTTCGATGATCGTTTGTAGTCAGGACTAATACTCGTCTAGAATGATTCATACACCACTGCCTAAATTAACATAGTTTTGATTTTAGTTTTATTGACTAGCAGTTATGCTCTAATGGATTGAAATCAAAAAAGAAAATGGTTGCCTCCTCTGGTAATGACACTAGGAAGCCTTTTTTTTTTTTTTAAATGAAAGTTTTACAAGTTCTTTCTCATAAATATTTCATATTTTCACTCTATTGACATGCTGAATGTGTCCCATTTGGATGAAGTCGGTGGCAGCTGTGAGCTTCCCAGTGGAGTTCCAGCAAGCAGGAGCCTTCTCCCATAGGATCTCTACCACTGTAACAATTCTGTGCCTACCACATACAGATTTTCTTAATGGAACTGAGCTTTTGGAAAACTTCTGTTTACATAATTTCCTCTCAAATGATACTGTCAGAAAAATCTACCCAAAATGAGGTTGTATTAATCATGGCAGGGAATTCTGTGGGAATGAGACATAATTTATGGTTCTGCTTCTACCTGAGGGGTCAGACCAACGCTGCCTGTGTGTGTACATGTTAGATCAGTCCATCCAACCCACACAAACCTCCATCGTTCTACAAAACTTCAAACAACTAAAAGTGCATGAGGTATGTTTAAGGTCTTTTCCTACTCACATAAGTTGAGCAATCTTTCCAAATACAGATTCCAAGGGGAATATTTGCCCCAAAGATCTGTGGTTTTCTATTTTCAACCTGAATTCAAAATTCTCACGATAAACGCCTACGGGGCATACATTTCAATTAAATTTATACTGCTATCTTCAGTGAAGCCATCTGTAGGAGGAGTGCAAATAAAATGAAATTTAGCACCCCCATTCCTGAAATTTAGAGCATGTGTGGTATTTTACACATTTAATGCGAGTGCCCCAAATGTCAGCATAAAGGTAAACATGCCAGTTTTTAAACATCAGGCTCAGCATGTAGTTACAATATGTGACAATAAAATCTGGCTTTATAAGGGAAAAAAGCATGCAAAGGTGAAACAAAACTGTGATTTTCCACTTCAAAGAGATAAAATGTTCCTCCCCAAATCTGTGTTACATAAGTTTTATAATAACCTCTTATTCATACTGTAAATAATTTATATAGGCAGAAAACTATTTAAAATATATCTGTATACTATTTCAAACAGATTAAATGCTCTAATTCAAAAGGACTATTTTTCAGCCTCTAGATTCTAGGCTGCTCTTTCAGTAATTTTCAATTGTTTATTCCATTTGTTCACTTAACTTGAAGGTTGCACCAAGGACACTGCAAACAAGTGTACTAAATCATGTTACTTGACGGGCCAAAACTGAAGCTTCTTTCATGAAAAGGAATTACAAATTAACTGACATGAAAAAGAAAATACTTATAGAGCTGAAGCAATTTTACATCAAGAAGATGAAACCAAGGATTAACAGATTTGAATAGATGGTCTTTTGTTTCTACAAGAAAAGGAAAGTTTACAACACAGTGTGCCTGAGGTGGGAAGTGGCTGACTGTGACATAAGACAATAAAGACTCATCTTTTATGTGCTTTATGCAAAACACAAAGACAAGGGGTCAAATAAATGCAGAGCAGGCAAGAAAATACATATGCTGATACATATTTATACCATGAACTGCTTCTACTGTAAAACACAGAAAACTTTTTAACACCTTATTGTGGGGTGAGAAAACAAAGGACGCTTAGACGAAGAAGAACAAAGACCTCTTGGTTAAATAAAAGAAGCTTATTCCACTGAGCCAGGGAGAAGATGCAACAAAGTTTCTAAAATGTAACAGATAAAACCACAGTAGTTTGTAATAAACTATAACAAAACGCTTGGTCTGGAAGAAATGGTCTGGTGCTTGAATCATTTATTCTATTGGCTGTCTAGAGGCATGTTATTTTAATCTGATGGTAAAAATATTATAAAAACTGTATGCTTTTCTAATAAACGTTTCCAGCTTTATCATTGTCTGGGGACTGTGCTTTGTGTGCCAATACACCACACCTTATATTGAATAATCCCTCTACAAATTGATAAATATAAAAATAGTCTTAAATTCATTGGATATGTATGAAATAAATTATAAATTAACTGCAGTAAAGACAACAGAAAGTATACCCACATCTCTTTAAAAATCTCATAGTTTAATATAAGAGAGCAGGTTACTTTGCCATCTAAGACGGTAAAAAAATATTTGTGACTATGACTGCGCAAGTATAAAAGTGCATGTGTATTTTTCATGTTGGAATGTCTACCAATTGTGTTATTCCCAACTGAGAATGAACTAACATTAAGTTACATACAGAGGCAACAACAAAAGAGTCCACATGTCATCATTCTGGAATCAAATGTAGCCTTACTAAGAAGAGCATTACCACAAGCATATTTTGTATAAGTCTTATTTTAAAAGTATTAGAATGTTGTGAAAGATGTTGGGAGATTTCATTGTGACTCCTCAAAAAGAATTTACTGGTCTAGTCTCATTAGAAACACTTCAACCATAAATTGCTCTTCAAAACTACAAGGACTGCTACTGATTGAAAGTGATAAGGAGAAAGCAAATGGTTCTTCATATTTCACCTTCCTAAACTTGGTACTGCAATTCCAATGTCACCTTGGAGAAAACGAGTAATGACTGATATGAGCAACCCAGTACTTCATTTGACAAGTGACAAAATGTAAGTGTTTACTAAGATTTGAACTTATAGATGCATAGACCATAAACAAGTGTAGAAAATGTGCCTTGCATTGCATCGGCACTGCATGAAATTATGTATGATAATATATGGACACACAGTGACCATTATCACCATTGTACATTTGCCTTATACAATAAAACCCCCAAACCCTCCTTCACTAGAGGAAAAAAGAAAGTGACTGTACAGTATTTTATATATAACAGTACACATGAAACCACCCTGACCCTTGGCAGTGCACATTTACAATATTAAATGATGCAGTAAAATAACCATTTAAAATTAGTAAATCCTACATTTCATTTATTATACTTCAAAGAATAATCAACGATCAGGCATGATGTGATTAAGACCACAAATCTCGGCACTCCAAATCTGTTTTGTTCTTTGGACTGAATATTTTACTACACTTTCCTCCTAACACAGCAAATAAAATGAAAAAAATAGTAAGGAATCAACTATACATCTTCCCCTTATGCATATATTTTGTATAGCTGATGGATATTTTAACATGATAAAAGCTACCACATCCAAATTTGTAAAGGAATATCTGCATGTATTTTCAGCGTACAGCCATGTGTGTCACACAAGGCTACAACTTCCATTCTGTCTTCTAACTGCTAGTTTAAAAAGTACTTTCAAGTCAGACAAAAGATTAACTAAACCCCACCATATCATTCTCTGTGAAACACTACTGTAAAGCAGCCACAAAATGATTATTCAAGGTCAGTGATTGAATCGTTAGTTGAGATATAAATTCAGCATTGCATTTCCAGTTTTACTTTTGAAAGGATTAATTCAAACATATGAGGATTTCCAACCAAGTACTTCCACTGCTTTATGCATATACATCCATGGCAACTGTTAAAGTACCTTCATGAATCATGTTCTAACTTTTGGCTGCTTTTTTGAAAACAAAACAAAAAACAACTCAAAAAACCCCACAGATACAGGCACATCCCCAAGCACTAGAAAAGGTAAATTCTTAGTTGCAGTGTGAATCCAGCTCATATTCCATTTCTATTTAGAATGTGATTAATCTTCTAATAATAATAATAAATAATGGTTTGCACTGAAATTTAGTAGGAGACAACTTTAAAAGCTGCTATATTTCATGTACACACTCATGTATTTCTAAATCTTTAAGAATGCAAAAGCCAGACCAGAAGTTTGATTAGATTCAAAGATTAAAAGCAAAACCAGCACAGCTAGTAATCCAATTTCATCTAAACAACAGAACTCATCCAGGGATTCTCATGTCAAACCCATAATTCTGCTTGAACTGCAGATGAAATTTCATCAGCAGAAAGCCATCCCACTTCTTGCTAAGACATTCAAAGGTATAATTAGCCTCACTGGGAAAAATGTGTGTTTGTTCCAGCCCAAATCTATTCAAATTCAGATTCTAACCTTGAGTTCTCATTTTGCCTTTGCCTGGCAAACAATGAGAGCACATAGTAGATATTTTCAGTGAGGAGATAGAGATACACACATATATCATATCATTTAACGACCTATGTTTCTGCTGGGTAATTCAGGGATTACACTAATGCAAGAAAAACGTCAATAGAAACTTGAGTTCTTTATGGCTTACAGTATACTTCTGCATCCCCTGAGACCAACAAGTCACAAGGTGTAAAATATTAAATATATTTTATGGTTTTTCAAATAAATAATATAGATTGAAAAAGCTTTAAATCTCCTAGTGATCAATACTAATAAGTTTTTTTAAAAGCATTTTATACATACACCAAATACGCTTTCATTTCCATATTTAAATGTTCCTCTTTATGCTGTTACATTTTATACAGTAAAATTTTTTATAGATCACTTACTTTTTTGTCTTCATTATATTTGTGGAAAATTTCTTGTGCTCTTTCTTCACCACCATCCGTAAACAACATAATAATCTTATTGCAGTTAGCTCTGGAGACACTGTGCTGTAGGAGATACAAACAGAAAAGTTTTTATATTTCAGGCTATAAGGAATAACAACTGTTAAATTTGATGACTTTTATAGCTACACACTTGCTACTTTAACATGGTAATGTCAAACCTTAAAAAATCTTTTTGAATTTCATTCAATACTCCCTTCCAAACAAAAAAAAAAAATAAAAATAAATAAACCCACTTTTCCGTTCCATGAGACTTAAATATGAGTCATTTCAGATCTGGCCCAAAAGAGTGGAATAAAGATTTGGGAGTTCCTTTCATGTCCACAAACACGAGGAGAGCTCTTTTACTCATATCCATCACATTAACCCCACAGTGCCCCTTGACAGATGTTCCGCATGAGACTTGGACAGTCAGGATCCCTAAACATTTTTACTCTTCTTATTCTTACTTTTTTTTCTCCTTATCCTTTGTTTCCTTGTGGAAATTGGGGAACCAATGACCTTGTAATGAATTACTGAATATGTTTATTTTTTTTCTGTTGGACCCCTACTCACAAAATGTTTCCAGCTCACTGACCACTTGAATAAAAACTCTGTTAATTTAGGCATCCTATAGGATATCCACCTTATATCCACCTAAGGTTTGAAATATTTTTGCATTTGCTATTTTTGTCATTTTTCCTTAAAATGGGCTTCATCTTCCAAATTTTTAATTCTTTCATGTTGTTTTTTCTAAATTATTAATACTCTGAAGTGAATAGCTAATCTTTAGAAAAGTATTTTAGAATCAGGTTTACATGATATATTGTAGCCAAGATAAGGCCACCTAGATTATTAAGATCTCTCTGTCACCTGTTTCCAACTATATTGTGTTTCGGGGTTGAAAAACAGAGCATGTTCCACTAATTCTGGAGAGCAAGCATGAAACAGAATTAAGAAGACCCTCTGACTCCTAATTCATCAAAGTAACTAGTAAAGCGCCTGAGAAAAACGCAGTGTTTTTTGCAAAGGAATAAAAACCTTTCTCCACAGCCAGATCAATAGAGGTGAGCATGAATTTTGGTTCCTCTCTATTCTCTAGAAGTTGAGAATCTAGCCTAAACAAATTGCTCATTACTTTTGCAGACGTTCCTTGTGCTTTGTGTTGCATACAAATGGTCCCAGACAGACACATCTTGGTACTTCTGAGTAGTTGGATGTGACAGAGTAAAACCCTTAGAGATCCAGTGAAATAAATTCAACTTCTCCTTCCACAGGCCTGAATTTTGCTGTATGAATTTACTCTAGAGTCAGGAAGATAAACAGGAGAGCTGTCCTTACAATGTCCCTAGTTCCTCCTCACTTTACTGTTTGATGCTACAGAGTGACTGCCACCAGGTTGGTCAGGTGTCATGATCCCACTCCCCTCTGCCACTTTTCATTCTACTCATTGGTCTAATTCCTGTGATCAAGAGACTGAAACATCAAAGTCTCAAACATCACCCAGTAATTCTCAGTACTGTAGCTCTGCAGTTCTACGATGTTCCCAGAAAACTAAAGTATAAAACCTGAACTAAAAGGGTAAGAAATATTCTTCAAAGACGATTTATATTGATAATTCAATATTCAGTGAAGAATTACTTCTTTTCTTACTATTACTACTTTTAAATTTAAAAATTTGAAGAAAAAAGAAATCAAGCCCAAAGATTTTCTTACATGTAACAACATATAAAACCTGCCTGAAATCAATACATTCTCTCCAACCTCATCAGCACACTGTGTTCCAGTTGGAATTAAATAATTTATGACCATTTTTTGCTTGTGAAATATAACTTACAAGATACTGCTTTGGGCTGCAATCTTCTTGATATTAAAAAAGTAATAAAAGTAGCGTTGGATACCTCATAAATAAAGAAATTCACCTACATTTACAATGATTTAATATATAGACCAAAAGAGGTTCAGAGGGACACGGAAGGGGACCAAAATTTGCTCATGTTATGGAACTTTCTAGTGATTTTGAAAGAAACACTGCTACAGGCAATGTGAACTTCAGCTAGGCTTTGCTTTCACTGACTAAAACAGGACTTTTCTAGGGGCTTACTTAGCATGTGCTTACACAGTATCAGAAAAAAAGTGGTTTTCTCCTATCTCCTTGTACTTACAGAAGGGCATTCACTTACACTACATTGTTTAGACACTAAAGTCATGTCACAGAAAAAAAAAATCCAAGATTTTAGCCTCCAAACGTTATTGGAAACCTGAACATGAATAAGATCAAATCATATGATATTACACCATCCCTGGAAGTGTTAAGGCCAGGCTGGATGGAGCTCTGAGCACCCTGGTCCAGTGAAAGGTCTCCCTGTCCATGGATGAGGTGCTGGAACCAGATCATCTTTAAGGTCCCTTCCAACTCAGGCCATTCTATGACTCAATTATTCTTCCACCGTAAAAAAATGTGCATCTGGGTGAATGAATTTAACATTAGTCTCTTACAAGGGGTCAAGGAAATTACAACACACATCTTCCAGCCCCTCCCCACTTTGGACTGACATGGAGAGATACTGGCTCAAGGAGTTAATATATAACAGATTGTGAAACGATGACGTTGTAGTTTCATCAATTTTCTGAACAGTTTGCCTTAGCTGTCCAATGGGCCACAGCTCAGTGGGAATGTGTTGTTTATACAGGAGCTTCCCCAGGATAAGAAACAGCTTCTTAGCTTAAACCACAAAAGAATACAAGTGGAATTGAGCTATGCAGTAATTTTTAGCTCTCTCTTCTATTTGATACAGCCCTTGTTTTTTTCTTTCAAACAGGCAAGAAACACATGATCCATTTCATACTGTGTCTAAAATTGTTTTTGTTTTATACAAGTTTCACATCCTTAAAATTAACTCTTTAAGTGTCAGGTTACAGTTATACCTTGTGACACGACACTTTAGGAACGCATTTTTCACTATTTTTCCTTTGAGAAGTCATAGATATTACAGTATGAGGGGAAAAAAAAACCCCTCCTGAACTGCTGCAACTGAAGTATTATGATTTTCAAAGAAATAGCAAGTTAATGTAACAATAAATAATGGGAAAATGCTGCATAAAAAATATGGAATCCAGATTATTGCTAATCAATTGAATTAGTATGTTGAAAAACCTTCAGTGTCTATTTCCATTTAGTAACACATCAGACAGCACATTTTTCATGGCACAAGAGAAACATTAGTTTGGTATTCTGGAAAATTGTTTGAAATAATTGTCATCCAGACACAGTACCCACAAAATTATTTTGAAAATTTGAGCAATACTGCATTTATATGGACCTTAGAGAAATTGGACTATTTGAATTCATAAATATACAACTGGAAGCTATCCCAAAGCCTATTTTTTTAATATTTATTTAGGCCTGTATTATATCACCATATTATATTGTCTTGTCACCAGAATCTAGGGCTAAACCGGTCACCAGTCCTTTACTCTTCCTGCTAAATGGATTTGCCAATATTGGGAGAGGATGAGTATACATCCAGAACCTTGTGCAATCCACAATGTCCAGCCATAACTTCCAATCTTGCAGAGATCATGTGAGGCTAATCACACTTCTGGCTCCAGCTACAAAAGAGATGGTCCTGCTATGACACTGATCTCCAATTATTTTTAAAGTAATACTTTAGTCCTAACAAGCCCATTTTTGAGGCTTCCCCGGTGTTCAGCTTTTCTTAATGTTGCTTGTACACAAAGTATGTATCTGGTGCTGCACCAAATGTAATCCATACTTTTAAGCATATATAAATGTTATGAAGAACATATTTGGCAAAATTTCTTCCCTTCCTGGTTCCCGCCGCATAAGATGTCAACAGGGAAAAGGGGGAAATGCCATCCAGCCTGGGCCAAAAATGTCCAGCAGACTTCAAAATACTGCTTGTGGTTTTAGATAACCATCAGCAGAGGACACCCACTCATTTCCCCATCAATCCCCTCTGCTAATCTGGACAATGGACTACTGAGAAAATTCCCATGATAACAGTGCATTTTCTTTTCTTCCATCAAAATTTAACAAGAATTTTTAACATCAGATCTAGCCTTAAACTGCATACACAATGTCAGAGAAGTGTCCTCAAGTTCAGATTCTGGCAGATTAGGAAAAAAACTAAAGGAAAAAAGAAATTACAAAAACAGCAAGGATAAGAACACATTTCTTATTTGTTAAGCTATATCCTTACCTGCTGCAAATTGATATGGCTTTATTTACACTAAGGTTTAAGATATAATATGCAGTCTTCATGAAGGTGAGAAGTAGAACTATCTTTTTTAAACAGCTACATGAACCATGTAAAATTTACTAATAAACCCCAAACATTTGTGGTAAATGGGAAACATTACTATTAAAAAAGCTAATGCCTGAGTGAAAATTAGAAAGTGCAATGTATTTAAAACATGGAAGCAATGTATTTCATTTTTGAGGAAATTATTCCTTTTATACATGAGAAAGAGAAAGGAATTAGAAGATTCTCAGTGAGTGAATAGTACTCTTTAGGCATCATCAGGTGCCTAGTATTCCTCAGTTAACTAACTCTTCTCCTCCCCTCTCTGTTGCTCAAACCATGGTAAAGTATTTATGACTTCTAACAAGTATGAAATTGTAAGTTAACTAAGCATTGCTAGGAGATGATGTGGTAAAATTGAAATAATAGCGCAGTGACACAGATCTTTCCATTTTAAAATTAGCTGCAAGTCAACCACTACCACAAGTGAATCACATGTTAAATGAAAAACCAGCTGAATGAATGAAATAAAACAGTACAACATACTGAAAACTAAATTAATTCCAAAGTCTTAGCAACCTGCTGGGGAACCTGCAATGAAAAAACCATTGTTGGGATAAATTTACTCGCTAAATAAAGGTTTGCACTTCTACCACTCAACTACACAACGAAGCAGCATGCAGTGGCTATCTGAACATTCAAGTTCTCCTTCCTCACTTGACAGCAGAGAGATCTTACTTAAATACTTACATTTAGCAGCTGTTCAAAAGCGTAGCTAAAGCCTTTTTTGTAATCCGTAATTCCTTTAGCAGAGATTTTATAGACAGCTTCTTTCAGTTTCTTCTTGTTCCTCACATTAGCTTGGACAAGATGATTAAAGCAACTGACATTCTGAGCATTATTATTAAACTGCAAAATAAACAGAAATAGTATTAAAGACAGTTAATTCTCTTTTCTGCGTACTGTAGCAGTAAATATTTATGTTTCCTGGATCTTCGTGAAATAAAGAATGTCAAACTTGGATTTTCATTTCCACTACACTGAGAACATCCAGCAATGACTGGAGATTTCAAAATGAGTCAATATATTTTAAAAACACCCAGGTATTTGGTGCTTCACTCTGTACCAACCCCCAAAATATCTACCAGAGTGGAAAAATTCCCACAAATTTTGTTTCAAGATTTCTTGTTTTCAAGAAATAAAAATCAGAAATGCAGAGCTGAGGAAACAAAAAAAAACCAAACCAAACAAACAAAAAACCATGGATAAAGATATATTTTACTTTTTTTAATCACTGAAAAATATTGGTTGAGTTATCAGGTGACTTCTATATTGCATGACTTAGTTTGGTGGTTTACAATGTAACTTGCACATCAGATTCAATTTCCATACATTATGGAAAACACTCTTGGAAGCACATGAGAGTATAGCTGCAAATACGAGAATAGTGATGATAGCAATACAAATTTGTGTCTTGAGAACATACATACTTCTGCTGTCTTACTCACATATCCATAAAGACTACTCCCTGTAAAAATAATTTATATGATGTTCTGATATTATGTAAAAACATACACAGAAAAATTTTTAAGTGGAAAATGTCTGCAGAAGTGGAAATCTGTTAAGATTGCTTTTAAAGTCGTTTCCGTATAAGTATAAATACATTCACGTATACTAAAATATGGACCTCACAATTTACATTTCAACTGAAAGCAGATTATTATGCCTCTTCCTGATTATGGATGTTCAGTGAACGTAAATATAAATGTAATTTTATGCTGTCAACTTGGTGCAAAGCCTTAAAATAACTCAAAAATCAAGCCTTGTTGGCTTAAGTCGCATTACTGCTAACTAGCTCAACAATATTCTATAGAATAAAAGGTAGATGAGGTCATAGATTTCAATAAATGCTCAACTACTTACATGTCTAAAATAAATCACTAAGTACCATGCACAAAGTACAGAGAGAGAACAGCTGTCAGCAGCAAATAACAACCTGTAACTGTAGAAAACTTATAACAAACAAAACTTGAAAGGATGAAGGGATTAATAATATTAAACAATTTTTAATAATGCCTAGTATTTCAATTCACATTATTAGGGGGTTACACTGTGTATTATTTTGATGTATTCCATATTTCCCAAAAAAGAATATTTTGGGACCAAAAAAATCCAGCATATTTTTCTGCTTAAGCAAAACTGTGAGATGATCACACAACTGTAACCAGTTCATTTTGATGCAAAACACTGACACACTCAGTGGTGCTTCCAATAAAAGTTTCTTACAGAAGTAACCAGTAAATCACCTAATGATTATTGGATACATAAACCATGTGGAAGTGAAAACAGTCATTGTGCTGTGGAATTATTTCTGTTTGCCTCGGCCTAAATTTATAGCCATGATAGGAAAATAACAGACATAAAGTAATTTTATAAAGACAAGGTCTGAAAACCAATTCAAATTGTGAGCTGGGGTACAGAACTTGTACCTGGAAAGTAAAAAAAAAACTTTACCTAGTAGGCAGCTCTGCCCTACAAAAGCCAATTTCATCTGAAAAAATAAAGTGAAAACACTCCTCTGCTTCACTAGTGATATTATATAGAAATTATTTAATAACCTAATATAAAAGAAATCCTCAGTTCGATCCTATGGCCTGTGCATGCCTTGTCTTGGCTATAGCAAACGGCAGTGTAGACATTCAAGTGAAAATTTAGTGACAAGAGAAAATTTCTCTCTGGAATTTCACTAACATTAAACTGCCAATTTAATAGCTTGCTAGCAGTCCTGCAAATATATCAGGAAAATTATTTCTAAGAAGGTCGTGTATCCAGCATATGGATTGGTAATTATAGCTATAAAAATTATTTAAAAAAAAAAAAAATCAGGAATTCCAGTTCAAACTGTGGAGGCAGCTGACAAGGAAACTGTGCCATACTACACTTACACACTCAACTGTATTGCACTGTACTCTCATATGCTCTAAAGCAAACACAGGGTCAAGCCAAAGCAACTGCATCTGTAGATTCAAAAATGCTGATGTAAAATGAAGGAGAGAAATAAAACATTTGTGGAATGGAGTGTCACATCAACCAAAGTCTGCAAAGGCTGTAATTTAATTAAACAAATATATGAGCCAGCTGTTTGCAGAGACATCAGTCAACATTAATGTTAATGCCAGTCAGAAAAACAGGTGAGTAGAGTTTTTGATTAGACGAAGGAATTAGTAGATGGAACAACAATCCTCCAGAATTAACATTTTCCTGTTTGCTAGCAGATGAAGGTTAGGTTCAAATGTGACTGATGAAAATGCTCAAAGGGGGAAAGAAAATTCAGGGGTGCATTTAATTAATCTGCACTCCAGTAAAGTACTGAAGTAATGGAAGGATTTCAACTGTAAAAGCCTTCAGATCATCCTTAAAACTGACGTTCCATATGTGACAAACACCAGACCATTCAAAATTTAGCGTTAGCAAAACTGATCCAGCTTTTAGTTACGCTCATCTGAAATATAATAGCAATAGTGGCACTATAATTTTTTACACATTAAGATGTGTAAAAATTTACACAGCTTAATTTACAAGCCAAAATAACTGCAGCAAGCCTTTACTGATTACTGGTCACGATGTCTGACTCCTAAGTACCATAATAATGCTTATTTCAGTTCACAAGATTTCTTGAAAACTGACAATACACAGTCACTAAGTATTTAACTGAAGAAAGAACATGTAAGCTTTCAAAAACCAGCTGCCATTTCAGAAAGTCCGTGTTCTTACAAAATCAAATCCTATCAAAGGTGTAAAATTAAGGTAATTGCAATCCATACTTTATCGAACAAAGTACACTCACTGTATCTGGGTGAAATATGTCAGTCGTGTATTTATCAGCCTGGTATTCCCCCTAATCATTGCAATAAATATAAACATATGCAACAAAAGTGCTGTTGGTAAAAAGGAAATAAATGGAATGTTTTTACGATGCCGTGGGCTCATTGATTCACCTACAAAACAATATATGACATTTGGAGGCAAACCATTCAATTGTTAAAATGTAAAGCCACCCTATACAGTCTGTCATCACCAATGACAGCTTCCACTTTTTCAAGTATATGAAAAGCTTATTCCTTATCTAAGCTAAAATAAGAGGGGCTTGCAGCAAAACAGTTATAAATCAAGGAAAACAGGATAACCTTGAGCTTTTTATTTTAAAGCATCACGAAGTATTAATATAATTAAATCTGTCTTGTAATTATACCTGCAAGGTATAGGATCTAGATGCAGTTTTCACTAGATTATTTCTCACTACCCCATTTATTTATATCTTTTTGCAGTTTCCACCTTTGGGATGTCCCAGAACAACCCTCTGTTCTGAGGAAATTAAGGCCTCCTCGTCACAGGTTTGGGCAGGAATAACTAAGCCTGCTACTGGGGCACAAAAAGTGTAAAGAGAACCTGACCTCATTGACCTCAGCCCACCAGTACAATCTTTGGCCATATTATGGGTCAACTCTATAACCTGAAAGATAAGACAACTTATTCAACTTAGCATAAAACTCCAGATGAAGGGCTTTGAGTCTAATGCTGCTTCAACTTTGTCATTCTGGTGAAGGTCTGAAACAGAAATACTAATCTGACAGTCTTACAAGGACTTTATCTTCCAATTCAGAAAAGGATCAGCTTGTGAAAACCAAGTGAAAAAAACAGTGAAAAATTTTACAGAACTTCAGCAAAAGATTTAAATGTTTGAGACCTTTCCTCTCTGTTGGGTTGTTCCACTGAGCTGTGGGCTCCTCCAGGCACATGGACCTCTGCAATCCACAGTTCGAGAGTTGAACTTATGGAAAATAGAAGGCTGTCATTCTGAAAACCTTTTCCAATCCAGAACAGTTAGTTATGCATTGCTAAAAGCCTCCTCTTTTCCACAATCTCAAACTGGAAATCTTTCTAATTACTAAAACTGCTACCACAACATGAGGTTATTAGAGGATTCAAGGGAAGTGGAAAGGAAATATTGATTTATTTCCTGTATCTGGTCCCATGCTAAGCACTTTATGGATATGCAGATCAAAAAAATGAATAAAAAGACCCTACAGACAGGTGTTTTCATTAAGAGGCCAGTATAAGGCAAAAGAAGGGGGGTGGAAAACCCCCCCCGAGAAAACATATGAAATGAACAAAGAAAGTATCAGAATTCAGAATTAGGATATACAAGGACTGAACAATGTGTGAGATGTTTAAGTAGAAAGATCAAAGCTATCAAGCAGCCTGGGAAAAAAAACCAGGAAACTAAATAGATTAAAAAAAAATCAAACCCAAACCAAACCATTTATAATATATATTGTGGACTTTTTTTTTCCAAAACTGCATTCTTTTTAATACATTACCTGCTTAGCAGATAAAAACTGCCCTGTCTATTGGGAACTTCTTTTATAAATCTGCCTTTTGCAGATACCAGTCAACCTCTCCCCAGCTGACAAACTTCAGGAAGTTACACAGAGCGTATAAGTCCCAGGGCCATCCACACTTTAACATTACAGTAATTTTCAAACATTACTCAGTATCTTGGGCTCCTTCTGAAATAGCTCAGAACTTTTCTCATTTCATGGGTGAGAAAAGTGAAGCAACAGGAAATAAAAAATTAAATCCAAGGTGAAGGCATGGCCACAAGCTCTAATCTTAATTCCTCACTACAAGAATAAGCTTTTTCCTTTTCCTTTGTGCAAGCAATTCCAAGTCCTCCAATTTGCCTTTTAATTTAATATTAGTTATGTCGCTATAAGCCATTTAAACCACACAGTCAAATATGACGCAAATTTTTAAAGAATGAATTCTCATAAACATTTTATCATTTAAACTTCTTCAAAATGCACATAACACTAATGCCATTTATTCTGAAGACTACAGCACTGTGAGAGAAAAATCCCTGATTTCACAGGCAATGTATGAATTGATGAATATTTCAAATTCTCTTCTCAATACTCATCTATCCTTCTCTATAATTCTAAATAGATCTCGATCTCCTAAGAAGATAAATAATGGATATAAATATAAGGGATATAAATCCAAAATCCAATGTCAATCATTCTGTTGGCAAGTGTAGGAGGCTATTTAAATACAAATAAAACATTTCAATTGATTCTGCTTCTTTTATGAAAGGAAACACAGAGAATTTTGTTCATTGCACTGGCTTAGAATTACCATTTATGTAATGCTAGCAAAACAAGTAGCTAGCTCTTTGAAAAGAGGAGCAAAAAAGAAATGATTTAAAGAATTAAAGAGTAATATCTTGGGGCATTAATTTATCTTTATCAGAAAGTCTTATTACTGTTTCTGACAGTCAACAATTTTTTTCTGCTGTATCATCATACAAATCTATCTATATATGTATATATAAATACAAATATGTACAGTTGTTTGCTTAACTGTTTGACATGATCAAGAAAGCAAGTTTCAGTCAACATTTATCAATGCTTTCCAGACATAGCATCATTTCACTAAGGAAAGCCACAGTTCTCAAAAAGCATAGCAATAATTTTACGTAAATCCTCATGAGAAGAAATCGAGAAAATCAGTATGAACTCTGTGATTCAGTTTGAAAAGGACAAAATCTTCTGTAAAGCATCTCATTACCGCAAAATGCAAAAACAAATGCCAGTAAATTGAAAACTTAAAAAAAAAACCTTTCAAGTTTTAGTCACTAGGTGGCACTAAAACAAAAAAAGTTGAACTGGTCTTATAAATACCATGAAATGTGGAATTTTACATTTCTGGTAGAGGACATTGGTGCTTTCTGTGACTAGCATAGAAGTCTAATTTCAACTAAACCAATAAAATACATTCGTGTTCCAAATTATTGAAAAGCCACAAATATTAAAATTTAAACTTCCTCCTTAAAGGAAAATTTTCATATCTTGAACACAAGAGGTCCAGCTCTAGGAGGATGAAAATTATGGAAAAACTGTAAACCAGACTACTTTCTAAATGTCCTTCTGTGCCTCTAAAATCTTTACAAATGATAAAAAACACAGCAAGTGTGTAGGACCAGGTCTTTGTAAAAGTTCAGACTTTCACAATCATCCTTACCTACTGCCTCTCTCTTCTCTCAGTTCATTGACATCTATTGATTCAACATATCATGTTTAATCAGAATCTTCTGAAATTTCATTTCTAAGTTAAAAAGATCAAAAATCTGGAAAAAAATCCCTTTCCAAAATTTCTGACAGGAAATGAGAACCTGACTTAAGCTGTATGTAAGTTGTGTTTTTCTAAACATTCATAATGTTTATCTTTTATAGAAAATCATATAACCTTGAAACAGACAGTAATTTCTATACTTAAACTTGCCATAGAGACAAAATTTACACATTTAAAATACCAAGACCCCAAAAGCTTAATAAATCAATAACATCATTCCAGGAAAACTGAAAATTGAGGAAAATATAGTGAGTTTGCTGAAGACATACTCAGATACTACTGCTGCTGACTTTCAGTCTGCTGAGTTTTGTTGCTATGCTACTTCTACCTTGTGGCTAAATCAGCTTGGTGACCCAGTTGTATCTATACGTATTAAATGAGCAATAGTGAAATAGATCTGATTTCACCAGGCTTTCATTTTGTAGCTAAATCCAGCTTTGTCATTTTCTTTTTCTTTTTTTTTTTTTTTCCCTTCTGCTTTAGGCTTGGTAATAGGATTTCAGGGTTAATCCCAAGAATAACTGAATCTTGAATAAGGCCAGTTAGAATCTGCATTTGAGCAGTGAGAAGATATTATAAATATTTATCAGAATCCATTTAGAGAATAGTATGAAGGCAATTTGCAAAGTTTTATTTCCATGTAAATTCTAAGTACACAGAAAATCTGAGGCAGTTCAAGCAATAAAGTTTGGTAATTTGACATGCCAGAAAATAATATGTGATATCAAACTTCACCATTCATATCTTGCTGTAGAATAACTTCTTTCTCTTATCCTATGACTTATGTACAGAGAGTCTTCAGTACAATCTTACATACACACTGTAGAGAAAATATAAGAAACTTATTCTAGGACTTGCATTTCTTAAATTGTATTGCAAGTATCAATGAAACAAAATTAGGATTATATGCCAATATATACTATTGGCATTTCCTGAAATTTAAAATATTTAACATTTCTTTTCACTGTGAAACACATATATGTCTATTATAGACCAGAGTTAGCAGAATTCAACAACAATAAAGCTGTTAGATCACTAAATAGCTGTTGAGAAAATATTGCAGAATAATATAAGACAAATATTAGGAAAAAGACCAAATAATAGGCCAAAGTCTGTTCTGTTAGCTTTGTTAACCTTTATAACCAATATTATTATCTGCACATAGATCAATGCAAAGCTGCCACTAAGCACCACAGGGATACTGTTCAGACCATAAAGTATGATGCTGCCCTGCCAATCTTGGAGTTACAACACAGAACATCAGCATAGGCTGAAAGGTGGATTTGTGTAGCAAGGTGAAATTGATGGTCTTTTTATGCTGCTGTGGCTAAGTTTGCATGTATTATTTACTTAAAATCATGTGTTTCTGACTTCTACTGAAAAATTCAGCACTGTAAACTTCAGCATCTCCCAGGGAAAGCTGCCTGATCTAAACTACAGCTCTGCTGTAGTGCTGCAGCCCTGAAGCCCGCCCTGCATGGCACTGCTCCCCAGAAGCACTGGCGAGGAGAGCTGTAACAGAAAGATACTTCCAAGAAATTTATTTTGTAGACATTTTTTTGTTATCCCTTGACAGGGAAAATCTTCATTCAGCCAAATTCAAGTTGTTTAAAACATGAAGCACCCTTGCCAAAAAGATGAATCACAGAATATATCGAGTTGGAAGGGGTCCATAAGGATCGTCAAGTCTAACTCCCTGCTCCACGCAGAACTACCAAAAACCTCATGACTAAAAGCATTGTCCAGACACTCTTTGAACTCTGACAGGCTTGGAGTAACATCCAATTCTCAGGGGAGCTTGTTTCCGTGCCAGACCACCCTCTCAGTGAAGAAACTTTTCCTAATGTCCGCACTGAACTTCCCTGACATTCCTCATGTCCCCTCACTGGTCATCAGAGATAAAGTTTTAAGCATTTAACTGTTACCTATAAATTCCCTTGATATGTGAGATTGCTACTCAGGGTATCAAAATCAAGAAGAAAGTTTAATTTGTGCAAGAAGTTACAAGACAGACACACATTTCAGCATCAGCTCACACGGTGGAGACACAGCAGGGGGTTACAGCATCACCTCTGCATTCTCACATCTTGACATCAGTGTCCCTGTCCCCATTTTAGGGCAGAGTACTGCGCCTGGCTGGGCAGGTGCATGGACTTCCAGAGCAGTGAGGAGGCTGCAGCAGCACAGTGCTGACATGGGAGATGCTGCTGCTAAGGCAGGGAAGTGAGAGACAGAAGGGAAAAGTGTGAGTCTTGAACGTGTGAGACTTGAGAAGTCGATGAGTATTCCATTCATGCTTTGCCTAAGTTCGGAGATCCTTTAGATTCACTCCAAACTAAGACACTGCCACACATAATTATTACCTAACAAATAGATGACTTTTATAGAAAGTATGTTTTTAAAAAGACAGAAAAAATAGCCTCCACCTTGCCTCAAAACTTACTTCTCAAAACTTTGTGCCTTTTTGCCCTCACATGGTGAGTCATCTTTCTCCAGAAGAATCATCAAAGCCAGCCTAGCCCAGCCTCTTCTGAACTAGTAAGGAATGAGTTTATTGTTCAAGAAACCATTCTCCCACCACAGATTTTAATTATATTATCATGAGGCTTCATAGTAAAAGTCTCCTAGTTGGAAAGCTGACGCAGCAATGCATTTTTGGTCCAGCATCTGACATGCCATAAAACATCCTAAGATCAATGATATCTGACAAAGCAGGTACCTCTTTAGTAAGATTTGTGCTTTGGTAAAAATTAAGAAACTGGAAAGAGCCAACAGATTTATTAACCAGTGGAACCATGAGGTAGAGCTATCAAATCATCTTATATATCATGACACTATGCATTTTAAATACTATTTTTTAAATATTATTTTTTAATAAACCACTCTTTAAAAATACCATTAATATACTAGAGATTTATTCTGGAAATCAGAGACACCCATGCCGTGTGTTGTTAGGAGTCCGACTCCCTGACATTTGACAGCTGTAAGAGGAGACAATAAAAATGTGTATTGATGCCCAAAGCAATCCCTCAAAGTGGGAATGGGGGTGACTTTTCTAGTCATCTGGAGCTGTCAGCTATATTGTACAGTAATAAATGTACAGTTTCCAGCAACATTCCTGCTCCTGACATCTTAATGTAGAATTTGAGCTTCTAATTTCCATTTCCTTTGGCTCTTCATGCACTCAAGCACTCTATTCCCTAGAATTAACACTTTGTGATATCTAAAATGAAACAGATCTTGTTTTAAGATCTGCCCTACTCCTTTTCCAAATCTTTCCATGTCTTTTTTCTATCCTACATGTATTTTGAAAATTTTCTTTCTACAGAAAGGTAAACTTACAGTTAATACCTGAAAAGTGCATTTCAGGTTTGCCCAGGAGTTAGTATGGAATATTTAAGGAAAGAACGCTTAAAGAAGAGTAAGGAGAGGAATGAATTCGGTTGGTTTGGAGATTAAAAGTTGTGTAAGATAGAGATGCTGGTCCTAGAGGTCCCTAATAGTGAAACTCATATGTATGCTCACATGAATGTTCTGCATTTGTTTGTGTTATCTGTGTGGATGGCCTGATTTATATATATATATATATATATATATATATTTATTTATATATATGTTAGGTATGTATGTGTATTTACATGTACTCCATGTATATTGTGCCAATCGGGAAGACACTTGGTAGGCTCCATGGCACAGAGCTGCAGCAGCCTCGGCTCTCTTGGGCCATTGAATCTGGCATGATATGTTTTCCCCTAGAAGGTAAAATAATATATGTATAAACAAATAAATTCCAGAGTTCAGATGGCTTGGGTATTAATTTGTAATTCTAAAAGAAGAGTAACTTAAGCTTCTAAAGGTTTGTCAAGTTTATTTGTAGCTGTGTAAAGCTCAGTTTAAATGAGAAATTAAAAACAAAAAGTTGAAACACGTCCTTTCTTTCTAAATCCTGTAGCAATATATCAGGTATGGCCAGACGGTCCTTGAACAAAAATGTGAGTATCTTCTGTGTGGGATCTGCCTGGCTGTCCCGTTACAAAGGCTCAGTAGCTTGTGCACAGTTCTGGGGCAAACGTGGCAACTTGGCCTCTGGAGATGGTCCTGATCTAAGCTGTAATTCTCAGAGAGAGAAGAATTGACCCTACACTAACATCAACATGACTTTTATGTTATATTGGTTTTTACACACTGAGATATTATTTTAAGCCAGATATTCCAGAAGAAACGTAAGCAAGTACCACAGGGAGTATTATCACTGGGACAGAAAAGTAACACTTCATTTTCACCTCTCTGTCATAGACTATTCTGTATATGTCTGCTTTATGTAAGTATTTGCTGTTTGGTCTTAGTGTACAGAAAATATTGGAGGGCTGGTGA
Source organism: Falcunculus frontatus (assembly GCA_013398115.1). Lineage (NCBI taxonomy): Eukaryota > Metazoa > Chordata > Aves > Passeriformes > Falcunculus > Falcunculus frontatus. The sequence goes on from VZRV01003328.1 coordinate 266,364, forward strand.
AAACGAAGTTAACATGAAATTTTTATGTACATTAAGCATAAGAGAAAGCTTAGCTCCTGAACATGTCTTTTGCTAGACAGACATGCAAAACTGTAGAATATACAGAGAAAAGAAAAAAGTAATTGGTATATATTCCCTATTTGCAAAGATGAAAGCTTTGCAATATTTATTATTATGAATATTTGTATCACACCAGAATGATGAAGTACTTTCCAATCCATTAATAACTAAGGTGGATGATGAACAACTACTTGGGACAAACATTTAAATCAGCAGGAAGAAACAAAAAGAAAAAAAGCAACCCACCAGCACGTCGCCAGCGAGCAGAGACCAAGTAATAAGGAGACATGGGTGATTCAATATGAGAATCAATCGACTTATTTTATTTACAGAACTCGCTCATTTATACCTTAGCACATACACTGACATTAAGGTTATTGGTTCACTGACCAGCTATCCCCCAGAGGGATTGGCTGAATCCAATACACCTACTTCAGATAATTTTCCCTTTGTCATGAGAAACAATATCGCAGTTTACATATTCTTCCGACTGTTTTCCCTTAGCGAGTCTTTCCTGAGAAAGCAAGGCTTTCACACAGACACTGTTAGAAACTGAGAAATCTCTCTGCAGCCAGGCTTTTAGCATTCACATCAACAAATGAAAATCTTTACATATTCTTGATTTAAGGCTCAAAGGGGGGATAAGACACTCCAATATGACCCTCTGTGTACTGTCGCACCACCCACATATCACTGGTCTTTAAAATTCCCTTGGCTACTTCTTCAATAAACCGTAACAATTACATTTAGTGGTAGATGTTTGCTTAAAGTGCATCTTCCAGAAAGGCATTAAGTATTGATATGAAGACAACAAGAATATTTTCTTGCTGTTTTTAGAGGCATATTAACTAGTTATACACCATTTAAATTTATTTGGCTTCAACTGGTGCTTCTTGCAGTGTTTTTACATGACAGGTTAGAGAACCTATGGATACAAGAGTTTCCCCAGCAACAGCACTTCCCATCTGTGATGACATCAGTAATTAGACTATTTATTTCTGTGCCCCAGAACAACCAAAAAAAGGTTGAATTCTCCGAGTTTGCCAGTACACCTCAAACCCAGCTTCTCAGATGATGCACTCAGATGTGTGAGATGTTTTCTAGAGCCAAGCAATCACCTGTAAAACAATTTTAGCCTCAGAGAAGACACCTATAATATTTTTTTGTAAAATCCGAGCCAATTCTTTTTGTGCTAAATTAGTGATATGTTCCACAATTATGTAACAGTATTCAGACACAACAAAGGAGTCATGCAGTCAAAATCCGAGTTCAAATACTTAAATTTGCCTTCCAGGAGGGAAAGTCAACCATCAATCCATACACTGTTTAGATGAAGAGTTTTCTCTAGCCATGTCACTGAAGCCGTACAAGCATTTCTAATCCATGATGTTGGATGAAGATTGCAAGAAGCTTGAGTCCTTGTGGTCGTTCATTTTTTCTTTTTCTTGACAACAAACTGTGTAATTTGCCTTCCTGAGGATCAGGATCCCACTGAAGTAAATTTCTTTTCAAAAAATCAGCTAATATATTATCATCCCAACCCTAATCTTCCTCTCAACTCCAGCCCCACCTGAAAGACTTCAACACATCTTTACTGACTCCTTTCTTGACTTTCTTTCTGAAGGGAAGGTAAAAAAACCTATAATTCTGCAGACAGATAAACATCCCATGACACTGTTAATACTATTGTAACTCATGCTACTAAAAAGAAAATTCCAACTTCTCAATAATTCCTGGGTTTCCATAATTTCCAAATTTTATCCATTCTTATTTGCAGAATACTCATCTTCATTAAATTTGCTAAATATGTCCTCCAGATGTATTTCCCCTACATATATTTCCATAGATACATAGCCTTGCTCTACCTGTAATTATTAGCAATGCAGAAATTGAATACTAGATTGTGATCATAACTTCTATGAGGTTTGTTTAAACCTGCACCTACAGTGCTTATTAAATATACCTGCATGGAAAAAACATTCAATTCACTTGCTCCTTGAATATGGAGGATGCAAGATAATGACCTACCATTAAGGAATGCTAATGATTTTCCATTAAGGAACATTGCTATGAAGATGTGTTTCTCTGCAGCTATCATTGTTCCCCCTTTTCTTGAAAATGAACCATTCAATTTAGCAGAAACTGCAAGGTAAGTTAGATGGATTGCTAAATTAGGAGAATCAGAAAGCTCAACACAGCCCTAAACTTGCCATTTTATCACTTTTCAATGACTATGAAAAAAACCCAAGCCACGCCCCCTGCCAGAAAAAGGGATTACACGTATTTGTTTGCTGTCTCACACAGCTATGATGCTGAGGAGCCCGTACACTTAATTGCAGCTACTGTGATTCATTACCTGAAATGCTTCAGGATTAAATCACTAAGAGATGTGCTTATGCAGACGTGCTTATGCACACATGCTTATTGTAGAGGGAACCTGACTCTCTATCTAGTTTTTTATTTGTCAAATAAGGAAAAATATGGCAGGCATCTTCATATTTTCTCCTCAGTATTGTTCATTAAGGAAAATGAGAAAATACGAAACAAAGTACTTTTGCAAACCCCTTCATACAGGAGTCCTTTTCATTTCCTCTATATCCATCAACAGAATTACTTCAGGGCCACTGATACCATGATCATGTTTAATTTCTCCCTCGAGCAGTGATGTTGTGTGGAAAAACCAAGCACCACTGAACTTCTCTGGGTCAAAATTCAAAAACACAAGATTAAAAAACCTGTCATACTATTTGAGTATGCAATTTAATTTCAGGTCCACTAAAAACATTACACTGAAATAATAAAGGAAACAAATTTTAAGCTATTTTAAAATAAAATTCAACAAGTTTTTGTCAACTGAAGTACACTCATACAAAACTAAAATTTTTAGCAAAGATAGTATAAGCATGACATGCTAACTGGCTGGAAAATCTAGCATCTTCCTCCTTCCACTAGGACTTCAGGCTAAAGTTTCCATCCATGGCATGTTAGTTAATTTTTTAAATAAACTTAAGAAAGTAGTTCCCAGAAGGGAGGAACATCTCCCCGTATTTAAGATAATATAGGTGAAATACGAACTGGAGAATACAGGATGGATCATGTAGTAGAAAGGGAAAGGAGCCCTTTGATATATTGAAAAGACTTTTACAAAACTTTCTTTTCCCTCAGTTAGCATATTTAAATATTTTAATTAGGAAGGCATTAAAGTTTTACCAACCTAGGAGTAACAGAGACAAAGTAAACAGGTTTGCAACCACTGAGCTGTAGAACCACATGAAAAACTGCTATTAAAAATCATTGGGAAAAGAGGTGTATCATCCACAGATTGTTTCCTTTATCCCCAAAAATAATTTCATAGGCTGGGTGCATAGCTTTTCTGTGAAATCAATTCATGCAGAATTCACCTTCCCTCTGAGTTTACTCAATGTGCAGAGCTGCATAAGAGCAGGAGATGAGCTTTCAATTTTCCCAGAATATGATTCTGTTCTATCTCATATGCTCACGACATTTAATTTCCAGTTCCTAAACAGTAAATATTAGTTCGGATTTTCACAAAGGCTAAGTGAATTTAAGAAGCGCAACAGCTCCTGACCTTTAACACATCTGTTGCTGTGAGGGAGGTTTCTCCTTTGTGTGGTTTTCTGGACCTCTGCAGATTTGAAATACATTTCTCCTGCATGCTACCCACAATCACAAACAAATTACACTCCCTGTGTCAACATCTGAAGCCAAGTCACTAAATCATGACGTGCTGGGATGGAATTGCTGCCCCTATCATCTACCGTTCGCTGCTATCAAAGCCTATAACCGGATTAGTGGGAAAACAGCTGTATTACTCACACATTTAAGCTGTTTCAAACAGCAGGATTTCTCCCTGTAACAAAGCACAGCACTTCAGATAAGGAACATGCAAATCCCAAAAGAAACCACGATATATTAACCCCTGGCTATCTTTTCATTACTTAATAGTTCATTCAACCTTTTCTTCCCTGGAAATAAATGCAGGAACTATGTTTATTCAGTAGAACTAATTTTTTTAACACAGCTACCTTTAAGATTTTTTCCCTAGGATTTCCCCGTATACAAGGCACAGTTCGTTAAATCATCCTGTCACTTTTAAGAAGTGATTGACATGAGCTTAAATCCACATCTTTCAGTTGTGGGCATGAATCATTGTACATATAGGTTTTGTGGGACAACATCTTGGCAGAGGTTAGCAGTGAATCAGCTCTCTAGTTAACTCAAAACCTCAGACTAAAGACTTTATGGTTATTAAAGCTAACAAGCCATAAAATAACTGTCACATTTTAGGCCAAAAGATCCATGAGGGAAAGAAAAATTGTAGCTAACTTCCAGTTAGTGTTCATATATCCACATGTTAATGTTGTATTAATGGAACATTTTTACCTAGCTTTTTGGACTTTTTGATTAGCCAATCATGTCTAATACCGAGATGCTTCAGGAGAAAATGTTCTTCGGAAAAAAAATGCAACATATTGAATACATTTCAAAAATATTGAACAAATCTAAATTTATTTCCCCTTGAACAAAATGTTTAAGTTGATATTTTGGATGTTAAGTTTATTAAGAAAGTACTGGAGTTGGACATGAGGTATGCCTTCTCCATTACAGAATATTTTGTGAATCATGATGGAATCATGGAACCATTTATGTTGGAAAAGACTTTAAAGATTATCTAGTCCAACTGTTAAACTAATCCTGCCAGATCTTTAAAAACCAAAAGACATCTTTAAAAAAAAATCTTTAAAAAATGACCAAACTTCTGTGTTCACTTCTCTCACTTACAGAATGCCTTATCGTAGCACAACCATTTGTTTCCTATCTGTAGCATATGATTTCCTGTCTGTTAGAGAAATAAAATATATATGTGTCATAACACAATGTCCACCACAATTCCATTCATAAATCATCTGAATATATGAAAACATAGGTTACACAAAAGTAATTGCAATACTGAAAGGATCTAACAAAGGCTTTTAAATTGTAAGTGAACAACACACCAATAGCATTTAATGAAAGATTTAGAGATGCCATGTTCTATTATGCACATTTCTGTGAGTGTTGCCTTCCTCTGATGATGAAAACAGCACAACCAAAACGTCCTCTTTAGTTCTGCATTCAAATTTCTGATGAGCCTCTAAACTTCATTCAAAACCAAAAAAAAAGGCCCTTTTATATTGTAAGTAACAAACTCCTGGTAAAATATACTGTAGAAAATATTTGAGGATTTCTGGTCCTTTTTTGACACAAATCCCAACCTTGAGGCCTCACAAGAATAATAGTGAACCTTAGCTAATAAAATACCTGGAGTCTAAGGAAGGCTGAGCATTAAGACACACTATTTCTGATCACCTTGGAACAAATGTAACAAAAGAGTTTGAAAAGCTGTGTAAATCAAGAGGTAGTAGGGGTCCAGATTTTTCAGCAGTGAAAGCTGGCACAGCTCCACTGAACATACTAATCAATTTCCATCAGTTTAGGATTACAAGTTAGTTGGTTTTTTTTTTTTAATCCGTGAAACTAAGAAGATTTCAGCTTCCCAATACCATTACAGAGAAGCTTATTTCCTTTAATAATAATAATAAAAAAACATTACGGTGTTTTGTTCACTGCAATTTAGACTATGGAAAATGGTCTTATCTGCTTTTAACAACTTTAACAAAGGAAACGCCATTGAGAGTAAGAGGTTGTCTTCTGCTTTCAGAATGTTCTAGCTAGAGTGTCAGCAAACCATGAAGCAATAAGTGGTTTTAAAACAGATTTCTTTAAGTTATATTTCAGGTTTTTCTCCTTCAAGCTGGCTACAACATGATTCTTGAGAAGTTAAAAGTTATCTCCATAATCATTCCAGTTGCTCATCATTGAGGCTGTCCCTTGTTATTAAGAATATGTCAATGTTCTCATCCTAAAACCTTAGGATCAAAGCTCTAACGTTGAACAGCTTAATAAAAAAAAAATTAAAAGCCTTGCCCAAGGCTAAGACAAGACATCTAAGGTATCCATGTAAAAGTGGAAAGTTTCCCATACCTTCTTCATGGATTTTCCCCTCTATTTCATTATTTATTATGAGAAAAAAATTTTTGCCACCCATCAAGTGGCAAAGAACTGTAGAACTTCTCAGCAACATTTCATGGGCAGATCAGATATATGGCTCTACATCTACTGTCATAATGCATCAAACAACCTGAGCAATCCAAATATCTTCTGTGTAGAAAACCTGGGAATTAGCAATTATTTCAAGAGAATCTGCATATACCAATCTAATGGAAGCTGTTTTATACAGACCCTAGTATTATACTGGAAAGGAGGATTCGGCTGTGCAGAAGTTTATTTAAATTACTTTTGCCCTTCACTCAAATGTATCTATATTAACAAATCTAGGACATTCATTTCATTTTATAAGAAAACAAATGATAAATGAGGTACTTTGCAATATATTTTAAGTCACTTTACAGCTTAACATTCAAGTATCTTACATCTGGTAGTAAAAATAGTTTGCTTTTGGCTTTGTTGACAATGTAAATTTTGTGGGAAGAACAGATACTCACTGAAACTACATTCACAAAGTCATCATCAGACAAGGTCTCCAACATCTCAATGACCGATGTGCGGATCAGCTTCAATGTCAATCCACTGACACTCCCACTCCTAAAAAATTCCACAGAAGAAAAGTTGAATTTAACAAATGTTACGTAAAACATAGAAACAAAGTGCACCCACCGGCACTCTCACCAACTTTCACGTTAAAATTTTCAGTTTATCTCCTGAGTTCTCCAACTCATGATTAGTGCTATAAACAATTTATAATTATTAAAGTAAGTCCAAAGTTGGCATTCAAAGTCCCAGTCCTGTGGTTTAGAGGAGGTCGTAATGCTACATCCTTTACTCATTTTCTTTTCAAGAAATCTGAGTTTACCACCTTCAACCAATGCATTATCTAAACATTTTATACTCCTACACACAGTTTTACAGCTCTGGATTTCCAGAGAGGCAATTGACAGCTTGTTTGATTCAAGGCAACACCTAAGCTGAAATGAAGAAATAACAAATGTTGATAAAACTCACTGCTGATATGAAAGCACTTCACCACGTGTAAAAACATTAAATGCAAATTCTATGCCTGAGAAGTTTTTCAGCATAAAGCAATCTGACACATCAAGTTCAATGCTCCCTTCAGTCCCTCAACATTGCCTACACCATGGAAGCCTTGCTGAGGCAGAGAGCTTTTATTCATTTCTTTGCTCACTTTCTAGGAATGTTTTATAGTAACCAAACCTAGCAATTTTTAAATCTGTATTGTGAAACACACCAAGTCTGTATACATTCTTATCTTTCAGGCTCATGAAATCATTATCACATCTATTGTAATGTTTCTAATCATTAGTTTTTAGGTTTGTGCTTTACAACAAATCTTGGCATGCACATGAGAAATACTCACTTGATTGCTGCAGTAATCATTAAGTTGCAAACAAAAATATTAAAGATATTAAAACTGGATTAAAACATTTCCTTGCCTCCAGTTTAAGTAACTTTCATGTTTGGTTTGGGCTTTTTGGAACTATTTTCTATTATGTGTTTATTTTTATGGCTCCTATCAGGATTTTTGAACCTTGCGTACAAGGACCTCTTAATTACCTCTCTATTTTTCAGCATACAGAGATTTGTTCAATATAAAAAAGTACTTTTTATTCGGACATTAAACACTTACGCATCAACTAAAATAAGCATGTCTTTGGGAGATGCAGCTCCTTGGATATACCTGAAATAAATAAATGGTATGAATAATACAAATTTGAATACACATTTTTTTGTGCGTGATGGAAGACATTCTGTGATCTCTAAACTCAAGCTAGCTGAACAAACAAAATCCTCTTATTGTAGCTAGTACAAAAAACATGCACTGTTATTTCCTCTCTTGCTGTGTCTCCTAAGCAAATCTAAGTCTAAACCACATTAGGGTAGTCTGGAGGTAGGATATACTGATCAAAATTCACTGTTTTCACATAACTGAAAACTAGGAATGCTATTTCAGAGCTGAAGATCTTGATGACAGATGAATTATTACTCAGCCCAGCTTAGGCAAAAATACTTTGAAAAAATATATCCAACTATATCCAAGTATCAATATGCTATATGTCTTGAGAGGTTTACATAAAAAAGTCATGAGAAGTAATCCCACTGCTTTCCCATCTTTTACCAATCTAGCAATTTCATTGCTGATCTAAACCACTGAGACATATTTTTTAACACTTGCAAAAGTCTGGAAGAATGGTTCAGTCTAATACTCAGGATTATATTTGATTTTGGCACAAAATCATAGTTTTTAACTGTCTTATACCTATTTTATAGTTATCCTCCTATGCAAAATCCATGGAATCCGATAGTATGGCACCTATAGTGTATATTGCATAACACAGAGTATAACTTGAAAATTTTTTATTCAGAAAAACTAACCAGTTTCAAAAGAAAATAACAATATCTAAAAGTAAGTAGTATTAGAAACAAACAGAAAAAAAAAGATTTTTACAGCAATATCTAGAAAGTAAGTGATTATATACATACCAAACCTTTAAAAAGAAAGCTTACCATGGTCTCCTGCGTACATCATACAGATCTATTTTGTTAGGAGTTCGACTTTTATCAACCCATGGGGAAGCTAAAAAGAAAAAAAAAATTGTATGGAATAATATAAAACTTTACCTTAAGTATTTTAATTACAACAATATAATGAATCAGTATCACAGGCTTTGCACTATATAAATATGAATATTTTATATGGATAAAAAAGAGTCTGTATTTGTGTAATACACTGTTGAAATACCTAGACACCCTTATACATATCACCATATAATATAATGCAATAAAACTACATATATGTGTGTGTGTATATACATATATATATGTATATATATATATATATGTATGTATGTATGGCTAAATGTGTTGAAGAAGCAGGTACTGACTATAATTGACCACTGATTTCAATGGAATCAAAAATTTGTACTTCAGATTATGAAATAACTTTTTAAACAACAACATACTTAATTTAAAAGAAGTAATTATTGCTGTATATAGTAACGGTATCTCAGTTATGAGATACCAACCTAAAACTCAGTTATGAACCTAAATCATTGTACACTGACTCAAGAGCTTTACCTAAAAATGCACATTAGAAAAGTAACATGAAAGTAGCATATTCTCTGAAAAAAAATGAGATGTCAATATTTATGTCTCTGTAAAGAAAATGCTAAAAATGATAGCCTTTTGCAAGTGTTTAATCTAGGCTTTACCATAATTTTCAGCAAGGGCAGGAATTATTTCCTTACTGAAAAACAAAATGAGCCTTTCAAAACCACGTGACAGCTTAATGAACACAAATAAAAATGTGAAAAGTTACAGGGAATGAGATAATGTTCCATAATTTGTTCTTTCACTGTATGCCAAGAGCCTTGGGGGAGTTATTTCCTGACATCAATCATTTTTCTGTCTAGGAAATAAGGAAAGATATAGGCAGCTCCAGGATTCTTCCTGAAAAATCATATATCTAAGACAAAATGGAAGAATTATATCTCCACCCATGAATATAAAAGAAGACAGCTTTGAGTATTTGCCTATTTTTGATTTTACAAAATGAACCTTTTCCTAAGACACCAAACCATGAGTTGGCCTATCACTTACCCAAACCTTTAAGCTGAGTGTAACCCACATTTAGCAGTACACACTTAGCAGCCACAGAGAACACTGGGTATTGTTGGACACCAGGAGAATCTCAAAATCTATACCAATGTTGTCTATGATTTCAGGTTCCTTTGGGACCTGACAGAATAGGAGTATTTGAAATTTTCAGAGAGGAGAGAATTTAATTTTTTGAGATGGATATATGTCAAAATTCTAACTTAAGTATCATTACTTAGGTATGCTCAGGTTAAATTCACCAGTATTTTATGAGCCTACAAGGTTAGCACATGTACAATGATGGATTTTTTGTCACTGTCTGGGCTATCTTTTCCTTAGGAATTCCATCTGAAAATCCATCTTTCAGATACATTCCCCGAGACTTGCAAAATCTGCTTACAATGTGCTCATTTCAGTTTGTATTATGAGTGGTTTAGATAAAACAGCAAATACAAATCAAGATAGTGACTAAGACTGCTACATCTTTGCCAAAATTTTCAGTTTTTCCAGTGACATCCAGTAAAAGGCTGTGCCCTACCAAATATGTCCCTCTTAATAGACACGTGTCTTGGACAGTTTTCATAAACAGAGAATTATCTCAATTTACGATCTGGATTTATTTCAAAACAACAGAGAAAATTCAATTTACACTGGTAATGTTCCTTTATTTCACATGAAAGGTAAATTCAACTCCTTAAGTGCATTCTCTAAAGCAAAAGGATGGTGGTTCAAAGAGAATTTGAATGCAGGAGCTGGAGAAGGGCCCTTCTAACATCACCTTCATATACTACTGTGACAGTGGATAATGACAGAGGTAATCATTTAAAACTGCATCAGTGTTCTCAAGACACACAGTATGACAGAATGGCCCTTTAGGTAACATAAATTATCTACTGAAAACTATTATAGGAACATTTAGCTAGAATTCACCTGGTATCACAACCTTCACATCCTACTTTAAACTACAATGTAATTTTTCTAAATGCTAAACGAAAATTTACAGAGCTATCGGTGAAGATTTCATTTTAGCTGTGTAACAGAAGAGCACAATAAATAATTCAGCTACTTTTTTCTGCAAAATTTGAGAGCTGCAAATACATGTTAATGTAATACCATCTGACACGTAAGCACATCACATCCTTCAGGCCAACACCAGTTCTCTAGGCAGAAAGAACTTCAGAACTGGGCCCTTTAGACCAAACAGTGTGTGGCAAATCTTTCAGAAGCACAAAGAGGCAAAATTTATACCAACTTAAACACCAAAAAGTAAAAATTGAAATTCCTGAAACTTTCTCTAGTATTTCCAAAAGCACCAAATGACTTAAAGGGGTTTTTAACTGGAATGCAAATCACAACAACACATTTAAAAATTCCTTCTTTTCTTTGGTTTTATTTTCTAAATATGGAGAGGATGCTCGAAACTTCTAGTGGAGACAGTAAAATGAAGGGCGTGAAGATAATTTTTTCCAAACTGATGTACAGCAGAATTCCTTTGGTTAAAACTTGAGCTGTTAACCCTTGGACTCAGTTCTACCATAGCTTTTCAGTAATAGCCTGGATTGCAATGAGGCCCAAACTGTCCCTTTTTGGGTACATCTATATTAGCAGGTTAAAAAGAACAATGGAAAGGAAGCCATTCACCAGAACTAGGCTAAAAACTATAACAATGGTCCAATTACACACAAAATAAACTGAGCAGAAGCCACTCAGCACACTACTTACAGACTATCTGATCCTTCTGGAGATTACTGTGAACGGTGCCACAGTTTTTGTTTTGGGTAGACAGACACAGTGGTGAACACAACAGCTAAATCCTACTTTTTGCTCATTAGCATGGTTCTTGCAGTACACACAGTCCTGGAATGACTGTCAGCAGCTTCAGGGAGATCTGAAGAAGGTCTTTAAAAACATTATTTATTACCATGCTGTTAAAACCCTACTTGCTGTGCCACATGTCAATAAGTTTTGTTTTCCTAATTCATACATCATTTTCTTTCCAGACAAGTATAACAAGCTTCTCCATGCTTAAGTTTCCGTGACTGCGCAGTTTATCATAGGATATTAATGGGTGCTGGATCACACACTAATTAAGATATATAATGTATAATGAGAAAACATGTTCTATTGATCTTCCTGATGGTTTCTACAACAATTTACATAATCTAGTAGAAAGCCTCTGCAAGGCTCTGCATAACATAAATAAGGACTCAGCCCTTAGTATCTAAAATTTCATTCACACCAAAGAAGCGCTGAATTCCCTCTTTAGCCTCAAGAATAAACATGACTAAATTACTCATTCATCCTAGTGTCTATCTGGAATAACACTTTTAATTTTAGGTGGCTTTGAACGGCCTGAAATCAATTCACTGGTTTTAGTAACATTCTGAGTATTTATGGATATTATTAAAATTGTTATTAATAGGAAACTGAAATTCCCTTAGGATATTTGATCTCCACTGATCAATTTTAATTTATCCTGATTTATTATTTTTTAAAGCAATGTGGTTTTTTTTTTTTCCTTTTTTAAAGATGATAAATACTTTCTATACAAAAATAGGTAAGTATGCATTTATAATTATACAGGAAATAATTAAAAGGGATGAAGACCACTGAAAGAGACGTGTTGCTTTTCTGGTCCATATGCACAACACACTATAAAGCCATTTGGGGAAACTGGCTCACATCTTTCTGACAAAAACTATTATGTGTTCTAAGATAAAAGCAAAATGGAATGCACAAAAAAAAATATGATTAAGCCTTTTCCTCAAAAACTTAAATTTATCAAGGATTTTGAGATTTACAGTTTTGTTTATATAGCCTATTATTTAAACATTTTTATCAGGTGGTTTGGAACCTGGCTCACCAATATCTTCAAGAAATCAGCCTCACCATATTTCATTGTTGCATATGAGTATCTTTGAACTATGTCAACACTGCACAGTTCTCTGGTGCATACATTAGGCTTTAGTTATGTTCCTTTTTGATGATTTTCTTGTTTGGCATGTGGATAGATTTGATACTTTATAAATTATTCATTGGATTTGATATCGCTCCCACTTCTGTTTGCATTATTGGGTACAGAACTGGATATATTTCAAGCAAGAGTAAGCCATGCTTTTCTATTATTTCTGCACATGTAGAGTGGAAATCCTCAGTTTTGTTGATTACAAACAGAACCAATCCATGCATTATAGACACTGTCACAGGGTAGACCCTAAATGAAAATATTTGTTAGGAAAGGATTGGCTACAATCTCCCATTCTGAATTCATGAGACGATTCCAGAGGCATAGGTGAGTGTCATGAGGGAAACTCTTCTGAAAGTTCTGCCCTGTTCTACTGGTTAGGTATGCATTTGCAAGGAACAGAGAGGCAGAGATTAATTATTAACAGCTTTACATCCCTTTACACTATTAACACTTTTGAGAAAAGAGGCTAAAAGCTGATAATAAGATAGGTAACAAATGACAATTATCAATTCCCAGACCTCATAATCTTATTTTGACTCAAACTCCAAATTCTATCTTGCTGTCTCTCAAATGAACATTGATGTGGATATTCAAAACAATCAAAACCACAGGCTTCAATTCCCTGAGCCGGATTCAGTAAAGTCTTCCTCAGATGGAGCAAAGGTACAAGTCACAGCATGTACTTTACTGATAGTTTAATTTCAGATTTCTTTTAATCTTTTAGTGAACCTATGTGAAGAAACCTGCATTTAGATATATGATAGTCCAGACTATTTGAGAAATGTGATACTCCTCAATTTTCTACCCAGAAAGAAGTCAGTTGAATTTCAGTGGAGCAGCACCACCTTTTTAGAATTTCTTACCTGTTTTTCAGTAAAAGGTGAGATATGGTGACTAAAAACAAGAAACAGCCATAACTTTAAAAGCCCCTAACATTAATCATCATAAAGTGTTTTCCACTGCTATAATTAGTATTCAGGATATTTGTATCATAATGTTGCCTTGGATAACTGGTTAGTACCATCCTCCCAAGATAAAGACTGTTACTGACCAGCTCCCTGATACCATAGCAGATGTTCAGTCAGGACTGAATGCAGCCATTCCTTTATGATTTTCTTCTCCTAGGGACAGAAAATTGCCAGGGCCTTAAAATGTGTTCAGGTAAAATCTATCTAACATAGATGGATCTGTGCAATGCCCTCTATAGCTTTCATAGCATCATCACCACACAGAAAAGAGAGGATAATAATGAAGTTTTTCAGAATGTATTACCCACGTGGTAATGGGTAATTATGTTACAGGCAATACTGCACTCAGTTTTATCACAAATCAGTTAAACAAAGATTTGATATGGGAGTCATCCATAGACAAACAAATCTATTGATTTTTGGTCCCAATGTACCAAAACCCCAAAAGTGATTAGAATGTGCAATATGTACTGCAGTTTGCCACTTAAAACAAACCTCCTTCTGTTACCTCATTTCAGACGCAAGCATTTCTCTTTCTGCATGTATAAACTGAATTTCATCCTAAATGTGTTGCTTGCATTAGTTTCATCTGGACTAAAGACCATGTCCCCAAAGAGGGCCGGAGTATCAGGGCTTGAGGAGAAGAAGAAAAAAAGTTTAGTATGTTGTGGTTTTCCTTTTTCTCCTAGAAAAGCGAATTCTAGAGATTTAAATCTGTATCATAAAGACACAGAACTAGCATGGATTTCAGCATGAAGGCGTGGTTACCTGCTGTATGTAATCTCATTAACTCACTAGAAATAGCACATTATCCTGTAACTGGGTGGATCTGCTTGTGTAACTGCAAAATTCAGCACATCAGTTTTGAAAAATGAGCCACAACTGAACTTACTGTAAGATTTTTCTTATCATGAAATGAGGTTGTAGTGAGGTGCATGTCAATGTCTTCTCTCAAGGAACAGGAGGAGAGGAAACAGCCTCAAGTTGCGACAGGGGAGATTTAGATGGGATATCAGTAAAAATTTCTTGCCAGAAAAGATTGTGAAGCATTGAAACAGGCAGTCCAGTGAAGTGGTAGTCACCATCCCTGGAAGTTCAAAAAATGTATGGATGTGGCATTTGAGGACATGGTTTAGTGGTGAGCATGGTGGTGGTGGTGGGTTGACGGCTGCACTTGGTGATCTTAAAGGTATTTTCCGCCAAAAAAATCTATGATGAGTATGGTTAGATCCAAATAATGTCAGCTCCCGCTCTTCCCTCCCAGATTTCAAAGAAAAAAACCCCAAAAAACCAACTAAATGAACAACACTCAAAGAAGCTTATTTCAATGAAAAAGTAGAAGTATCCGACTCACACACACTAATTGCACTAATTGATAATTTATAAGCTGCATTACTAGGAAAGTGTTTGTGGTTTTACTTTGTTTGTCTACTTTAAAGGCTCCTTTAAATGTTGAGCTGTTAACAGGAACTAACAGCTATAAAATATAAAACCTTTTGCAAAAAGAAGAAAGTGAAGTTCTCAGTTTTTCAAGGCTTTTGATTTATTTTGTATGGATTTTTTAGGCTTTCCAGACTCTTAGTATCTGCTTCAGTAATTACTTTCTCTGGAGAGTTCAATATCATGGCCACAACACTATTGCTTGCCATTAATTGTTAACACAACAGCAGCTGTGCACAGCAAGTTCTTCATTTGGAGAGATACAATTTTATTTTATTAGAAATTGATTTTTAAAGCTCTTCTATTATTAATTTCTCTAAGCAGGGAATGCTCTAGTAGTGAAGTGAAACTTGCTTCACTAACATCTGGAAACGGGTTATGTTCTTTCATGGGGTTTTTTTTGGTTTTTTTTTTAATGAAGGATAAGAGGTAATCCTTATCCAGATAGCTCTGTTCTATCCATATTTTTAATCCAAAAGTTTGAAGACTTTAGGGACAAGATTATTTTTCTGGAAAATCCTCACTGAAATGCTGCTTTCTTTATCTTTGAATTTTTCCATTTAATATCTTGTAAACTCAAATTACATAGGAATATCCTAGTAAAATACTGGCATGAGCAATGCAAAGAGATTTTTCTCTAATTAATTTAAATTCCCATCATATTATACCTACTTATTGTATAGATAAACAAAGGAAGACTAAATAGAAGGCAAGTCTACATCAAAGAAAGGAAAGAATACAAAAGTTCTTTTCATTGTAGTCTTCAGTACTGATATTACAGACATCCAGAGAAAGAGCTGCTGATATTTAAACTGAAGTATGAGTTAATGAATATAAATGCAGAGTCAATACTAAATAAAATTGTTGCTATGCATACCCCCAGCTTGAATATCTAACCTTCAGAGGATCACTGAAGAAGCCATTTTATCTCTCTATACCTGTTTCTTTTATCTGCAAAACGAGGACAGTGATGTTTTTATTATTTTAACCAGAAGTGTTTTGTGGATGAAAACTTCGGTGTGTTTTACATGCCCTGCAGCACATATATGCCATGCAGTATAGCACAAAATAATCCAGGTGTCTCAGAGAACACAAAGTCTCCTGGAACAAAACTGGAGGACTTTGTAGTACTTAAGAAACAAAATAACATTGCGCTGTCCATTGGGAAAAGCTGCCAGCACATGTGGTCCCTTCAGTCACACCGTGGGGCTGTGTAAAGGATTCCGATAAAACTTTGCCTCATCCTGTTTAATAATACAAATACAACTAAAGCTGAGGGAGCAGATGAACTTAAGAAACACCCGTATACATGACTGAGACATGATCAGATACACTTAAAGTAAGACTTCTTTTCCAATACAAGTCGAGTCAAATGAAGACGACAAGTTGTCCTAGGCTGCAATGTAAGATGTAACCAAAAGCGTGGATTCTGGCGGGGGGGGGATAAGCTGTTAAAACAGGTGGGGCAGTGTTTGTTATCTGCTACCATGACTCACCCTTGATAACTCCCTCCGGGGGTTATCTCCTGTTAATGGGCCCATCAATGCCTTGCCTCGTGATTCACCATCCCATTGTGAGATGCTCCGCCCAGGAGGAGGAGCTGAGAGTTTCCATCTGTATATAATCAGAGATTTGGAACAGCACACTCAGCCCTTACCTACCGGACTCCTGGAAGACAAGAGCTAAGCCACTGGACCTTCAGGCAAAGACCAGAATCTTTTCTACAGGATCACTGCTTCAACAGGACCACTTCATCTGGACTGCTACCAACACCCTGACCGACAGGGTACCAGGTTGTGCCTGACTTTGTCACTGCTTTTTCCTTGTATTATTTCACTTAGTTTTAATTTTTCCTATTAGATTTTAATACTGACTTGTGATCTCCCACTGGTTTGTTTTCAAACCAATGCACAAGTATGTGTATCTAGGTTATGTGGTAAGAGAAGGGCTGCGGAGCTGCAGCTTGGACTCTGCTTCCTTCTCTGTGAAAAAACCCCCAACAAAAAAATTCCACAAAGACAACAGAGAGAAGTCACAGATCTGTGCAGAAGCTTGGGAGAGTGGAAGACATACTTTTTACCAGAAATACCATATTGCGAATGCAGGTTTTCAATTGAACTTCCCATAGGCCCTTGTTAAATTTCCATATAGAATTGGGAATATTTGGAACAGCTGGGGACAGGACAGTATTTCTTTCTCAGATTTTTGTTATGAATTCCCTCACCTTTTTAGATCTTGTCCAAGTATGGCACATTCCCACCTTTCGGACACTGCAGACCAAATACTGTCACACTGAGCCTAGGTTCAGCATTTCTTCATAAATAATGCTGAATCTACTCATGCACCATCATGCCTCTGTTATGGATATATAAAAGTCCCTAACTGAAATCTGAAACTATCGGTACTATCAGTCTCCATATCAGTATGAACTCTTTCTAATATAACCCTTGGGAAAATTATTATTTAGTGTACCTCCCTGAAAGAGCTGAGTCAGTATTGCTGATCAGACAGTTTTTTTACTAAAGATTAATCTAAATCAAGACTGTGTTTTCATTTGAGTAATCCTATGTAACTGATTTTTCTTAAATAGATTTATTACTGTAACTAGAAAGCCTCCTATATCATATTTAACTGCAAATAAATGTCTGCTGTCTGCAGTCCAAAAAAAAACATCCTTTACTAAGAATCTCAGCTTTACAAAACAGCAAATTGAACAAAGAGAGAGGTGGTATCTGGTAAAAGGCACACGAATACAAAGTAGTTTTGAAAGTTTGTTTAATTAGTAACTGCTACAGTGAAAATAATATGCCTCCCATTGCAGTATTTTAATGAAACATTGATTAACATTTATAATCCTAATTATGTCTATAATTAAAAAGAATTTAAAGATTAAAAGAGGAACTGGTTACTTTGTACCTACAGTTCCAAGGAGCCCACCAAAAAATGTTATTAAATTGTTCTTTTAGATAGCTGCTTTCTAAAACCTAGCAGTCAAATTACCTAGATTGATGCCTCAAAAAATTTAAGTTATTATCTGTCAAGTCATATTAAACTACTTGAATTAATTTAATTCATTTTTGAGCAACCAAAAATGAATTTGTCCAGTGCTCTGTGGTTAGTTAAAAATTAAATCTGAAGCCAGATCTACGTTAAGGTACCTTTCCGTCTGCACAGCATCAACAAAGCCCTTCATGTGCAAGCCCACAGGCAATGGATTCAACATTTATAAAAAAAAGAAAAAGTTTCAATGGGATTGGAAAGAATTGCTAATTTCAATGATCTTGATAAAACGCTGCCAGATTACTGCTTTTAGTTTGAATCAGAAACTACTGAAACCCTCTGTTCGAACTAGAATTAGCCAAGTGTCATCTTAAAATGACATCTTAAAAGACAATACGGGGTTCTGGAACTGGACTTATAAAAATAATTAGGCAGGTAGATGTACATCTACTAGTACTAAGGAGAAAGTGATTCAACATATACAATAATTTGTGCTCTCTTGCGCTATCACAGAGAATCCAAATTTTGAACTTAGTGACTCACAGTTTTACCTACGAAACTCCTCTGGTTTTGTTTACTGTTTCCATAACACTGAATTTCAATAGTGTTTGCTAAAAAAGTCCCACAAAATCCATTTAACATTTTACAAACATACTTTCTACTCAGGGGATGGCTCACAGGAAGATCCCTTCATGCTGTTGGGTACTATGGTGACAAGGAAAACCCAAGAGCCTCCTTAGAAGAGATGTACCCTTTGCCCATGACTCAAAGCAGTGGGACAAAAACATTAGTACATGAAAACTTTGTTTGAAAACACTCTTTGTAGCTTAGAGGTGGTGAAGTTTTTTTTTAACATGGGAGGAACAACTGGGTGAGTATGTTTCTGCTAATAATGAGCAGACTCTCCATGCATTTCAGTTTTGGGTTTTGATATTTCCAAATTCTTTCACAAATATCATCACTGTGGAAAAATTCATCACCTTGAAACAGGCTTGCAAAGGCCAATATAATGAAGCAACGCTTTACAACTTATCATTTTCAAAATGCAAATGGGAGAAACATCCACTTTGGCATATGAAAATTGAATTAATTTTCAGAACATCTGCTGTGTCAGCAAACTGAGAAAAAGTTTACAAAAAGAGAGATTAAGAACCTTGCACAAAGACCTATTCTAAAAATCTAAAATGTAAAGGGCTTTCCAATTTGAGCTACAGTGGGAAGCAGATGCACAAAACAACACATACAACTTAGAGAGTATCAGACTGCTCCATGCTGTATATGTGTGTGCAGAATTTAAGAATTGGGAAATTACTCAGGAATTTATGATGTTATGTCCTGACAGGACTGGACAGCTGTTAAAACTTAGCTATGCAATAAATAGCACATGTGAGTATCTGGGTTTTATACTAAATTTGTGTTTAGATGAAGTGTATACAGTAACATTTGCACCTGCAAAACAGAGAAAATAACCTTCTCCTGTTTTATACAGGTGTTCTAAGGAAGAATACATAGAGATTTTGAGGCTCCTGTGTTGTGTTGGTGAACAACTGGAGTAGACAGGTTAGCCAGAGATAAGAATATATTTTTCAATATATGGGAATAATTTTCAAGTGAAATATTATTTCCTAGAGATTGGCAAAGAGATACATTTAAGAAATGCTTCTTTTTCAGTACTTGAAAAACATCACATAGTAAGCTGTGACAAATGGTGACCCCACACATGATGATAGATCCCCAAAGCATTGGAAGAGTTGGAAAACAAAAGAAATATTAAATTAGCATTTTCAATATTATTTTTTTCCTGCAACATCTCCCTGTATTTATTTTATGATCATCCAGCATGACAAAACAAACAGGATTCAAGTGCTATGAAATATTCTTCCTGTAAACTAGCCTGAGGCAGTTTCTCTGCCTGTGCTAGCAGTTGTGCTAATGATACAGTAACAGCTTTAGAATTATCCCCTTCACCCTCAGAAACACAAACAATCTTGTTTAAACAGAAGAGAAAGGTTCTCAAAATTCTGCCTTAGGCAGTTGTAGGCATGAGTCAACACGCTTCACGCTTGTCTTGTGTGTAGTGGACACATTATTCATGCATTGATAAAAGCATCACTTAGCAGCAGCAGCACGGGCCTTGCCTTGAAACAAGGCTTTCCATTAAATAGCAAACAACAAAAATCAAATTCAGGCTACTTATGATGTAAATACAGTAAAATATACATCTATTTAAATTAATTAGTGTGATCAAGTGATGGGATTCTTTGCCTGGTGGAACAGATGCCGGTTGAAGTAATCAAGTTGAATTGACCTTTGTTCTAATAGCAAAGATGTACCTGTCAGAAGCTGTGGAGTCTGAAGGACATGAACATAGCATGGGGCACTCGTATTTTCACTGATGTTAAACATGATTGTATGTCTACTTCCTAGGTCACTGTTTTTAAAACTAGACAAGCACAAAAATCTCACTTGTAAATATTCAAGTGATTATTTACACGAGATATAGAAAAAAATAGAAAAAATAAAATTAAACTCTTCATCTTTTCAAAGGACATAGTTTTCTGCTTCTCTTACTGGAAAAAAAAATACTAGTTACATTGTTCACTCCCAGTTCCTTCCCCCTCACACTAGCTTTATGCCAGAATGACTTCACAGTCCTTGAGTTAATTCTGATATAAAGAAATTGTACCTATGTAAAAAAAAAATTTTAGCTATATTTTACAGCTCATTGATAATTCAGAATAATTTTAGTGCAATATATGGCATAGGACAGTTGTCTAGGACAGTTCAGTTACCTGGGTAATACCTTGCGAGGCCAGTGGCGCTACCAAAAACCTGCCATAATAAAGTGGGGTCCTCTTCTCTGTTCCGCTTGAACACATCATCCAGCGCTGCAGTCCAGTTGAGTTCATTTAACACTATTGTTGCTGTCAAAGACAAAACGTATTTGCTGTTAGAAAGTCACATCATGGGAAGCAACGGCTACAAAAAGCAAACTGGAATATTGAGAAGGCAATGAGATTTAATTTAACTAATCCAGAAATTAAATTTTAAGAAACATGCTTCTTTTCCTTGGACGTGTTCTTTAAATTCCTCATGCTCTCTTCTTCTGGTTACATTATTTGCATGCCATGACTCTCGGTTTATTTGCACAGACAATATCTTCTAAAAATTCTTCCTTTCTGAGATGTCACTCTAATTGAACTTCCCAATCATAGAAAAGATTTTTTTATAGAAAAGTAAATGTAAGCATATAAAGTTGATGCTTACTAATCACAACATACTGCAATAAGAACAACTAGAATGATGTCAAAAAAAGTAGGTATAATATAAACATAATAAAGATGTCCCTTTCAAAATTATATGGTAAAAAGACATTGAGTTATTTCTAGTATTAAGGTGGGGCTGCATGAACAGCAGTGCTCATTATCACACACTAAACAGATCTTAATGTTCCTAGATGTGGACCCTTACAGCAAGGACAGCAAACTAAATGTTAACATTTATGAGTCGGGTCAACTCCACAATTAACTTAAAATACAAGGAAATTCACATTTCAGCTAAATACTATGTTGCTACTTACACAGAAACTTACATTCATGAAGTTGTCCTGCACCAATAATTGTTTTAATTAATCATATAGTTTATATAATGAATGAAATATGGAATATTTTAACATGTTCTATACCTTTTCGAGAAATATATTGGGCAACTTTAAAATTGAACATTAGATGATGAAGACTTTAACACTAAAGAGTCAGTGGACTAGAGTCAGTAATCAATGGAATTTTATTGTGATCCAAAACACCTTAGCATATAGCTTACAACAAATCATGCATTTCACCTCAATCAGTTGTAAATATTTCATTAATTCTCCCCCCCACCCAAATCATAATAATTTTAGGCAATTTCAAATGCATGGATAATTATGAAAAGCAAAGGCTTTTTGATGGCTTAGTCACGAATTCTTTCTTTTGTGTTGCCTAATGGGATTGTAAGCAATTTTTCTTAAATTGAAGCACCTAGATCAGCATTTCAGGAGTGGAAAGGGAACTAGAGGGAAAAAAAAATTTTGAAGACAGCTATAGATGTAGATATAAATCCAATGAATATTGTCACTGTCATAGAGATCCTGCTTATATTATGGTATTGTACACAGGAAAGAAAATTCACTTTCTCTTGCAAATGGGCAAGTCAAGCTGAAATAAAATCAGTTCACATTTAAGGGACCTGAGTGGCATTACAGTGCAAAATTTGGTATGTAGGTCCACATTCTAGCCCCCTGCTACAAAGAAAAAAAAGAAAAAAATAAGGATGGATTGAAAGTTAACATTTTACAGCCCATTTCCAAAATGAGACTTTTAAAATGTACTAGAGAAATGGGATCACAACATTAAATTTTATAGGCTTGTTTTTAAAGGTTAAGGAGAAAATTGTTACACCATGTATTTTGCAGAAAGGTTTATCTGCTTTTTTCAGAGTTGTTTTAAGATAAAACTCTCTCAAGAGATAGCTTTTTGAAGAAATATCAAATTAAATTTCCAACTCTTGAGATTTCCTGTAAGCAATAAGCTTGTATTATATACCTCTCTCTTTGTCAAGTAGATAATTATAAATAAATATATGTTTACTTAAAGAAGAACGATTCCCTGAGGCACCATGAGATGTTAATTATAATTTTAAAATGGTTACAGTTCAATTATGTGTTTTAGATCTCGTTTGACCTGCTGGGCAATTAAGCATTATGTACAGACTTTGTAATCTTGACTTTGTGTCAGATCTCGCTTCCAGAAGTGGCCCCATAAAGTCATTAGAAGCTCTGTCACTTAGGTAGACAAGACATTTTCAGCTTGATTTTTTTCTTTTCATGTTACTGTTTCTAATTCAGAGGGGCAGGTACCCATCTCTTCACTCTTGTGACCAGTGACAGGAGTCGAGAAAAAAGCAGGGAGCTGTGTCAGGGAAGGTTTAGGTTGGATATCAGGGAAAAGCTCTTCATCCAGAGGGTGGCTGAGCACTGGAACAGGCTCCTCAGGGCTGTGATTATACCACCAACACCTGACAGAGTTCAAGAAGGATCTGGACAACACTCTAAAGGCACATGGTGTGACTGAGGTGCCCAGTGCAGGGCCAGGTGCTGGACTTAATGATCCTGATGGGTCCCTTCCCTCTTGGCAGATTTTATGATTCTATGATTTTAGTATCACCCAAAAATGTGTTGCAAAGAGTTACACATATATACACACACCTCTGCACATACAGTCATACGTATGCAAATATATATTTAAAATATGCACATAGATAAAAAAGGAGACAGTATACAAATAATAAAATAACTAAATACTGAAGTGCCGAATCCATACACTGGAACTGATAATTCTAGCACTTTATTAGACTTGTTGACATGAGGCTATAAAGTAAGAGATAAGGATTACTAGATCTTGTTTGTAATATTTGTGGGGAAGCGATGCTTTATAGTCAGATCTAAGAGTTTTATGATATAATTTATGTTCCACTTTCCCCTTCCTCCTCCTTCTCTATAACTTTCTCCCAGAGACAAATACAACAGGCTAAAAAAATTCCAAGAATTTGCAGCAAAGGGAAAAAAAAACCCAAAACCCTCAAATGGCTCAAGGCATGAAGCTGGAATTAAAAAAAATAAATAATGTGGAATTCAAGAAAAGCAACAAGAACAGAGCATCTGAACACAAGGAAACTGTAATAAATCTGGGAAAAGACTACTAACAGTCTGTAATGTATCTGCTCTCAGGTACTGAAAAACAGATATTCCTGCACCCCAGAAATTCACATTTAAGTGCCCGAGTCTCACTGCAGTATTGAACTGTAACAGCACGCAAGACAGGTTAAACATATATCACCTTCCTCTTAATTCACTTTCTCATTATGACAAAAAAAGTGTGCTTGGAACAGAGACACAGTTAATTGGTGGGACTGATATGCAAATAAATGGTTGTTTGATCATTAAAACAATCGTTCCTGGAGCAGTTTGCTATTTGTAATTCAAACTAGCTCTGTTCATTCAAGTTTTTTGGGGGTTTTTTGGTTGGTTGGTTGGTTTTTTTCATTCTATCTAAAAGTATACTTGATACAGAATGCACCCACATCTGTGTTAACCAATCCAGTAATCAGTAAATGAGGAAAAGGGTGCTGGGAATTTCAGTTTGAATAATGTATTTTTTAAGTGTTTTTTCACAACTTCTATTTATGTTTTCCTTCTGCTGAAGCATACACCCTGAACTTTAAAAACCAATCTGTAAATCAAGTCCTCTTTTTTTTCTTTTCCCCCCCTTTTTTTTGGAATGCAATATCATTGGTAATAGGCAACTTCAAACCAGTACCTCTGAGTTCTGACTTAAAGCCTACAGCAAAGGATTTGAAAATTTTCAAAGAAAAGCAAGCAGACCCAGTCCTAATCAGTAAAAAACTATTCTTCAAATAGTTCCTTATAAAATATCCAGATTCTCAATCAGCACATAAAAATCAAAGCAGTTGTACTTTCACTAGCTCATAGTAGAGACCATAGCACTTGTCAGAATACCCTAATTGGAGAGATAGTTTATAATAACCTCATTTATATAGTGAAAATTTATTTTCTGTTTTAAAAAAATGCATTTTACTAAAATAAAATGTTTAGAGGTGTTATAGTCACACTTTTGTACATCTAGTTGTCTTTCTTTTATGTTAACTTACAGGAAAGAGCTTTTGACTGATAATTGGCAGAAAATCTAGTTGGAGAAAACTCTCAAATAAGCTTATTTTTAATTCTGCTAAAAGAAGTCTTTGAAGATTACTACTTCAGAGTACTTCAGCTGCTACCTTTCACGTGATACAAGCAAAATGAAAAAATAAAATTCATCATCACAAAATATCTAACATCATTCTTTCTGGATAATTCCACTGAACTCCATCCATCTTTTCATTTTTTCCTTCTTCTTTATGATATGAGGTTTAGGGGCCTTGACGAGGAAGGGATTCAATTTTCCCCTGCAAATGCAATCAATAAAAAATAGGGAGCACTGCTGTGCTCTCTTTAAAAGAACTGGAATACGCGTGTGATGATTTATTCAATGTGGAGACTCTGGCCTGCATACAAGACAGAGAACAACTTTATTTGAAAAGCCTGAGAGCTATTTCCTGTATCTGAAAATATGTGAGCTGCTGTTCCCTGATGTGGCAGCTACGCAGACACTGGGGAGAACAGAAGGGAGTTCCTTAGCAGTTCATTAATCTTCTTTTAATGTCTGGAATGTATTACCCTTCCATATCCTGCTTAATGAAATCGATCTATTGGTTTCTTTAAAGATAACACTAAGTACTAATTGTTATGATTTAAATATATATTTTTAGTCAAATATTATGGTATTTAAAAGTGGGCACAGAGGGACAATACTTTTGCAAATGAATATTTTTGCATATATGTGTGTGGACACAGACACTTCCATCTGTAGCTGTGCTCATCAGACAATAGAGAAACTCTACTGAAGGTATAAACCAGTTTTCTTTATGACTTGTATGTTTCAGTAATATTTTTAAAGATTACATTCTTTCATGTGTATGTTAAATTACACAGAATTTTATTCACTCTCCACTGTCACTGGAAAGTTGTACTCCTGTCTTCTCTTACACGGGACTAGGAAGGAATGGGCATTTTATTTCAAGGTACTTTTAAATTAGATTTTTGCACTGGCTTATCCATATGTGTGTCTGTATTAGTATATACATATACATGTGTATACACACACAAATGCATTTTTTACATAACTCCCAAATATAATAATCTTAAGAGCTGTTCCAGTAGTAACTTGAACTTCAACCCTTCGAATTTAGATGTGTGTTATAAGCCAGCTTCTTCTCTCTTGCAATGGAGAAAAGGCCAAAGAAAAGGAAAGATTCTAGTGGTTCCAAAGTGAACATTTTCTCCAAGGTGACTGGTCCTTTGAGTATCACTGGAAACCTGAATTTAGATATTTATGCTTTCCAGAGAAATCCTTAGGAAAGTGTCCAACTCAAAACAGTCATCCAAAGAAACTTTCCAGCTGATTAGAAAACAGCTAGAGGAGAGTAATAGGAAAATTTTGAGAGATAAGGGAACTGGGTAGTATTTTATCCACCCTCTCTTTTAGAATATTAACTTTTATCAAAACAAGGCAAATGCCAAGGCAATGTATCCTTTTCATTCAAAGCAAGGGAGGAAAAGCAAAAATCGGTCTTTGAATTTAACGAACAGTTGTTACATAGTGGCATTTCCAATTGGATAGGTCATTACTTTATGTGATGCTCTGCTGGATCTTGTACATGTTACATATCTCCATATTTGTTGCAAAATCTTACTTTGAAAGAAACATTTCTGTTTCCTAACATATCATAATTTAAAATTAGTGCATAATCAGAACTGTTTGGGTAACATGCATTTAATGGTGAATAAAACCAAAGTATTAAAATACAATTTTCAGCATATGGAGCAATTATTGAATCAAATAATTTCAGGTTCTATAGAGTAGATATTTCACACTCTCAATTAAAATCTTAAATGATAAAATGTCATGTGTTTTTTCTTTAAATGAACAACTTCTTCAGACATTTGACATTATGTCCCAGACACTTCTATAAATAGTTCCATGAAGAAGTCACTGAAGTCTAGAATAATGTTGTGTCTATGTCAAATCAAATAAATTAATTGGGAATGCTATATGTTGTCTGCTGCCACATGCTGATAGCCAGGCAAGCACAGTAAAATCTCATTAAAGTAAGTAATGCCCAGGAGAAGGAAATGAGACTAAAAATGTCGAGAACAGAAAAGGGAACTAAGCTTCTATTATAAGTCAACAAAAGGAGTTAATACAAAGCACAAACTCTTTAGTATACACTCATAATTTTTCAACAAGTTGTTTATCTCTACAAAACACAAAAGATTTCCATATTATAAACTGCAACCCATTGCTGACAAAAGCATTTGTGCATCTTACACGTTGCTGCCTTGCTTTCTCTTATCTCAAAACATCCCATGATCTACTCTAGAATGGAATAATACCCGATGGAAACCATACAGTACTGAAAGTTATTTTCCATGAAGATGGCAAGAAGACAAAATGTATCAAAGATACTGTTCGTTAGAGTGGTTCTAGAGGACTTTTCAGATTTTGTAGAGATATGCACAGTATAAGAACCTGCTGATTCTTTATTTTTATTTTTATAAAAATTATATTTATACTATTCACTATTAGTTTTACATATTACTTCAAAGTAGGCCCTCTATTGGGAAATAATTCCTTCTTAAAAACACCCCAAAAAACTCCCAAAAAGCCCCAAGAAAAAAATCCAAAGAGATGAGTATGTTGTATTTTTATGGAAATATAAGGGATTAAATATCAAAAAACACCCACGTATTTCATATATTAACTCTGCTCTTCCTTCACTTTGCTCTAATTTTTTGTTAGCATTTCAAAGGATATCATAGTGACATTCAAATTAACTATAGAGATATGCTTGATCTTTAATGAAGACTTCTCTCTCTAAAAAAAAACTAATTAGGTGTTAACAAAACCAAATAAAATCAATCAAAAGACTGTCTGGAAATACTGTTCTGGAATAACTTATTAAACTCTGTCTTCATTCTTCCAGAGTACCATCACTTCAACAACTTTCTAATCACTAGAGCACCTTAAAAGATCAGTAATTCGCAAGCAGTAGCTGGGTTAAGTGAAAAAGAAAATGGCTAGGAACAGACCAATTCATGCAAAAAATGCTCTCTTTCTTACCTCATGGTTTCTGCTTTTTATAACTATTTTGCTGTTTTCCATCTTATTTTGTGTTAATTGTAGTCTAAAACCAGTTAATTTAGAACTGGATGCTATCCCCTGTTGGTTTTATGTAGACCACCTTTGAAAGTTCTTGCAGTTATTCTTACAACACGCATCATGTCCGTCAACACTCCCTTCTATTCTCTCCCCAGCCATGGCAAATTGGAAAGCACACCTATCTCCAGTAAAAATAGAGATGTGTTTGTACTATTAAATAAAGATCACTCGTCATATTGAATGGTATTCTAAGAGTTTATTTTGTCCGTAATGACGAGAGATGAACTTCAAGTGGACAAAATGGTGAAAGTGGCCACTAAGGTGGGCTGTGAAGAACAGAAGACCCGCCCTCTCAAAGCAGACAGAGGTTCAGTAATGCAACCTAAAAGATGAGTCAGAAAACAAGCCCACCCCTCAAAAATGGGATGTAAGGGTAAGGATGGCACTGGCGCAATAACAAATGGGTAGAAAGTACTTGAGGATAAATTAGAACAGGCAATTAGAAGGTCTCTTTTAGAGCAGAAAGTCCTAGAATGGTCTTTTGCTATGAGATATCAGCAAGCAGCCCAGATCTTTTAAGATCAAGCTTGATCAGTTTATTAAAGGAATGACATTGGCTAGCTAGATTAAGAATTGGATTTGTCAAGCAAAAAGCTGCCCTGCTCTGATATGTCACCCTTTGTTACAAATAAAGAAAACCTCCATTTAGAAGCTTAAATTTAGTGACCACAAAAATTCATTTTATATAGAGTTAATGGCAGAGCAAGAATTTGAAGTAAAACCAGTTATTCATCTTTAATTAACGAAAATTAAATGCTTGCAAATAAACTGTGGATATTTATATTGACTTCATATATATTTCTAAATAGAGTACATACATACATATGCTGTATATATTATAAAATATTCAAATTAATTATTAATAATGTTTGAATTGTAAAAATTATTTTCTTATAGAGGTAATATATGGAGAACACATATTTTAAGAAATATTAAAGTAATACAGAGGATTTGGTTAATGGATTCTAATCTAAACCCCATATATATGAAACAGTAAGGAATAGAAGGCTGTTTTATTTTATTTAAATATATCTCTGGCAGCAGAAATCTAAGACACACCAAGTGTGACGGGAATACAGCACACAAGCAGGAAACGTGAGAAAAATGTTGATGAGACAATGTCTGTTTCATCATCTGAGCTGGTACAGATGCGACAGCTCCTGCTCCTCATCAATATTTCAACCAGCTCATGGATGAGCCTTGCAAATTAAAAATAATGAAATTTCCACAAACATTCTTTTTGTTTCTCTTCTTCCTGTTATTGGCCAAAGGTTGGTCCAAAGAGGAAGTAGACTGATATTTTCTGAAATTCAGCTACCCAAGGAAAACTCACCCTCTCTCCAACAGAGGAAAATCTGTACCATATGCAACTGCATCATGTATTCTCAGAACAGAAAAACAGAATAGAAATTGTTCCTCTTGGCTCTAGCATCATCATAGGTATTGTACCTTGACTGTTAATTGTGTGGTTTGGTGTTGTTCTCCAGATTATACAGAGGGAATATGATTAAAACTCCTCTCTCTTAAAGATCGTGGGGCTATAGAGTACCAGAAAGTTGAAAGCTTTTTGCCTGTATAAGCAGAGGTGCTTCTCACTCTGAAGACATTTTTATTTCTTGCTATTAAGACTTTCCCTGTACCTTTACAAGAGAAAAAACACATTAATTTTATTTCATCTATAGCGTTTACTCTATGAGGAAGGATACACAGACTCCCAGTCCTGTTCTTCTGAGATGCCAAGCTGTGTTCCATTCTTGGAGTGAATCCTGGCCTCCCTGAAGTTAATGACAAAAAATTTTACTTCCCAGGGATCTGATTTCATCCTTCATCTTCAGAACACTGTAACCCTGCAGTGTTCCGCCACTCTCTCTGTACATAGCATTTTGGCAGTCTCATGCAATAATCAGATGACAATATTAGGAGTTGGGCTAATTGCTTTAGACATTTTAAGCAAATAAAAAAAAAAATCCTTATAAATCACTTCATAAGAATCCAAACGCCTTTGAAATAATAAAAAACTCAAAAGGATCTTTGAGAACATAGTAAAATTAAGCTTCTTTGTAGTTGTTTTTGTCTGCTTCCATGTCATGGGTACTCTCATGAGTATATATTCATCTGAATTTTCTCTATTCGTTGCTTTAATCACTCGGTATAGCAGTTCTTTGTTCTACAATGTCCAGACAAAAATAATTTTTTGTAATCATGTGCTTGCTGAAGATCTCCTTGTTTTTAATTTACTTTGTGAATATAAAACCACAGGACAAGGCAGTAAAGTTTCAGAAAACTGGAATGGGATGAAGAAAGACATCTTATCTTACATCTACTTTACTGTTTAAGAAGACATTTTATCTTCTTATAAATACCTACCCTAACGGCCTAAAGTGTACTACATTTTAGTTACTTTAGCCTCCCATATTTAACTAAGGCTCATAATCCTTCCTAAATGAGTAAATATTGCATAAACAGAGCTCTTAAAATGAGAGATGCTGCTGAGTTTCAAGTTTCTAAAGGCTTCCATATGGATTGTTTCCAATACTAGGGGGAGAACAATGTATTAAGAAAATACAGACACAGCTGGAGCAATTTCTATGGAGCGAAAAAATGCATATGGAAACAAATTAGTTTAGAATATATTATGCAAAACCCTGAAGTCACACAGTATTTTAAGCAGCTATTTTCAACTGAAGTCAGGGAGTAAGGATACAGAGTGCCATATTTCCCAGGATAAGGAGGAGGATATAAAAGCATGAATCTGGCTTTAAAGTAAAGTGGAGGAGTCATACCACACAGTGAAATAAACAAAACTTCATCCTCATTCTTACAGGCATTTCTCTACATATATAACTTTCATATTTGATAAATGAAAGCAGCAAAACTGAATGCCAGCAGCTCAGCACCTGCTAAATCCCACTGTGCTCTGACATTCTGAACCAATTCAGGATGTACTCCAGGGAAATAATGGCACAGTTTGCTAACAACCTATTGCAGCAATTGTTTCAAAAAATGAAAAGGAAATACCCAATGTTGTTGTTTTTCTTTTTCACATAACTTTCAGAAAAAAAGCCAAACAAAAATAACAACCATAAGAACCTATGAAGCAACAGAAAGCTTCTTTTAAGAAACTCATTATTTTGCTTTTCTAACATCACAGTGGTTTCAGTGGCTTCACCTGTACCAGCCAGAAGCACAGGGCAATGGAATCAGGTATGTATATTGAAAAAGTTGCTACGGGATTGCGATATTCATATACAGGATTTTGAGATTTTATTTTCTGCTATACCTGACCTGTGCTGTAGTCTGAATGCCCACTAACAGCAGATGTGGGCCAGGGGCCCTGTGAGAGTGCACCTTCTGGTCAGGCTGCATCGGAGGGAAATCCAGCTGCCACTCTCTGAGATGGCTCAGCAATGTCAGCTGCAGTAACTTGGGCCAAACTGCTTTCTTCCAAAGGGCATTTCTGATTGGAACTACAATCCCAGTGTAGACAGATCCAGCTCTCGTGAAGCAGTAACGGTCAAATAAATTAGGCAGCTGAGAGTGAGAGCAACTTTCTCTCCAGTGGCAAAGAAGTTCACAGTCAACTGGCAACACTTAACTTCATACTCTAGAGTGTCATTTTGTCTCAAGCACACTGTCACCTCACAATTTTCATTTATCTGTAGCAGCAGATGTATTTGGAGCATACCAATATTTTCTATTATAGCTGCAAGGAGAGGACACAACTTATTTAACAAGATGGGCCTGCTCGTAATGAAAAACAAACAAAACACATATCTTTACAGATATACAAAAATTGTAACACATTTAACAATGAACTTCTTAACTGAAAACCAACTGCTTCCTTGATACAAATATTCTGTAGATTAATGGCCAACTTCGCATGTGTTGCAAGTGGATATACTTTCATTAAAGCCACTGTTATATTATTCCAGTATATAATATGGAAATGACACTTTGATTTCTATTTGTTTCATCATTACAACTTGCAGCCCAAAAGTAAAATTAAGGCACTTTAAGTGTCCAAGAACACTCTACACAATAGTTAAAATTTACTTTAGTCAGTTCTTCTAAATGTTTTATGCATGTAGCAGTGGCTCAGAAAATAAGACATCACTAGTAGTAAAGAAATCAGAGCTGGGCCCCTGGTTTTTGTAAACCGATGTACCAATACTGAAAGTATTGGTGATAAATCAATTTGATGTACATGCTTTTAAATTTGATTCTAATACTGACTTTCAGGAAAAGCTTTGGTGCATCACAATCCTACTGAACATCTTCCTCAGCTATAGAATAGGAACAATTTATTTGTTCCCAATGTCAGCATCAGATTCAGTATTGAAATTTAAAGGTCTTTAATGTCTTAAAAGTCTTTTGAATGATTTTTTCACATAATCTGGCACTATGGCACAAAAGCAGCTTTATGATGTACATAGTTCCATATTGTTTCTGAATCAACATCTGGCTAGCATTTTGCAGTTGTAAACTCATGTCATATGTAAACAAATTACTTCATGCATTTTTTTTCACAGCCTCAATCCAAAAATTGTAGCATCAACTGATGCCTGTAGAGCTGTCAAACGAAAATCACTTTATGATGCCAACTATGAGTAGTAGTTTTTTATTTCAGATCTTCCGGCTTCCTATCATTGGAAGAATGTAAAAAACCACAACTAAACAAACAAAACAAAACAAAACCAAAACAAACAAACAAACAAAAAAAACCAACCAAAAAAAATCAACCAAAACCCCCCAAAAAACCCAAACAACTTCTTTTGAAGCCAGGAAATAAAAAAAAAAAAAAAAATTTAAAAATACTTCTTTTTATTAGAATAAGACATATTTTTGCAGAAACAAACAAAACATTATTTTGTTCCTTCAATTATCTACAAAAGAGACACAAAAAACCGGTAAGATAGAAATGTTCTGGATAACAAGATCCTACAAACCTACTTCAGGGGCAACAAATTTAAGAAACATTGCAGGACTAACCAAAGACAATATTTTTCACAACCAAAGACAACTTTTCTCACAAAATGAGATTTCAGATGCATGACCTAGTGAGTAATCATCAGGCATCTATCCCTTGCCTCCCTTCTTGAGAGCTTATACAGCAAAACATAAAATACTGTCCAAGGCATCCAGTTCGCACTTTGTGACAACACAAAACAAACTGAAAAAGTAGACAAGTTATCCATCATCCACTGAGAAGAATATAACCCCTAAGGCAAGGGAATGGAGTAGACAAATGCTGCAGCTATGCAATTTGTCACAATTAATTAGTTAATTATTAATGTATTATGATTCTGTTTTGTAAAGTATGATCTAAACAAATAAGTAGAAATCTTTCATGTCTTGAAAATTTTAAAATGAGAATTAAGACCCAATATATTTAGACAAACATGAGCAGGGGCTTGAGGGAAGAACTCTATCAGCAGCAAAACAGAAGTTATTGCAGAGTTCTACCCTACCCTTCAATTCCCTACTGTCCTCTCAGTTTTGGAAAATAAAAACAACTACTCAACATCCCTCTGCCTCTGACCTCTCTTTCCCTGTTATCTGTGACAGTCAGATCAAATTAAGGACTAGTTTTGAAAACTGAAGGAAACTTTACTGACTATAAATGGAATGAAAAGTGGTGCAAGGAAGAACCTAGCACACAAATGAAGAGACATTAATGAAAAATTAGCTGAAAAGGTGTGTTCTGTGCAGATATGTACTGAGATACCAAAAAATGAAAATGTTTTTTTCAGGAGATCTATAATTGGAAGAAATAAATGCAATGTCTCAAGACTGTCAGTCAAGAATAATGTTTATGAGACAATCAGAAAGTGTTTCATGAATTTACCTAAAAAAGTAGCTCAGATTATTCTGAAAGGAAATCGCAAATAAAACTCCATCCAATCAGCTGAAACAGAGCTACTTGCAGAGGTGTACAAAAAAAATCTTTTAAAAACTATGTATTTTGTACTGTTTTCCGTCACCAATCAAGGAAGACATAACAATTTATTTTAAAAGCATACATACATAATTTGCAGCTAGATAAATTTTAAATACTCAGTATCTTAAGGATTATATGTTACATAATTTTGTAAATACATGGTTATATATGTGTGCATATACATATCACATATGTTTGCAAAAGCAGTGAGTAATCAGTTCAATCTATGGATGAGACTAAAAATACAGTTCTCACACTGGAGTGGGAAGAAGCTGAGATAAACAGCTACTTAATTTTGCCTCAGGTTGCGTTCAACCCTACTCTAGGCTTTCATTAGCCATTCCAGCAATTTATATTTTGCTCATGGTCTTGCTTCATCTGCCTGGAGCTTTCAGTGTTTGCATCCAGCAAGACTGTACTAAGGATAAAATAAAATTAAAATAATAATAATAATTTTAAAACGAAATTAAAAAAACCCAAGCCAAACAACTGGTATGTTTGCTTGTTTTGTCTAAAAAAAAATGCAAAAAAAAATAGGTTTACCATTTTATTTTTTAGAATTTTCTGGGTTTGAAATCAGGACATAATTCACCATTTCATCCAGTGACTATATTCACTGATTTAATTAACATTGTATTACTGTAAATACTGAAAATAATGCATTCTTCAGTGGGATCTTCTAGTAAAAACTGAATCAGCAGAGCATCGGCAACATAAAAATACAGATTTAGTGATGTGAGTAGTCTCCCTGATATTAATGCATATTGGGATGCCAGGTGGGAGGGTTTTCCCTCCAATGTGACTAGCAAAACTGCATACCAACACTGTCAGACACTATGTCAGCATTGCTAGCCTCTAATTATTATTTGTTATATCTTCAGAGTATATTTAATAGAAAAACAGAACAAAATTCTAATGCAGGAACTCTGGTTTGCTCTTCTTTAGACTGCTACGTAATCATGAAATCATAGAACGGTTTGGGTTGGAGGGGGACCTTGAAGATCATCTGGTTCCAACCCCCTGCCATGGGCAGGGACACCTTCCACTAGAATAGGCTGCTCACAGCCCCATCCAACCTGGCCTTGGACACTTCCAGGGATGGGGCTTGACAAAACTCATCTGCCTCATTGTTCAGTTCAGTGACTTCAAGATGACTTCCAGCTCTGAAACACTCAAGCAATATTTCTGTCTTTTGAAAGTTTAACTACCACAATGCATGAAAAATGCTAATGGATCATTCATGGGAGATCATAAATGAAATAACTTATCTGAGCAAGTAGCAAAGAAATCTCAGCACTATTACAATTCTAATCTTCAGAGATAAAAGATGAATTTAGCTCAGTGACAATCAGTCCCTTATGGAGAGTTCAACAGAGTTTACTGTATTTTTTTTTCCTTTTCTGTATCTATATCTACACATATTGGTGATATTTGAATTATTTTTCAGTAGTCAATACTAATCTTAAAAGTCAAGCCAACTTTCAGAGACATGAGCTTGAAACACGAATAGCAAATTAATTACTTATCAGTGCCATAAAGAACTGACACACATCTCCTGAAACAAACTGTGTCATTACAGTAATTGCTCCAAAAACCCCAGACAACAACCCCTCTCCAAACACAGAGAGCAATGCTTTATTTTCTAACAGGAAATTTCTAGAGCATCCTTATAAGAGCCTCTGGAGCAGCAGATAGGGTGGTGGAAGAGAGGCAGACATTCATTTTAGTTAATATTGTCTTGTGACTTTAATAACATGGAACATCATCATCTTCTTCAACTCTACTGAAACAAAAGGCCCAGAAAGCTTTCTCCTGTGATTCCCACTCTCTAGTTAGTGCTATCAAACAGCACATTCTTGCAAGACAAAGGAGTCAATTACTTATAAACAACACAACAGAAAGAGCTGTCTAAGCCAGATTTTTAACTCTCAAGCTGTGCCTTCATCTTTGCAGACAAGCAAAACCCATCTTGGCTTGAAGTTTGATCTAGAATTTCTTGAACACAGCAGATGTAACTTTCTGCAATAATACCACAGAAAATGAAGTATAAGCCACTGAAAAGAGGTGATGTGGAGGACGTGAATTTGGATGTTTCCCTTCCAAGGATGCATACAATATTCCTTAAAAGTCTACACCAAAATACTTCCTTCATTTCCCCAGCACCTTCCTGTGAATTGCAATAATTTACAAAAGCTATTAAAGGAAGATATAAGAACTAAACATTTGCCACAAGGTGACCAAATATCAGCATATTTCAATTTCAGTAACTTAAACAAATTAAAAGGATAATAATAAAAGAAACAAGTACACTAACATAACATTATTCTTATTTACATTATCATATGCCCTAATCTTTCCAATGCAATGATTTCTGTTTTACTTATTGTACATATTCCCATATTCATCTTATTCTTGCAAGAACCCCCCCTTTTTTTTTTTTTTTTTTTTTTGCACCAGTTTGCATTGCATTTGTTTACATATAAATCATATGCATACAGCCATCTTTCACTTATGGGTCAGATTTTATTGGTCTCTGTTTTATATTCATCTTATTCTAGCAAAGAGCTTTCACTTCTCTTGTCAGCTTCTGCTGAATGTTTTTGTATTGATCTTTTCAAAGTAATAGCTTTCCACTTCCATATCACCTTCATAGGTATCGTGTTCATTTTTATATTGAAGTCATCATTTTGATACTCCACTGCCTTTTTCCACATTACAGCCTTTCTACTGCCAAAAGCACTTTAAATGCTTGGTTTTGACATTACTGTTAACTGTTCAGGAAGACAATTCAAAACCCAGCTGACTTTGTTCAGTGTCTCTTACAGCGCTAAATTCAAAGCACTCTCAGATGACACTTTTCTATCTTCACACCCATCACTGTCCCCTCTTCCAGTTATCCCACTGATTTTAATGGGAAGAAAAATAAACTAAAATTTCATAATAGTGTAACTTTGTCACACACACACACACACACACACGAGAGAGAGAGAGAGAGGGGGAAAGCTGCACATCTCTTTTATGGTACAAGTAGGACAATTGACTTTTTTTTACTTATTTATGAATCCTTTACAAAAGCAGAACTTTCCACAATGGTCAGGAAATATTTCTCCAAACATAACTTGAGAACTGATGCTTCTTCCCTAGGACTTCATTTCCACGCCACTTCACTTCCATTTACCCTCAGTGAAACACATTCTTCTTGTGGCCCGAAAGTGCTGATTACTACTGGTTTCCAGATCTGAGCCTTAAAACACTGTATCTGCCCCACACATTTTCTCAATTCCACTTCAGACTAAAACAATTTAAAAAATGTAGCAGTGCACAGCACATCTGCAAGCAGCACTGTGGGTGTAAGGAGGACGGAGCAGGTGCCATCCTTGCTGGGTTATGACCTGTGTGGTGGCAGCTTTGAAGGATAGTAAAAATCTCAGCCTGGATAGATATCATTATTTTGAAACTTAATTTTTAGCCATATAATACTGGTAAAAAACAAAAAATATCAACTGGCAGTTAGAGGTTGCTACAGTGGAGAAGCTCTAGCCTAAGGCTTAACTCCTTTTTTCACCACTGTTTTCTCAATAATGTAAATACATCACCAAACTTTCTGTAAGGTAATATTGAAAGATCACATCAGGGTTTCATAATGACCATAACAGAGAGTTCAACATTTTAAAACAAGTCAAGTACAAAACTTTAGGTATGTATTTACTGAAAGATAAACAAATTATTTTTTAATTTAAAAAACCACAACAAAACACATGTTTTCTAATATCAACAAATTTAATCTCAAATCATTTAACTCTCACACTATGACTCTTAGTACCACACAGCATCTCAAGATCAGCCCACTGATCTCTTGAGTAATAGTCACAATAGTGGATCAGAAAAATAAAATTAGTAAAAGTGAACTAAAATAAAGAAAGAATTTTATAAAATTTGAAGACCAAAGGAACAAGCAGGCAACTCTTCCAGGTGACATGAAATCTCAGAACATCAGAGCATTAGGGAGCAACTAATTTTCTAGAACAACACAGTTCAGAGTCTTGCTGGTAGTCAAAAATGCCTTTCTTCAGCCAGAAGTTATCTATATGAAAAGCGTCAATTTCACAATTAATCTTAGCTATTAATGTAATCAATATTTCCCCAGCAGATATATTCAAAAAACTGTAGAAAATAATTATTTACAATGAAAAAAAATTCAATAATGACTCACTGGATGACATTAAAAACATATCTACCAGGGAAAAAAACCCAAGAAAAAAAAAGACACAGAGAGAGCTACCCTGATTTAAGAGTTAAGTAGTTCTATCATCATGATTGGTGACATATATTCAAAATTTCAAAATAATTTAATTTCATACATTGTGAAATAACATACTAAAGCAAATTTTCTTTATTTCACATCAAAGTTAACCTCACTATAAAGGTGCTGGGACAATTGGTTCCGATCCCCCAAAGCACCCTCCCCTTTGTACTTCTCCAGCTACATGCTGCTCCTTAAATTGATATTATACAATAACATAAGGCTTAGGTGCAGGAATGTAGGTTCTAAACCCTATATCTGCAAAGACATGTCAAGACCAGAACGTTTCCAAAGAAACATAAAAGTGCAGCAACTTCAATTGCTATTCTTTCAGAATATAATCAGAAATTTATCAAAATCAGAAAAACGAATCAAAGAAAAACAAAAAAGAAAAGGCAAAAAAGGGATTTGGCCTAACGAGGTCTACAGAAGATGCTTTTCTATTTTATTTCTTCTTCTAAAAAAGGTAATAAATAGACCAGTGTACAAATTTTCAGCTGCTTTCATTCCTAATGGAGCACTGTTGTCCTACTTGAAGGTACATTTCACTGATTTGATGTACTAGTAAGCACTCTGTATGGTTCAAATGATCCATTTGTAGTGGAACCTGAAAACATTCATTTCCGTGCTGAAGCTAGAACCAGAAGGCTATTTGACCCAATTTTCTACTTACTCACAGTGAACAAAGTAAGCTATTTATTACAGAGTGGCTGCCATTACTGGTACATATATATTAAAGCACAAAAGGTAGTTTCTGTTCTTTCACAAATTCAAATTGCTGGTGCTTCTAAGCTACTGAATTTCCAGTTACTAGAAGTGGAGTTTTCTTCATAAACAACCTGTGCACATCTCTGTCGAGAAAATAAAACAAGGAATCACCTCTTGTAACAACTGTCTACACTCACAGAATTTCAATTACTGAAACTCAAACCCAAATGGTTTTCTTCTGAATTTGTTTCTGTTTGAAGCTACTTACATATGTGTAACCTATATGCATAAATAGGTGTGTATATAT
Organism: Falcunculus frontatus; assembly: GCA_013398115.1. Taxonomy (NCBI): domain Eukaryota; kingdom Metazoa; phylum Chordata; class Aves; order Passeriformes; genus Falcunculus; species Falcunculus frontatus. The sequence goes on from VZRV01003328.1 coordinate 305,624, forward strand.
ATATAGGTATATATTTAGGTATAAAGTGTGCAGAAGGTAGAACTCCTGGCTGAGAAAACCAGTCTTTAGATTGGAAATGTCAGCGAGAACAGCAATTAATGTCAGGCTGGAATCAAAGGTGTGATGGAAGGAAGGAAGAACAAGACTGGACACAAAGCTGCTTGTACTGGAGCAGCTGAATCAAAGAACCGAGTGATGCATTGGCAATCAGTAGAAGAAATGAATTGCAAAAACGGAGAAAGACCAGCAAGTGAAAAAGCAACAGTATAAATCTGACGCCTTCAAAGATACAAAGAAAAAACAAGCAGCAGCAAATGAAGGAAACTGGAGAAAAATGGGCAGCTAATTCAAAAGGGATGGATGATACTGTAATTCCTCTGAGACTGCCTAAGACAGTACTTCTTTCAATATTTGAGAGAGATGTCAGGATGATATATGTACATATTTAGTTGAAAGAATGGGAAAGAGAATTCTGGAAAATCACACTAACACCACTAAAAGTCTTTAGAAAACAGTACTAAGGAAAATAGGCATATTATAATGTCCACAAATCATACAGACATCCTGTCTCCTGGGAACTAAAATACATAAAATTGGAGAAGACCCCAACAACAGCAAGGCAGAGGTTGCTGACAGTTTTTCATGCTGGAATAAGTAATTAAGCTTAAACCTCCTTCACATTGATCTGAAGCAAGCGTGCCAGGTGACAAAAGATGATCAAAGAAGTGTAGGCTCAGGTAATCCTCAGAAAAGAATCTTGCCCACAAAGGAAAAAACAATGGCTCAGAAAACGGAGTCATCACAGTTTGGTGATGTCTGACCACAATAAGCACGAAAACCATGTAGGTGAGTAAAGCTCTCAAGAATTTCCAAAAAATCAGTGAGGAAAGTAGGGTCAAAGTTCATACAATTTTTCAGCTAAAAGGGAAGATATGTGAGACACTTGCACATCACACTTCATGCAAAAACACAGAGAAGGAATTATACAAATGAGGAAATTTTAAAAAGAAACATCTCAGAGTATCAGACAGAACAGTCAACACATCTGCTCTGTCATATCACAGGAATTTTGCTTTGGCTACAGGTAAGAAAATGTAAGTGTGCGTCGTAATTACAGTATTTTGAACAAATCCTGGAAGAAGTAGAGCTCTCAGTAGAGAATAACTAATTGAATATGTAGAACATGAAACATAACTAAAATTTAACTAGAGCAAAAGAATATAAAATTATAATGTAGCAGCATTGTGTCTTAAGTGACAAAAATTTAAAATGTTTATTGATTTTTGCAATACTAATCTTATTCTGAAGAGATAGAGCTAACATGGCTTCATATTTTCCCTACTGACACAGGAAAAAAAAAAAAAGGAATATGAAATACAAAGACATTAACCCTCATCAGGGAGCACCAGAAAGGTCAGCAAATTGGAAGTATATTAGGGGAATATATGCTTGCCTTTCTCTGAACTCTTTCCTGGGAGTCTTCCAGTAGCTACTGTTCTTAAAAGTTTTTTTTTAAATAAATGGGTGATATTTTCCATGCAAATGTACTGCTAGTGTGACAAAAATGCTCTTAATCTCTCCTGGATTTTCTCCTGTGAAAGATTTTAATGGTGGCATTGATTTTCTACTTAGCTCTTAAGTTTACTACAAGTGGAAGGCAACTGGAACATAGTTTGTGGCCTGTATCTCACAGTGTCAAAAGAATAGATGATTTTTAGGATGTGGATGTTTGAACTGGACAACTTCTCCCCTTGGTGACAGGAGCATGGGTGACACAGAGCTATGGCCCTGGGAAACTGGCCTTGATTGTGCATTCTGTCCCTTCCAGCAAAGCACATGAATTATTTCTACAGATATCAATCATTTTTAATAGAATATTTAAGCATTTGGTTTTTGAAACAAGAAATCTAAATTGCCACCTCACAGCTATAATAAAGTATCATATCTTAAGTATCAAAATCCCTTAAGCCTCAGAAATGATTGTTTGCTTGGTTCTACCTTCCTAGAAAAAATATTAAAATAAAATGGAATTATTCTCCATTATTGATTTGTACCTTCATTCCTAGTAACACTAAAGAATTATGCTAAATGACCAAGTGATCAATAATTACTGACCTAGTGGCAATGAAAATAGTAGATTGACTGTGATGTAGAAATAGTAAAAAAAAAATTATCAGCATGAAGTGTTTGATGCGCAAAGCTATTTAAACAATACCTTCAGATGAGGACACTCTACAATCTAGTTAAGTGTTTTATGAACCATCCCAGTCACAATTATTTCAATTAGGCCGTGAAATATATTGCCTTCAGGAAAATTCAAGCAGTTTTTCTCATTTTTAAATTGTAGGAAAATGCATCTTAACCAAGTAGAATACATAAAATAGTAAATACGCTCTTGCTAAAGAAATTTTGTAACACCAAACACTACTCTTTATGCAGTATGGTGTTTGGTACAGCGATACTGTGCCTGATCAAAATTATATCCCAGAGCAAGAACTAGGTGTTTCCATAATCCATCACGAAAGACGACCCCCCTCTGCTTACTGAGAAAGAGATTATATTCTACCTTCTAAAGGACAGCTGTCCTTTAATGGCCCTTCTGAAACACTGCTGGTTTTCTGGTTGTTTTTAAACAAACAAACAAACAAACAAAAAATCGACCAACCAACCAACTAAAAACCCAAACCAAAAATAAACAAAAAACCAAGAGAGATAATTTTAAAAAAAGAAAAAAAAAAATTGGAGTTCAAAATTATGAAGTGCCCTACTAGGTACTAAAGCACAAAAAGCAAAAAGAACAAAGCCATCAATATGTTAGGTGTATATGCAGCTTTATGTTCTATTAAATATTACACTGCCTAAAAATGCACACTGCTAAATTGCCTCTCTGTGGATAAATTGATGCTTTAACACAATGCTTAGTTAGCATTTTGGCAAAGGCAAGCTATCAGAAAGTAACTCTCAATATATACCTAACTAAATATCCTGCATATATTTTTCCCTACAGTGAATGCAGTGGTGCTTAGGGCTCCCTGCAAAGGTAGATTACCTTATTTTTATAGTGGAGAGCATGTGTTCAGACAGCTTCATTCAATAGATGGATTACTTTATTTTTATAGTGCAGAGTATGCATTCAGACAACTCCATTCAATAGACGGATTTGATATTCTGACCAGAGCCTGCCTTCTTTCAAATGTGTTTCAAAGGTGTTACCCTTGTTTGCAAGCCCTCTCAGGGCTCCTTAAAGGGAGATCAAACAATGCAGTTGCTTGGCATAGGGAAGACAATATGTGGGTGTGATCGTTGTGCCAAATGCTATTAAGTCAGGGTAAAAATAAAAGCTGGCAAATGCGTTACAACTGAAGTTTTCATTTTTACTAGTAGCTCTATTTCCTACAGCAACTTTTTTTTTGTTTGTTTTTCCTTTTCAGAAACACATTGATACAGATTCTCAACTACTGTAAATGAGGATGCAGAAAGAGAAAACACAACACTGAGTAGAAGTACTGCATAACAACCAAGAGAATAGTTAATCTTCATCATTAAATTCTGAAAGAAAGGGATTGTGAACTTACAGGAAGGATTTCTAACAACAGTACCACAGTGCTACATGAATACAGGAAGAAACAGGAAGAAGTAGTGACTTATATATCATGAGACCTACAGCGCATGCTGTTAGAATAAACAGTGAAAGAGGAAAAACAGAAAGATGAAGGGAAAAATCTATTAATTCTAAATATGTATTTGATGTTTGGGGGGTGGGGAGGAAGAAGGCAATTCAAATAATCTATCAGGCTGTCAGCAAAACATTCAAAGTTATGTAGATAGAACACCCATCAGTTAAGGTGAAGTGTGAAGATGAATTCAATAAATGTAGACTGGATAATGACTAATCAGGAAACTACACTGGTAAAGTGAATGTGGGTTTAAGAAGACATTACAACTGAAACTTGTAAACCATCAGTTTTAAGCACCATTTCAGTATTTTTAAAGTTTATACTAACGACACCAAATCTAAAAATCCCTATCAATGAAGAGTCATGGTCTGAAAGATCTGTGGAGAGAATAACGTCAAAGACCTGAGTCGTAGAAACGGGATTATATCTAACTGAATATTCTCTTAGAAGGTGCACCTTCTGACAGTTTAAAAAATCAGAAGCTGAAAGGGCCAGATGTACTTCAGTATTAGAGTCATTGCACAACTACTGATGTTGAAAGACGATGCTTTTACCACAAGTAGAGTTGGTGAGCACATCTACAGGAATAATAAAAAAAACCCCAAACAAACGAGCAAAGAGAGAAGGGAAAGGAGTTCAACACAAGTCACATCAGCAGTAGGAAATCATAGAGTCAGAAATACAAGTGATATGGAAGCAGGCAGAGTCCGACCCCATTGGCTGAGATGCAGCACTGGGCAACTGCAGCTCACTGCAGCTCATCCCGCGCAGGAACATTGCACTGATCCAGTCTGATGAACTGGAAATGCAGCAGTCAAACAGCTCATCTTGACAGAAGCACCTGCATTGAACCAATAGGTGAACACCCCAAACATCCTTAAAACCGTTCCAATACCCTAAACTTCAGAAGACGTAAAAATAATGTTTCTATTACTAAACCCACCCGTATTAAAAAGGCAGGAAAAAGGGATCTCTCAGGATTCTCATTTTTGGTTTGCTTTTTTTTTCCCTGGGATTAACAAAATGCAAGATGGTAGTCTGAATTTTGATTTTTTTTTTTTTAAATTTTCATTTGGTTTTACAAAGGTTTGTTGCAACAATATGTAAGACATAATTATCCACAAGATTTTTAGATCTCTTCCCCACTGTGGCACAGATTTCTACTTATATTTGTCCCTATTTGTACCATGAACAGGTTTTGGATTTTGTATATTGTTGTAGGACTCTTAGTATAATCACTCAAAGCATTATTTTCAGAGGCCTGAAAATGAAATAATTGAGACCAATCATCCTCTCAATAACATCTAAATTCTCATTCAGCTCCTGGCAATGGATCTGTGATACAACTTGTTTTGATCAAAATTAAGATTTTTTTGAATACATTGAAATGGCATAATTTAAAAGTAACCTCTTTCTTCCTTTTGAGAAACTAAACATCCCTATTCTTAAGGAGCATGCACTATAAATTAGTTCTTTCAAAAACATGGTGTTAAGTCCAGTAATCAGTAATAGACTACAAGTGAATTAATGGACACCGTGTAATCATCAGGGATGAAACAGCCTCTGAAACTGGAAAACTGAATTTTCTCTCAAATATATAAACACACAGATTTTTATATGTGATGTTTCTGTCTACCCCCAATATACAGGAAGTGTTCCTTTGAGGGATTTAGGGACATAAATATCAGCAGAAACCTGAATCTTCTCTTCATTATGTACAATATTCCTTAACTGATGTATAAAAGCATGCATAGAGTATTACCATATGAGGGTAAGGTACAGGTAAAGTGATAAATCTTAAAGGACTGCTGCATCATGTCAGATTTAAAGCTGCCCTGGATCAGGGTGTAACTTTTTCTAAAATATGAGTGTTGCTAGAGGGAGCTTCTAACTCTATGCTGCCTTAGAAAGATTGTTCAAGTTTTGTTTAAATATTTAATGAGTTCTCTATGATGTTTCAAAAGAATGACTAGAAAGAGACCATTACAGAAGTACTCTTTTATGGGTGACATGAAAGGGATATGGATAGTTAAATTAACAGTTAATCAGGGCTTCTGAGAGAACTCAACTAATGCATTTATCATTAATCTTACAAACATGTTCTTGCAACTCAAGGAGATTTTTTTTCTTTTCTCTTTTAAAATAGGATTTTAGTCCATTTTTTCATTCATCAAAGCAAAATGTTCATGATACTTTTCAAGAACTCTTATACTGTGAAAAGAGAAACTAATATTTGATTCTTTTCTTTTTCTGAGAGGAATCTTCCTATTATTGTCTATTTATTATTATGCAACTTTTAAAAAATATTTTCTGGCAGCTAAATTTAAAAAAAAAAATCAATCTTCCTAGATATAGTCTAGGACTTCATTTGGAGGTACTGTAAAGTGACAGCATAGAAGTAGCTAACGCAGGAATGAATCATCTTTTAATGGATTTTATATATTAGCTAAAACCAGACTCTGGCTTTTCTCCTGTCCTTCTTGGGGAGATCAGAGATCAAAAGAGGTTTTGTCAGACCGTCTCAAAAAGAAAACCACACCAGGAGAGAAGTCCTTCAAAATCTGCCACATGATGAAAACAGACTTCTGATACTTCAAATCCCATTACTAATTTACAAAGAGGAGACAAATCCATACTCTCGAAGTGCACTTGAGGAATGCTTTCTGATGCATTGCTCAGGATCTGGGAGATTAACTGCATGTTTTTTATTTTGAAGGATGAAATCTCTCCTCACCTTTCTGTGGGTGCATAAAGTTTCTGACAGTGTTAGCCACAAACACTCCTTTAAAAACAGAAAAGGTATGCTTTCTTTCCAAATAAAGAACTCAGTTGGATTAAAAAAGCCAAGGTCTTATATTTGTCCTATTCTTTTAAATGCTGCACAAAAATATAGAATAACATATCAAAATGCACACAACTGCACTTCCTATAAACCTGAATAAATTTATGTAAACTAGCTATTTAAAAAGAGCACCAAGAAGTTTGACTTGTGTACTGTATAGAATTTTAATTCTCTGATTATCATTAATTTATGTAGTTCTACAGAAGTTCATGGTGTTTCAGCAAAATGCATTATGAAAATGTATTCAAGGAGTGGTATCAGGGAATGATTAGAATAGAAAATTCTAAAAGTTAAATATTTCTAAGCTGGCTAGCTTAGACATAAAAGTCTAAAATCCAGCATAGAAGGTAAATGCTCCAGAAGTTTTTGTTTAGAAAAGATTTTCTCCATAGAAGATACATAAATATGCATTTGGAGAATCTCTCATAAAGCACTTTGCACCATAGAAAGTCTCTCTGCCATTGCTATAAGGAGTAGGTGAATCTTTAGCCTTTCAGAGCTTTGTGTTAAGTTACCCTAAAGGGATCATGTATTACTTCAAGTAGATACAAAAAGGTATTTCCCATTTTTTAAGACTAGATAAATCAAAAAGTTAATGAAAACATGTTATCTTCCACATCAAGAATCTACATTGGTTTAGGAATTAGGCAAACAAACAAACCACCCACAACTCATCTGCCCAATTCCCCCTTCTCCCTCCTCCATTTTCTGATTTTATGCAAGAATCCTGCTCTAACTTTGAGCTGGATCTGACAAAGGCTGATTACCAGCACATAGAAGTCAAGGTTTGTAAGAGGTAGAACATGCCTTTATTTTCTCTGATTTATTTTCTCTCTGCTTCCAAAATGTGTGAAGAAGCTCTCAGAGATTGAAATAAAGAAGTTACTTACTGGATTATTGCAATCAATATGCATTATATTATATTAACTAAATTAATTGTATTATATTACTAAATGCAGGCAACATATGATGGATTATTTTTCATATATTCCTTTGAATTTCAGATCCATTTATTATATATTTATGTATATTTATGTACTGTGTATTTTACTGCACTTCAATACTGTTGTTTCAAACAATCCAAGAAACCCCAGGAAGTCACTATTCTCTGAGAAATAGTCTCATTTTGACATTGCTCTCCCAATTCCTCAGATAATATGACACCGCAGGGAACGAACAGTTAAAAACACCTTAAAATAAACATTGTAAAAAGAAGAAAAACAATGTTATTATTTCCGAAATGAAGGAACAAAATTTTGCTAAACATGCAACAAAACTCTTGATAAAGCAAGCAATAATAACAAGAGATGAGATATTGGAAAATCATAAGCAAACAGATCTGTTTTCTTATCATTTCCAGAGTGTACATGTTCCCTGTATATCAAAGAAAAGGAGATGGGGAGCGGGGGGCGGGTGGTTAAAGAAAGATACTCTTCTACAGTAATAACTGTGATTTTATATTCCCTGTATGTGTGGTCCATATTTTGGATAAAAAGGCTGTTATTGGAGTCAAACAGCTTTTAGCTGCTGGAGTGTGTAACTCATTCTGAACACACCAGGCTGCTTCAAAGAGTGGGAAATCCTAACTTCTACATCAGTAATTTGCAGTAATAGAAAGCTGTTACTAAATCAATGTCTCATCTGGAAAATAAATGTTTCCATTTCACCTTTCACTTAAGCTAGTGGCAAGAGGCTATTATCCTCTGACTTTCTATTAGACTAGCACAATCTCAGACACCAGTGTACAGCAAATACTGTCTAAGAGACTAGACACTATTTGATAAGCTTGTTCTCAAAAAACCCCAATAAAACAAAACAAAAATGAAACAAACAAATAAACATAAAACCCCAAATCAACAACCAAAAAACAGTGCACAGAGGTTTTTTTGCTGGTGACCAAGATTATTACTAGTCAGTCTTGCAATCTGTCAGCCTGATAATCCCCAGGTAACTCAATATCCGGTTTGCTAGAGACAATCTGGATGCCTTCTTCATTACCAAAATTCTTAACCAAGTAATTAATTACTGTATTACAAATATTTAATCTAAGAAGAGATGCTACTTTATTTCAGATAACTTTTTCATTCCATGGCAGGCTTTCACAAGATAAGGCACAACCACAAGGTAAGGGACAACCACTACTATTTTAAAGACAAACAAGAGATGGGCAGTGACTCCTCAACATCATGGAGCTTGTTGAGGGCAGATGTAATTGAGATTCACATTTCTCAAGGACTACTAGAAAGAGTTAAACTTAAAAAAATATTCAGAAAAACAACTCAATAAACTGTGAAAAACTTTCCCACTTCTGAAATCAGCCATTCATTTTTCCATTTTTTTCCTTTTCCCAAAACCATTTTTCCGAACACAGAGAACAAGCTGAACTAAACTCAAGTACACACAGAGAGTGGATAAGAGGAAGAAAATACATCATAGAGGATGAAATTATAAATATGCCACAAATAGGCACTCTTACATACAACTTAATCAAATGCCTTGTCTTTAAGTTAAGAATTACAATAATTTTTTTGAAGTTATTATCTACACAACAAAAGCATGACAGATTCCAGCAAAAGCCAGAGCTCCAATTCATTAAACTTGACAACACTGTAAAAACAAAGTGATATATACCACATCTTTTTTCACTGGCAAACACATTTGCTCAAGAATCTGGGCAAACTGTCTTTCATTCTCAAACATCATACCATTTTACCTGCGTGTGAGCAAAAACTGTCTATCATTTCAGTTACAAACCCTATGATTAAGATCAGGTCAACAACCATCTACATTTGTTGACCTAAGAATACATGTTACAACTATCCAGACTATATGTCAAAACATAGTTCTCACATTGCTTTAAGACTTGCAAAGCAGAAAGATTTTCCTGGTTAAGTCATATACGTTTCTTGGGCTGGTGACAACTGCAGGAAATCAAATTTAAGGTCAATAAAGAATTAATTAAGCAGGGACAATAACTCTGGGCTAATTTTTTCTAGATATAGACGAAGCATGACATCTCATTTATTCACTGTCCATGCTATTACATTCAAGCTAGAACCAATGGAATCTCCAGGATACAATTCCTTCTCACATATAAGTTGAGAACAGGAAATCACTTGATTTCCCTATTATTTTACTATCACAAGGCATCCAAAACTTAACCCAGTATGTAATTTTAACACTAATTGAAGACGTTTAATTTTATTTTTCCTATAATTTTAACTAATAATGTGACTATGTTAAAGTTCTTTTAATATTCCTATTCTTATATATTCATAGGTAACGTAGTTAATGTGTATAAATAGCATAAAAATATTAGCATGCTTTTTTTTATTATTTAGATGCTTCAGGTGTAATACTAGCCCAAATAAAATCAGTACACTGATTCCAAAAAGCTAAAGAGAATTTGAGGTAATTAGTAATCTCACTGTATCTACATCTTTAGGTTTCCTGAAAAAATCAGATTTAGGGTTATATCCAGGTTGAGAACATGTCAAGATCATCTATTACCCTGGCCTGCAATTACTGCTGAACGAAATCCTGTCAAAATACAAACTCAGATCAAGACAGATAATATCTAAGAAGGTGAAGCAACACGTCACTTGACTAGAAAGCTGAAAAATCAGTAAAGATACGCTAGATATCTTGCAAGATATGCAACAATCTTAGAGATTTAGTGAACCTTTGAAAATTAGGAATTAAACCAATGGTATTTGATATCCAGAATGTTGTCCAAAGAGTTGAGCACTTCTATTTGGATTCAACTAAATGACACTGAAGCCATGTACAGAGTATGTATTTGGTATGTCCAGGCTGACTGTGCTGAAATTTCAGTTAGATTCATAGAAAAATGCTGATTCCTGAGATTTTTATTTCAAATAAAGCAAAATAACAGCCCAAAACACCAAGCCTTCTTTCACCTCCAGAAGGAAAATTACTAGGAAATACAAAATAAAACATCTCCTGGCACCACCCTCCCAGCTCAGTAGACACTCTGTTATACTCTCCTTAGGCCATTTATTTTCTCTTGTCCCAAGAAGTGATTTTAACTGCAAACAAGGGTCATATAATCCAATTTGGTCATTTCTAACAATGAATGTAAGTATTGTTCTTCCATAAAGACCTATAGGAATATAAACAGCATCATGGAATCATACAATCATAGAATGGTTCAGCTTAGAAGGGACATTACAGACTATTTAGTTACAATCCCCATGCCGTGGGCAGGGACACCTTATCTGAAAACATCTGCAACAGGCAGTGCTGCTACCAAAATCTCCTTCCATCTTTCTGTGTATTTGCCAAACAGAGCACACCTACTGGCATTGCCATCTCTTTGGACCCTCAAAGCTAACCAGCAAACTCCAGGCTTCTCTGGAAACAAGTTCACGTGTTAAACTATGAGAGCTTGAATCGAAAGGCTCTAAAGATGCAACTGCCTTTTGGCATTCCCAATCTGTATTTCTTCTTTGTCTTTGCCAATCCCCATGCGATTATTTTTTGCTTTTTAATTTGTTTTGAGCCATGTTGTCAGCTTGTTTTGGAAGATTTTGTGATTTAAGATTTCATTATCATTTTTCCTTCAGCTCTGAACAGTCTGTCACTTGCCATACCCATCATGCTGAGCTTTGCACATTTGCTCTTGATTTTCAGCTGCCAGCTCAGAAGGCCAAGGTCTAGATTTGTTTTTTCCCCTCTCTCCTACTCTTCTCCTAGCCAGCAACTATTTATTGGTTTTCAACAACATACAGTAATGTGCTGACCTAAATGGGCCTGAGTGACTTCAAACACTACTGAAAATAAATGGATACCAAAGACATGGAGCCTTTCGCAGGAACAGACCAAAAGGTTAAAAAATGTAAATAGCTTACCATGAGATACTTCTCCAGACTGAACAGTTATACAGATAATTGTTTTAAAAAGTGGTTTGTCTAACTGCAAGACCACAGATAATTTAAATAAACAACTTGTTACCTGAAAGTTGACATGCAATGAGATGTGTGACCTTGTTAGAAGTAACTAATCTTACCACATTGATTAATGGAAAAGTCTTGGTTTAATTTTACAACAGATGCTTATGCTAAATGTTTTTGTTAAAAAATTGAATATTTACTTGAAGGAGGTCTGACAGGCTCCAATGGCAAGGATAGGTAACAGTCTCAATGAAATGTCCTGCGTAAACTTAGAAGTCCTGCTAAGAAATAGGTGCTTCAAGCACAAATGTACTTTAAAACATGCATTGCTTATTCTATTTCATTCAACTAACCCAGAATTTACTGCAAATCCACGTAAACACATCCACATGGTGATGTTCAGGGTCTTGTCCCAGTACATTTTTTTTCATTGAAAATTATCCTAATAAGATAAAAATGAACAATCTTTGTGTAGAAAAAGGCAGAAAATAAGGTTATTTTTAAATTGCTGATATCTATTTTCAAATATCTGTATTATTTAAAATAACCAACTACTAAAGAAATATGAAAGAGACAGCATGAACGAAGAGGGCACTCGAGGGAGAAAGGACACACTGAAGATGACAGAATGCCAAGGCTGCAAGATGTCTATTATCTTAAGCAGAAATATGACAAAAGTTCTTTATTATCCAACAGGCACATGAAAAACTGTTAGAGATGCAATTTGAGAAAATAGGAAAATCCAGTATAAATAAAGTGAGTATAATATAATTTATGATTTTATAAATAAAATCAATATAATAAAGTGAGTCTGTAGTAACAAATAAATAGTAGTCATATCCTTAAATTATATTCTGTATGTTGTTACAACCTTTCAAGACTGCAAATTTTGGACATATCCACAAAAAGCCATTCTCTAAGTATATTGAAATCCACATATGACTATATAATATTTTTTATAGCCTTTCCTTTTCGTTATCTGTCTTCCTCACTTTAAAACTGAATGTACCATTTGTGAAGGTGATACTACTTTAAAAATAGCAATAAATACAGTGCTGAATAATATTATAATGCACATGCTAAAATTGTAGTATAGAAGATATATTTCAATTCATTAATCTACTCATGATTTTACAAGCAGTCTCTTGGTAATCAACCATGATAAATTTATCAATATGGATATTTCCAATAGTATCCAGATTTATTACCTTTCTTTTTAATATATCATCTATCATGGCTAGTGTTTTGCAGAATAAAATTTTTGAATCTTAACTTTTATGTCTTGTCCACCTAAAATTTAACAACTTTCATCTCAAAGAATCAAATCAATGAAGTATTTTTAGAGTGTAGCTTTATAAGGATTCATCATGTAAGTCTTGCAAAGTGCAATAACACAGGGATATAATTTTTAACCAATATAGATTAAAAAAAATCATAAGACAGAGCTAGGCTGCCATAAACACAACAAAATTCACAGTTGTGTTATTACAGGCTGGAAATACAAGACATTCTGAAATATGAGGACCAATTATTAAATAATTAGTTTTACAAAAAACAAATTTCTTTTGCAATATTGCAAAGCTGAAAACTAGATTTCTTTCCAGGGGGAAATCTTTCAGAACTCTGTTGATAATAAGCATATTAGTCCTCTTAGATATTAAAACCAAGACAAAACAACAAGACAGTTTTAAAAATTTAATGAGTAGAGGGATGGTTCCATGCAAAATATTTCACACTGCCCAAGTGAAAAAATGAATCTGCAAATATTTTATTTCAATTCCTCATAATTTGCGTGGGTCGAGTAAAGAATAAACAAACTCTTGTTATTCTAATACATTATTTTTGTGCCATAGAAGATATGCCTGTATGCATCAGGCACTTGTTCTTGGCAACATATGTTAGTTATTTTCTGCAGTTTATATTATATTACTGGCTTTAAATCACCTTGTCCTCATCTTTAATTACTTGCACAAGTCTGTGCTCTGCAAGTCCACTTTCAGCCCAGACAACACTATCACATGTCAAAGGGGCACAGAGGTAGAGGCAGAAGTTACCTGCACAGTCACATTGGCTCTTCTACAGCTTTGCACAGGGTCCCAGGGGGCATCACCTGCACAGCTCAGAGCAGAGCTGGCAGCTCGTTTCAGACCAGAGACAGAAGGAAAAGGGGGTAAGCTATAGCTTCCCTTCCCTTTCCTTCTCTTCTCCTTCCTCTTTCCTCACTCTAGATCTCAACACACTGAACTGAAAAGAACAACTGAGAACAAAATAAGGGAAACTTACTTAAGGAGAGGAGAAAAAAGAATTGACAGACTCTTAAGACAACCAAGGGACATCCCAAACCTTTCACGCTTCCATTTAAAGTAGTTTTTAAGATCCTTTGGATAAAACATCTTTAATTGTTTTCACACAATTCACACAAATTGTTATTTTCTTGTTAGATATAAATTACTTCAAGCAATTTAGAACTTCTTCTTCTAGTAGTCAACTTAAATCATCATCATATCAACTTGTTTAACAAACTGAAACACACCTAAGCATTTACTGGTGAGCATTAAAATTGTCTTATATTTTTAATATGTTGAATAATGAAGATCTACTGATATTCGGTGTTCTGCTTAGCAGCCTGTATTGCAAAAATACAAAGGTCACCATTAGCTATTTTTACAGTAAAAACATTGCCAATCCTACTGCAGAGCCAACTTTTCCCTCTTGGTACAAGAGGGTTCAATACTAATTGCGATTCCAAGCTGTGCATAAGAGAGAAAATACAGCAAAAGAAATGGAATGGAATCTGAGGAGCAGCAGCAATCATCTGTTCTCCAAAACAGATTTTGGCAGCATGTACGGCTTAAACATTTATTACTCAGTCAAGCAGCCTGACGGACACTGGAACCTCAGGACCTGCTATAAAGTCCAGGATAATCTGGATGCACACCACTTGGCTGGTCAAGAAATCTGCAGTAAGAGGCAGCTACACTGAATGCTAATGATAATCAGCATTCCATTATTAGAAGAGTATTTTTCACACTTTTCTTTTTTTTAAAACTATGCAAATGAATGTTACGCAGTTTGGGAAAAGAAAGTAAATAGGAACACAGAGGTGTTTTGACATCTTTCTGTTCAAACTCCAGAGTTTTCAAAATCAAAGGGAAGAAAAATCTCCTCATATGATATTCTATTCTGTTGAAGCCACACCACAAAGACCAGCTTAACCAAGTATCCCTAATTTGGCTTCTGGTATGGCTTTTCACAGCTCACTGTGATATTAAGAATTCCAAACAAGTAGGAGGTTATATCCTTTAAGGATTTAAGAAGGCTGTATCATGTCAGAGGTCCACGCAGATGAACTTCTGGTTATAAGAACAGAAAAGACATAACATAGACAATTTGGTAGTTAATGGTGCCCAACACGGTCACTGTAAAAAAGCCCACAGCCATGGGTTAGGGCCATGCCTAACACCTGTGTTGTTTTATTGAAAAGCCAAACTCAATATTTTTTAGGCTTGCTTGTTTTTTAAAAAGAGCATGAACGATACCAACAGCAAAAAGGAGATAAATTAACCATTCCTGGACTTAAATAGAAAAAAATAATTCTTGATATACTTTATTCCATTTAAAAAGAAATAAGGTTAACACACTAAAATGTGATTTGGTTTTATGGAATGGGGTTTTTGTGGGGAATTCTGTGTCAGTACAACACCCTAAAGTAGTTATGTTTTAGCAATATAGGGGTTCTTTTATAGTTAAATATATCTTTAAATATTTATTCAATAAACATAAAGTAGGTTGGAAGAGAGATTTTTAAAAGGATAACAATTAGAAGCTAAATTTCTGTATCCGAAAAATACAAATCTCGTAGATCAGGAGACAGACCTATCCAGTGAATTTCTGTAATGAAGTAAAGATGATAACCATGAAGTTTGGGATTCTCTGGAAGCATTATTAAAACTGAAACAGAGAAAACTAGGATGTCTGCATGGGTACAGATATTTAGTGTTAATGGCAGTGGAAACAAAGATATTGTTTCTGCCAAAATTAGTTTTATAGCAAAATAAAACTATTTGGAATTAAAAATATCACCTGGTAAGAGAAGATTACCACAACAATACAAAGAAAATTTCTTTCCAAAGGATCATAAAGTAAACCCTATAGCTTCTTTTCATCCCTGTAACAAATTACTGTATAAGATAAAAGGCTTCACCAAGATAAAGAGAAAATTCCTATTATGAATTGCTGGTGAGTTGTGACTGTTTTCTTGAATTTAGTATTTAATTTCCCCAGGTTAAATGATTAGAATAGATATAAAATAATTAAAATATAGCTCTGAGCTGTAAAAGTATTTAAACTGATAGCTGAGAAAATTCTTCAACACAAAATAACAAATAGAAATGTAAAAATTCATAACTGTTCTTTTCAAGTTAAGACAAATAACAAAGCCTAGTACAATTCAAATACTAGCCCAAATATTTTGGGTATAATTTATTATATTATACAAGTTCCTCTCAATGTTTCTAGATAAAAAAACTTTTTTTTTTCCTAAAAGATTAAAAAAAAAATATTCCAGTAAACGAGCTGAGCATCTCATGATGCTGTCTTTCAGTCAGGTCTTACACTAATATATACAAGTAAATAAAATCAGTCATATTG
Organism: Falcunculus frontatus; assembly: GCA_013398115.1. Taxonomy (NCBI): domain Eukaryota; kingdom Metazoa; phylum Chordata; class Aves; order Passeriformes; genus Falcunculus; species Falcunculus frontatus. The sequence continues at coordinate 321,706 of VZRV01003328.1, forward strand.
ATTGTAAATACCTAACCCTTAATTCATTTCAAATAAATGTTTTTCAGTTCAGAGGTTGAACATTTCAGAAAACCCACTTTCACTAGAAATTTGTGTTTAGACAACTGCATCTCTATGAAAGCCTAGGGTATTTAGGTTCTAAATTTACTTCTGAAAATAAAAATTTTGTTTTCTTATTTTGCAGAAACATCAGAAAATTCTATTCAAACATCTTAAGGTACTACAACGCAAGTCTAGAAGAGTACCTGGAATTATAAAAGAAGCATGTTTTATTTCAGGTTTGCCACTATTTCTTTTCCCATTAAGAACCTTATGTCACTTTTAACAATTAGTTAGTCTTGGATAAACTGTCCGGGCCAAAGCGGGTTCTCAAATATTCAGCTCGAGAGTGTGGTATTGTATCATTTTTGTGATGCATCACTATTAGTCAGATTGCTTTAAACCTGCACTGATATCTCCTTACTACACCTGTATTTTCAAAATAACATGTACCTAATCAATTCAGTCTTTCAAGGAGGGAAAAATTGCCCTTGGCTACAAAAGAGTCTTTCCCTGTTCTACCTTATTATTTTAAATTTTGATAACTTTAGACAGAAGTCATTGTCAACTTGATGTCAAGTGAATATGCTAGACCATCCATCCAATTAAACTAATGGTACTAATCCCAGCACCAAATTGTAAGTACCTCCTTGCGATGGAGGGTACTGTTCAAGTTGTTTGGCCTTCAAGTTGATTGTGACATAAACAAACTTTTTTAATCAAGCTAGAAAAGCTATTTCTTTTTGCTGCTTATTTAAATGAGAATTTGATTCAGGGAGCTTTAGCAAGCTACTTGGGGGGAAAAAAACCCAACTGTAATTGTCAGAGCATAAAAAGCAATACTGACCCTACAGTTCTTTTCTTAAGCTTCTGCATCAGTATTTTCCTTCCAGGTTTAATATTGAACCAACCAGGCAGTACTTAGGGACTTAGCTGCAACTAACATTTGCTTTATAGTTACCCCAAGCCATAGTCTTTGGTATTTAAAACAGGCTGACGCTGAAATTAATTTAAAGGTCTACTTCACTCATTACATGTTTTCACAAACAACTGACTGATTAAAATAATGGAGAATACAAAAAAAAAATAAAGTAAGAAGTTACAGTAATCTCATATGCCATCTGCATGAGACATACATACACAAAATCAGAGACTTGAAACAATCGTTTTTCAATCTCTGATGTAGCAAACCTGCACTATTCAATTATCCCTTACAATAAACCAGGAGAAAAAGAGTTATAAATAGCTTCAGTTTTTCAGCTATCACAAAAAATATACCCAGAGCATTAATCTTAAAATATGATGAACCAATTAATTTAAGTAATAAAAGTGGCTTGCCTGTCTGTAACTTCTATTTCAACTAAATAAGAAAAAAGCACACAAACTTTTTATTGTGTCCTTAGATATTTATAAAATGTGGATGGAGAATGCCAAAATATTTACACAACACTTTATCAATACCTGGGTATTGATATTTTTATTTTTATCCACACATAAGACCTTCAATGAATAAATGATAACACGCTTTTTCCTCATTTATTTGAATTGTTCTGGTTTTTTTTTTGGAGGAGAAATATTGTCACTGTCATGGTTTCATTTCCCATTATTTCTAAGGTTTTTATTCATAGAATCATAGAATGGACTGGGTTGGAAAGGACTTTGAAGATCATCTAGCTCCAACACCCCTGCCATGTGCAGGAGCACCTTCCACTAGAGCTCTGCTCCCAAAGAATATTTTTTCTTTTCAAACTCTTAGCCTGAGATACACAAGATAAGCAGAAACTATACAACATTTTAAAAATTCATCAAGGAAATAATATTCTGATCAAGATTAAAATCACTGTAGCATCTAACTCAAATTTTTTGAATGATTTCTGAAAGTTTTTATTGCCCTCTAGTGATATATTGGAGTACTATAATGTCAAAACACTTTATCAATAACTGATTATTTACATATATGATGCACTCCTAGAAAGGCAAAATTTATGTCCACTGCCAAACTTGCTATCAAATGATATATAATAAACACAAGACTTTAAACAGTAGAAAAATTTTGAATGCCATGAAAGTGGAGTATGAAGAAACAGCATTTATATTTTATGATTACTAAGGTATATGAATCATCAATTACTTGTAACTCAATATTTATGCCTGGTTTAATGACTCCAGAGCAGGGAAGCCCTTTTTTCTTGCTGGTTGCTGTCCAAATATATTCAAAGTTATGTTGTTATGTTCACGACACATTACATTCAAACTGACACTTCAATCAACTCTTCCGCGCTGATCAAATAGTGCCAAATGGAAGCAGTATTTCCATTTCTGATTTAAAGGAAGTAAAGCAGGAATAACCACACAGAAAAAAGCAAACCTGGTTTGTGTGTTTTACCTAACACCTTACCTCAAATCATAACACCAGTACAGACATACACCTAGAGGAATCACTGCAGCAGATGGAGAGAGTGGATCCCAGACAGCGAGGGCATGTGGTGGTATCCACTGGGAAGATTTACCTCGCTTTCCTTGTGCCAGGGATTTCCTCTTACTTCTGGCCTGCAGTTCCTATGTTCTGCTTAGGGATAAGCAGAGCACAGTTTTAATGAGGATTTAGAAATAAGACTTCAGCTATTACTAATAGGAGATGCATGACTAATTCCCAGTGCATGTGGTAGAAGGAGGACCTGAGGGTCTGTTCTGTTTTCAGCTGCAGATTGATTTTATTTCAAAACATAAATGGGCCTCTTGAAAAATACTGAATTAACAGTCTGATTTGGGTCTATTTTATTGGGATTGCACTCTCTCTCCAATCCTCACAAACAGGCAAGTAAATTAACTCCTGTCTCTGCACAGGTTTTGGCACCAGATCCAGGGAAACAAAAAAATAAAAAAACCAACCAACTTTCATTATATTTTTTTCTACAATCAAATAAGTCATGAAGTAATAGCCTGGATGTAGTAAATGTATATTTTGTAATGATGTATCATATATTTTTATGGTGAAAACAAGGAGCTACTTCACAAGAAGCTCATCACTGTAATTCAAACAATGAATCACTATGTATGGAGGAAGAGAAAAGATATTGTCTCATAGAACACACTAGATTCCAAGTTTAAATAGGTTGTGCACCACTACAGAATTACTGGACGAAACAGTTTCCCACTTTCAAAAAATCTAAGTGGACAGAAATTCATTATTTGATTCAATTTAAAAAATCATAAATGATGATAAATAATAACTGTAATAAAAATGAAAAATAAGAAAAATTTTAATGGACAACATATTGATTATCTTAAAGGACTTTTCCAACTTTAATGATTCTGTGATTCTATGGTCAAGAGTCAAATTCCTAGTTTCATACAGAAAATAATTAATTACCATGAAAAAGCATGGTTGACAGGCCCAGGTGAAAATTCAGATCACATGTGGCTCTAACAGTAATTGTCCTTCTCCCCTAGAGACAACAACCTGCTGCTGTAAGAGGCAAGAGAAGTGAAAACCAATCTCAAGGAGGAATAGGCAAGTCAAATATCTAGTCACTGAAAACTGTTCTGTGAGATCCAAAGAGTGATTCTTTGTTTTTCTTGGCATCCTGCAAAGCATGTACAATAAAGGAGAAAAAATGAAATCTGCTTGCCAAGGTGTAATTCAGTCAAAAACTTGGTTTTAAAGCAGTAAAACTTGTGAACTGTGTCTCATCCACTGTTTCTCAGAAGGAATCATTGTGATACTTGTGTTGCAAATGCTTTCTAGCAGATTGGGATTTAGACAAGGAATTGCAGACACTATTTTCAAACGTACAGCTGCTCCCTGTTATAGTGGACACTGAAACCTCTATCAGGAAATGACAGGTTACCTCCTGTGAACAGGCAGAAAAATGACAACAGTGTTTCAGATACGTTATCAGTCTTTCTAGGGTTATAAAAATTGCTCATAGATCATAATGTGAAAAGAACAACACTAAATTCCACTTTGGGAAATCTGCTGGTGAACGACTACCTCACAATTGCTCACTGTGTTTCAGATGACACATGAACTTTGTAACTATAAAATAAAACCTGGTGAACATTCTGTGTTTACTGATATGAAATCTGTCACTTTTAGGTATTCTCAAGCTGTTATCTCTGAAAATTCCATCTGTAACCAAAAGTTACCCAGACACACAACAACATAATTTTTCTGACATAGAATTACAGACTTCTGGGTAATTTTCTAGGCTTCCACTTCTCTGGTAATTAATATAAAAGACAGATGCAAAGAATCACAAACCATATATATTATACATGCAGTTACCTCTGTCCAGAAATGTACATTTCTGTCTGTTATTATTATTTTATTAGATACTAAAGTTGTACCTTCCCTATGGAAATCGTAATCTGTCTTCCTTCTCAGGATTATGATCTGTACAGTAACATTGCATAGTATACATTTTTAAGGGACATATATCCTTAAGGATTCCATCTAAAATGCTAAATTCAACACAACAAGAAAACATTTTATGTACGGCTATGATGAAAATCTTATATCAATGTTCACACAGTGTTTACAAATATCCGAATAATTGCAGAGGAGATTTTCAACATTTTAACGGTGAAGTATCAATTCTCTTCAAAAAAAGCAAAGGAAATGGCCTGTCACTTCTCTGTAATCCTGCAATTAAGGTGCACTTTAGCACTTATTACAGCCAGAATCCCAGAATAATCCTCTAGGTCTGTCAGTCAAGCTCACCATATAAGAATATGAGCTACTATGATTCTTTCCCCCATCATACTGACATTTTCATTTCATCCCTGTGCCATTTATGGAAGCTGCACACAACTGTGGCCATGAATTTTAAAAAGCTCAGGTCACACTAGGGTCTCTTTCCTCTTGATGAGACTTTTTCAGAGGAAAAAGACTGCATGCTTGAAATTAGGACCCTAAATAAAAAAAAAAAAAATCTAAACTTAAAAATACAAATCTTATTTAATTTTTCTTCCTGTCTTTTAAAAAATATGCAGTTCCTTTGAATGCAGAAATGCCTTTTTATTGTATAAAGATTTTTGCTTGACGATGAGCACAGGGACTTATTTCCATCTTAATATAAATACTTAATTTTTAAATACAATTAAAGAATCCTCAGTAGTATATGCATATATATATTATTTTTTGCATCGTTTAGAAAGACTTTATGTTAATTCTCTGTTAATTCTCTGTTAAAGTCTGTTACTGCAATTCTAGAAATGTACTGGATGCAATTTTGGTACTGCCAGCTCACACAGCATGTTATTTCCCTGAACTGTACCTGGTTTTGGGATACTCAGAAATGTTTTCAGAACTCATCTCTGCCTGAGACCAAACAGCACGTAAAGAAGAGCTGTCAAGAACTGTTTGTATTAAATGTGAACAACATGGAGAAATAATGGATCAGAAAATCAAAGGATGTAAGAGTTTTGTTTCACCTCCACCTACGTTTGTGAAACTGAAATCCAATCCTAATGAATCTCTTTAACTGCAGCACCCACCAACTCATAAAATGAATCATATCCCTAATACAACACATTTCTGAAGTAGCACTGGAAGAAGTAAAAGTGACAATGACAGCAAACCTGTACTAAAAATGGAGACAAAAATTGTTTTAAAAATGGGACACAAATAATGAGCTTAGTATTAAAATACAAAATCACTTTGTTCACATGCTACTTACAGCCTTCATAAATATCTGTTGGTATGTGGACTGCTGCATGTTGGTAAGACGTTTGCCGTCGGAAAACAGGATCATCTTCAAATACTGGTCTGATTCTCTGGCTGCCAGATTCTGTTTCATTCTTTTCAGGCTTTTTGAAGAAAAACATGTAAAGGGCAAAATATTACAAAGTGTGCTAAAAACAACGCCACTCACATGTTCCCTTTTTATGTAAAAAAATCATAGCTTTTCTTTCATTGTCAACATTTTTCATTTGTGTATAAACACAATTAGCTGCTCCAGGTCAAGGAAATTTGTATATAGTTTGCTTCTAAATTTGAGTTATTCAATGTAATTCAATGAAATGAAGACCTGCAAAAGAAAAGAGCCTAATGCCTTACACAACTAAATTTCATAACTGCATTGAATTTTTACACCCATAACACAAGGTAAATAAATTACCTTTTATTACGTGTAATAATTTTCACCAAATTTTAAATATACTTTCTTTTTCTTCTGCAGGTTATATAGCAAATCACAAATTTAAAAACGATACCACTCATATACATTTCATAAACAGATTTTTCAGAAACTGCGGTGTACCTCCAGACAAAGCATGGAATTTAAACCTTCTTCGAACTTCTGATTGAATCAGGTTTTGCTCACTGGCTTATTTCAACCATGTCTCAGTGAAATCTCATGTTCTGGCTAAACATGACCAAAGGGAAAGGTCCCAAGACACTCAGGTGCTCACCACCACCTGTCGGTGGTGGGTTCCCATCCTCTCTCATCTGTCTGCACCCTGATACACATTTCTTGATTCCTTCCAATTCACTCAGTCAATTTGTACTAGTTCTTAAACATTTTGAAAAGCAGAGACTTTTCCTAACTCAGCTACAAAAACTGCATGAAGTGTGGAACCAAGGAGGTAGAGAAGGCCAAAGAAGAGGTGGGAATGTCTTTACCTGTCTCAGCTGCAGGTGGAACAGAAGGCCCCATGGCATGGGTCGACTGCCACTTAAAGCAATAATATAGCAATTATGATACTGAATGATTACTCAGGCCAGCAATTTTAGGCAATTACAAGGATATTTTTAATATTATGGAGTCATCAGTTTTTGAAAATGTGCTATGCTCGATAAATAGTGCTGACAATGAAGCACCTGCTGGTCAGTTGGGCATGACGCCATTGTGTTTATTATCCTCTATCAAAGTGTAGACAGATAAATTTTAGCTTGTCCATAACGTCATGTAATGGAACTGCCTGTATTTGCTCATCTGCTTCATTGCAAGGTTACAGACAAATGTTATACTACTTATAGGTTCAAATGCTGCCTGAGGTAAGCAGCAGTTGTGGGTGGGTTTTAAAGAACTGGTTTCCTCTGGAAACACAAAGGGCAGAACTCATCTAACCAGGGAGAGCCAGCAATTTCAACAACCTAGCAGTGTTCTGCTCACTACTGCAGGCTGCCTTCACAGCCAATTAAAAGAAATGAGCATGTTTAGAGTGCAATTCATCTTGTCTTAATTAGACACCTATTTTCCCATGACATGAGTCATGCCTTAGAAGTGCCTCCTACTTTTGATTGATTGTAAAAGTAGCTCTAGGGCAAATCACCTAGACATAGAAGTCAGCAATACTGCTGTCTAGAATTAGGTGAGATGAATTTCACAAATCAACTAAACTTTGGGAAAAAAAGAAGGTGGGTTCTCATTCTGACTGTTTTTATGCAGCTTAGCTAATGTATTTTATGCTAAGAAGTTTGATTTGTTGCTTAGTATTGAATCCCATTCTGGGGATGGGCAAGAGTTTGGGAGGGGATGTAGCCAGGACAGCTGACCCAAGCTGATCAAAGAGGTATTCCTTTCTAATGATGTTCTGCTCAGTATCACAAGCTCAGAGAAATTAGGAGAGAGGGGGCATTTGTCATTAAGGGGAGCATTTGTGGCACAACTTCTGCGTGTCCTAAGAGCCTACTTTCCAGAATGTGTTTGGACATCGTTGGTGGATGGGAAGTAAAGAATAAATCTTTTTGATTTCCGTTGCTTCAGTGCTTGGACTTTGCTTTTCTTAATTAAACTGTCTTTATCTCAATCCATGAGTCCTTTATGGTCTTATTTTCCATCCCTCCACTGCTGGAGGGGGGTGGTGATAGAGGGGAATGTGATAGACAACTTTGTGGGCAACTGGCAGCCAGACAAGGTCAACCCCTCACAACCATTATAACTTTGAAGAGTGCAGACTAGAGCCAGGATCAGTAACAGTTTATGCATTGTATGATTTGAAGTGACACAGCATTATGATAGCTTCAGACAATGTAATTTGGTTTAAATTTTCATAGGTTTTTTATTGTGTTGTTTGCTTGGGTTTTTTTTTGCTTCTGTATTATCCCACAGGAATTTTTTTTTTATTCCCCAAAACTGGAATGCTAAACATTACGCAAATTCTGGGGTTCTTTTCACAAGTGCTGCTCAAAGTAATGAGTTTGTCTAATTATTCAAATGCAATCTCAACAATCAGTCATTCATGTGACAAAATTTCTCTTCTGTGGAAAGTCATTTGATTAAAAAAAAAAAATTCTATCACTCTTATTTCTGAAATTAGTAGCAACGACTACAAACCCCCAATGCTTTCACAGAACAGTTCAGAAAGGAACTGGGAATCATCAGGCCACATCACAACACTAAAATACCAGAATGAGTAAATGTCAAAAGATTTCTTTCAACTAAATTTCCACAAAGAATGTTTGGCAGTGAACGGGTATGGTAAAAGCGAAAGGGCGTGAGCAGAGAATCATAGGATATCCTGAGTTGGAAGGGACTGACTAGTGGAAGTTCATCAAAGTTCAACTTTTGGCCCTACAAACAACAATCCCAAAAATCACACAATGTTCCATACAGCCCATCCTAGCAGGTCTTGCACAGAAGTTTTCGTATTACAATATATTTAGGTTTTTGCTTGAAATTCCTGAAGCATCAGAAGATAAAATGATCATATTTCTTCTGCTTGATATTTCAATTTCATTCCAATTAATAAATATAACCTTTCAGTCTTTCCATTCACTCATATGCTATGAAAGAAGCTTCAAGTCTACTGCCAAAATTTGATTAAACTTTGTTGGAATTGAAAATATTTAATTAATTAAGACCCGAATGCCTTAAAATTTTAACATAAAATCTACTTCTCACATTTTTCACACACTCACACAGGTTCCCCAGAAAAGACTGTGATCAAGTCTGTTGTTATTCCTACTGATATTCCATGGTACAAAACCAAAAACATTAATCTAAAAACTCTTCACATCTTTATTAATGCAGTGCAGTGGATCTAAAACTACATAAAGTAACGTAGGTGCTTCCACACTGCTCTTGTTGACATTCCTGGGAGTATTTTGTGATGAACAGCTCTGATACTGAAACAACACATCAACCTGCCCCAAAATCAAAGACAACAAATGACAAAATCCTTTAAAATTTCAAAGTTACCTTCACACAGGAACAATTTATTCTGTGAATCTAAAGGTGTCTGAATACAACAGGTAAGTATCACAACCATTATTGTCAAATTAGTGCTGAACTCACTTGGGCCACTACCTTCTGATCAGCAAGACGAATAAATGTTGTACCAGGCTTTACACATCCAAATTTATAAAGAATTCTTATATTGAAAATGAATCAATTTTGTTTTCATTTGCAAATTTATGAATTTCAAGTAGCTTACATCTAAGTTAGAAAAAAAAAAAAGAAAAGAAAGAATTATTAAAAAGGAAAACCTCAATGTTATTAATTATTTTAATCTGGCATTTCTATGAAAAGCCTGACAGATTGTGGTATCAGTTGGTACAGATTTATTCCCAGTTAAACTTTGTTTTCAAAAAAGTGGCAAAACACGTATTTTGAAGGGAAGTGATCTAGCATGTGAATATAATTAAAATCCAACTCCAACCAAGTTCTCTCTCAAGGCAGGAGCTGAAATGCAATCAATACTGGCACAGAAAAATCCCACAGGAGATAGTGGCTGAAGATTAATTTTCCATCTATTCAATCCTGGCCCTCACTTATTGCATTACATTGTTACCTACCACTGACAGTCAGCAAAATAACTCACTCATTTTGCTGCAATGAATTTCCAGACCAATTTCTTCCTCCCTTGAGACTTAGATAATTTTTTTTTTCTCTTTTCAGTTCACATTTGTGCCATTTTAAGGCTTTTTGGGGTTTTTTTGGTAATAAATAAAGTTGGGGTTTTTTCATGTGTCTACTGTTCACCATCAGAATAAAAGGAAATTGATACAGCAACTAAAACTCGAGAAAAGAGGGTTTTTTTGCAGATGTTCTTTGTGATAATTTCTAAATGACTTTTGGCATGATCTACAATAAACTGGACAGTACCTTCTGCATCTTTTTTATAAGCCAAATATATAGCAGAAATAATGCAACCTCTCTCTAGAGGGCTTTCTGAACATTAATGCATTTCCATGAGATAACTGAAAGCTTTATGCCAAAAAGTATTATTGAAAGATGTATCTACAAAAGAAAATATCCATTAAAATAAAATTGATAAAAATCATTTCAAGAAATTTTGACATAGTTTAGCTGCCCATTTCACTGGAGCCAAACTTATTCTGATTCCTTTCCACAGCATTCAGTTACTTTCCGTCATCACAGCTGCAAGCTGAGTGGATTTTCTGTCTCTACTAATAAATTGTCATTTAGTTGAAAAATGCTGGTTATTGTGGAAATGAGAAGGTTTTTCCATTAATATAAAACATATTTTTGTTTTTCAGATGTTGAAAACTCACAACTGGAAAGCTGATACTATTTTTTTAAAAAATCATCCATGAAACACAAAAAAGCCCACCACCAAAGTAAAGCAATCTTCAGTTGTTTTCTGAAGACAGATTATTTTCAGGAGAAATGTAGAAGTTGCTCAAAGCGTCATAACATATTAAGCATCATGATGAAAGAATAAAAGTAGATTTCTTTCAATTCCTCAACTGATATCCAGCCAGAAATAATGACACCTGCCTGCTTTCATATTTATTTAAAACAGACAGGAATTGGTTGATAGTATTTTCCATTGCCTTCATATCCAGGGACTGTGTTTTGCATAAAACCTCACTGTCCCTACCATTGCCGTTTTAGAGAATGAATGTAGAGATGGAATTATAATCACTGTGGTTTTAGTGGCATCAAAATTCTTGCTCTGTGATTCCTTTTTGTCTTACTTTGCAGAATTCTGCAAGTTTTATATTTTCATCTCTAGGTTTCAGCCCAGTTTTTATTTCTGAACATCTGCTGAATTTCTAAATGCAAATTTTTTAATAATTGAGGTTCACTACTTTTAATTCCTTCCCAGATCTACTCTGTACAAATGAACACTGTCACATGCAACATAGACATAGAATTTCTCCTATGCTTAGCTCTGTACTCTTTCTTTCTTTTTCTGTTTTAGTCAGTTTTGCTGTTTTGCTGGGGTTTTTCCTGCCTGAGGAAAATAATCCAGTAGAACTACATACACAGCCCCTCTGAAAATGCTTGTGGCCTCATTAAAAAGTTACAGCTGGAATTAACAGAGAGAGTAAACTGGGATGTTGCTTGAAGCACACAGCTCAGCAAATGCCCGCAGCAAGCAAGGGCTGGGAACAACTCTTCTAAGGATGAGGAGTTAATTTTGAAGAGCAGCTAGAGCGCATTTCTAATAGCCACAGCACTTTCACTGCATTTTGGATAATGTGATGAGTGCATTGCCCTCTGATAACATTTTTTATTTCCTTTCCACTAGATGTGATTTTCCAGCTGTGGGAAGACTGCTGAGTGTGTTCATGTGGTTGTGACAGAACTGTAGAGAGTTTATATTGTTTTCACTCTGTGTCAGTGGGGGACTGTGGCCTTCACTCTGCAACATGGTGATTTTAAGTGACGTCCTTCTGTCTACTCTTAGGGACAAAACAATTAAAAGAGTTACAAATAAAAGAAGAACACAGTTGGCTCTGAACCAAAATATTCTTATTTTTCTGTTATACAACAGGGAGGTGTTAAATACAAAAATATATACATGTGCATATTTGCATATATAAACATAAGAAAATATATATATTTTTTTAAAGTATAAATTGGGTCTGGGTAACTTCTGAAAGGGAAATGGGAGGGAATTTAGTAGGGAAATGGTTTTCTATTTGCATCTGTCAGTCTGTAATTTTCAAGGGCCATTATATTTAATATAGATACAAGTTGCTTTCAGTGCTTTTAATGTTTCCATATGCTTCTAATGCATCAATTGATTACTGTAAGTCAATGATGAAACAAATGGAACTCTGGATTGAGTAATGATATTTGAAAAAAAAATTAATTCTCCTATAAAATCGATTTTATTTCCAGTGTTCTGACAACTGAGTAACATCAGTATGTACCAAATACAGAGTCAAAATAATTTAAAAGTATTTATTTGCCTCTTAAGCAATTTTTAAGAATGCAGTTATCTTTTGGCTATGATAATTTCTCTGCAGCTACTTACAGGCTTGTCCCTGTCTACTGTATACAAGACTATGTGATATTTTATGGGAGGTTATGCATTCATTTATTTGACCTTTATAGTTCACAGCTTCTGATGAGAACTTTTAGATGTGCACAAAATTATTATATATCTCAAACAAAATAATGTTTTCTTTTTATTTGTATCCTGACCTATTCACACAATTCAATGCATCATGACTTTGATTTCATGAATAAATGAATCTTTGATGTAATTCATTTATCAAATGTAAGAACCTGGAAATCTGGGGACAGACTTTTTAGCAGGGCCTCTTGAGAGAAGACAAAGGGTAATGGTTTACAACTAAAAGTGGGTAGATTCAGACTAGATATAAGGGAGAAATATTTAGAGATAAGGTTGGTGAAACTCTGGGACAGGTTGCCCAGAGAAGTGGTAGATGCCTCCATCCCTGGAAACATTCAGGGTCTGGTTGGTTTAGGCTTTGAGCATCCTGATCTAGTTGAAGATGCCCCTGCTTATTGCATGGGCTTGGAGTAGACGAACTTTAAATGTTCCTTCCAATCAAAACTACTCCATGATCCTGTGAAAATCTTGTAGCATTTCAGTGAATTATATTCTAAAGAAACAGATGAAAATGTCTGGGTTTTCCCAATTTCTTCAGGTGGAAAGATTTTGAAAACAGAAATCCAAGCTTCTGGAAGCCCTCTTCCATTTGAGAGAGTTGACATTAAAACTATGAGGTTGCCTTAAATACCATAATTCAGGTAATTATATATAATTTTCTTAATTTCTGACAAAAAAGGAACATTCTTAAGATATAATTTTTCAATAAGCTAAAAAAAACACTCTTAAGATTAAAAGATAATAATAAAGGAATTAGTGAAAATTTCTTTTTTTAATTGTTACAGATTATATCCGACCTCGACTACAAATCTGCACAGTCTGCTGTAGTAATATCAGTATGCAAAAATTCATTTCTGTCCTGTCCTACTCTCTCTTGAACTACAACGACAGGTAAAATGAAATGCTTATTTAAATATTTAAGCACATAAGAAATGTAAGCCTTATTTATCTTCCTAAAGATAAATGTGACTTTCCCACCCCAAAGTCTTCAAAAACCTCTCCAATCCCCACAGTGTTTCAAGGATGATGGAGAGCTGCCTCATAATGGCATCAGCACCCCTGGATCCATCTCATCTGGTCCCACGGACACACATATGTCTGACAAGCCTCAGTGGTCCCTAATGACTCCCCTTCCATCCCTGAAGTTTCAGGCAGCATCTCTCTGGGATTATACATCTTGGTCATGAGATCCGGAATCATGACACATTATCTCATCTGAATGTCCCATCCCGGTCCTCCTCTAAATGGGGTGATGGTATGGGAAAACTCAGGGGTTTATGACCCACGCTTAAATTCTTGGGTGTTGCAGAGAACCGCCTGCTTCAGCGCTGAATGTAACAGCGGCTTGACTGGATAAGGAACTATCACTAGACAACAGTAAGAATACAGGGTCATATCAGAAGAAAAGCAAATCTCACTTTAACTGATTAAAATGCTACTAGGAGTTCAGAAAAACCCAAGTAATTATTAAACAAACAAACAAAAAATCCTTTAAAATTCATAGCCTCCTTCACTGATCTTTCACATCCCATTAGAGTACTCAAACATATGTAATAAAATGGAATAAAAATATCCATTGTTGACAAAAGTCCCATAAAATACTTAGTCATCTAAATTTCCAGACCAAAATGCACTCTAGAGAATTTAGATCTTTCATACATCACCCAATTAAATTCCAAACTAGGAACTGTTCTACTCTTATTGGAATAAATTACCCTGTCTACTTTTTACCATCCCTACATCTGATTAAAGATCATATCCCTGGAGAACAAGAACTGTTAAATCATCTTAATGCTTCATTGGGTATTATTTATAATACCAACTGAATGTGAACATTTAATTAATTTGATTTTTTTCATCTGATGCAGTTGTCTTTGCCATGCTTTGCTAAGCCATCAACTGATCTTGTTTCACAGTGCATTCTTATCTTCAGTCATACTGGTTAGGTCCAGATTTTCTGCATCCTGCAGCATACTAATTTGTTATTCCTCCTTCTTCTTAATTTGTACCATCTTCTGTGTCAATAACAACATTAATAACAGTACAAACCCTCTCTGAGAAGGAGGCTGGACTACATGACCTCCAGACGCCCTCCTAATCTATTTTTTCCCCCACTAATGGGGCAGGAAACACTGTATAAACATCACTAGCTAATTCATGGTCACACAAATTTAATGCAGCTTTTCACTAATTAAATGACAGCTGTATCTAGCTAGATAAAGGCTGTAAGTAACATTAATCCATGCACTGACCTATGGACCACAGACTTTCCCTGCAGACTAAATACCATACAATATTTTAAGTAAACTGCCATAACACTGCATAAGACTATTTATACAATTTTTAAAAACGCTAGTATGGTGAAATCCTAACAGTGCAATAACATAGAAGAATAGCATTCACAGGAACTAAGTGAAATTTAAGAAGGATGATCTGCCCAAGTAAAGAAACATGTCAAAAGAAAACAAAAAAGCGCACAAACAAAAAGAAAGTGCAACCAAAAGGAAGAACAAAAAGATTAACCTGTAGATTTTGAAAGTTTTTAAAGGCAGCAAATTAAAATACTTATATAAAAGGCAGTTTGAAGTTTTAAAATCAAAAGTTTTTAGATGTGGACAATGTGATTACCCACTGGATTAAAATTTATTTTCAATACGCACCAGAAAAAGAGCTTCAAGAATACCTTTAATGTACCGTTTTACACACCAACACTAAAAACTAGGGAAGATTTCAACTGATATAGATTTCTGTTGATGATAATAGATATGATTGTGTTCTTCAATCTGATTTTTTCCCTATCTATTCTCCAAAAAACCACTGAGACAGAACATGTCGAGAATGGCCAGGGAATGTCATCTGGCCCTTTGCAGATTGCATCAACTGGTTCAAAAACGCTCCTATTTGCAGTCAGGGGCAGGGCAGGAACAGGACCTGAATTTAATCCCCTACACAACACTAAACATCACATCACCACAGAGAACTCCCTTTAAGTGTTAAAATATTGTAAGTGCTCCTTTCCAGGATTCTTGATCTGACTTGGAATTGTCAAAGCCTATCTCCACCTTCGACCATTCATGTGAAAATATCGGGTTGAGTAATTTGTTTTGTTTTGTTCAACTTAAAAGTCTCAATGTGACCCACATATTTCAAAGTGACACATCAGAACACTCATACAACATTGATATCTGCAATCAGGCAACAAAATACTCACTAAAATTCACTGTTGCAAGTACTATAAACATCCTATGACAAGTTCAGCTTTTGGTGCTGCTTTTATTTACCAATAAACAATTACACTGCATTCACTGCAATTGTTATCAGTCATGCATTAGATATTACTAGGAAATGTCCTTAAGCAAGAAGTTTTCCATTAAACTGATGAATCACTAGCTTTAGGGCTAAATTCTGATCTTTGATGTGGCATAAACTCATCCTCCATGGGGAGACTTCAAGCTCTGCTCTTCTGTGCAAATTTGCCTTCAAGGTAAGATTCTCCACATTAAGAACAGTCTCATCTTTTTTAGGACACTGGCACCTAAAGTTATCACTCTTGCCATTATTATTTCATAACTCTGTTTCACAGGTAGGAGATAGCTTTGGGGCAGTAATTTATTTCATTATCATGTATTTTTCATTTCAAGCTCAAACATATATTCATTTGGGAGAAGGGAAGACTTGCACAAATTTGAATAAAGGAATATTAACCTGACACCTACTTTTTTTAATCCTAATACCAAAAAAGAAAAAAAAAAAGAAAAAGAAACCCTTCCTTCCTGTGGCAACAGATCATTATAATTGCAATAGGAAGCTCAAAGGAGTGCCTTTTTTTCCCTGTGGGCTGTACTCAAGCTTACCTGTAAGACCTTAAAATGGAAAGACCTGACATGTTCCCAATGATACTTGGTAAAAGAAACACATTCCCTTTTAACAATACAAAAAGTCTTGTTACTAAAGTAGATAACGTCAATCATGCCCTCGACTATCAGTTCCAACGATTCCCAAAGAATGGCATCCAAATCACCGTGTTAGGTAGCACAGGACTCCTGATGGGAGAGAGAAATGTGCACAGCGAGAACACTTGAATTTTCCTAAAAGACCTGGAAGTCCAAATACTGTGAAATTACTAAAATTAGTAAGTTCTCTTATATGTAAAGAATGATGAACAACAGATGAAAGATAAAAATATAAAAAATATGCTTTTTCTGCTTACTCACTCCTCCCCATATATGAAAAATAAAACACTGTGTGTTGTATTATAACAGAATTCATTTCTATAACAGAACCTTCACTACAGCAAGAAGTGTGTATTTTCACCATAAATATTCTTTTTATTATACACTGCAATGCATAAGAAACAACTCTCTGAAGTACAAGTAAATTGTTGCACTAAAAAAAAAAAAATAAAAAGATCTACCTTTTCATGGCAGTTCATTTTAAAACATGTTGATTCAAATTAAAGTTTTTCAACATATGTACCAAAGTATATTCTATGCTATCTAGAATATAATAACTTATAAGATGAACATCTATGAATATTTTGCATATTTGAGAAGCACAGGAAAGAGGCTTGGAATACTCCCAGGAAAAAAAAAACTTCAAGAACTAGGAAGTTTTTTCTGAAAATGGAATGAGTTAGGGAGTCTGTGTAAATCTAAAAATAATTCTCTCCTCATTTCATAAAATGTTAGGTTTATTATAGACTTAATTATTAATTCTAAGCAATACATTCCAGTACCAAAAAATATAGGTTAATATTCAAGATATATATTTAATAAAAATGAGAATATAGTTGAAAAATATGACATTTACTACAGATTAGAAATTTTTGTTCTAATGAAATTTGTCTAAGGTTATCAAAATGTTCCCTACACAGGTCTATCATGAGTCCTACTCTGACAGTCTTTCATATTAAAAGATATAATTTATATCAGCACAAATTTCTTTCCCTCTTATGTTCTACATCAGTCTAAAAGCAAACCATCCTGTCAAAATGTCTCCTCTGTCTGTATAAAAAAAAAGGCTAGAATAAGGCATTTGTATGTGCACCTAATACCCATTACAGTGAGAAACCAAAACAAACAAAAACTCAATAGAATCCATGCCATATTGCTAAGAATCAAAGTAACTGGGAGAGATGCAGCCCAAGTTCTCAAAGAGTTCAAATTCAAAATATCTCCATCAAACACCACTCAATTAATATTTCAATCTATTTACAAATTTAGTCATTAGCCCATTTCAGTATCATGATTCTCCAAGAATGTACAAAATTTTGTCTAGAACAAGTGGTAAATTATGTTTTCCAGTGAAATTTTCACATGCCTAATTCTACCACATACCATCAAGAGATGTGACAAACAGAAAATATGAGAACTAGGTATGTAAATACGTGTAAATATTACTTAATCTGATACATGTGACACTTTGGCCAGGTTAAAAACCTTGGTAGTTCAGACAGAGAAGAAAGTAAATCTAAAAGTAGCTGCAACTTACACACATGAAGAACAGCAATCATAAAATTAAGCTCTAAATAGGTATGCTGTATGTACAACACCTACTGGTTGGCACCTTCTTGCAGGAGTGCAAATCACAGTTATTATGGAGTTATCTATCTAGATTTTCCAATCTCTATGACATAGACTGTCCACTTATCATAAAGGAGAATAGCTGGAGCAAATCCTATATGACTTATTTAAAAAATTTCTTCAGTATTGAAGCAGGAAAGGACAAAGTGAAAGATGAAAAGAAACACAACACATCACAGTTGTGACTGTAATGCCAAACCCTATTGGCTGTCATACAATGAAAGCAGAGGGAATAAGAGACCTGAGGGAGCTAGGGAAGTTAGCTGGTTACTCTTGCTAGGCTGCCTTATTGCAAAAGGAGACTATATCCTCTACAGCTTAGCACTTGAGCTCATCCTAAATTGTCTGAGACAAATTTCTTATTGGAAATGCCTGTCCTTCACTGTCTATGAAAGACTGAAAAGTCAGTAGCTTTAGCTCAGGAAAAACCTGATGCTTTGAAGCCCACTGTTAGCTAAACCCAGACAGTAAGATTGATTTGGTTATTTGCATGCTTGCATCCAGACACAGTGAAATCACTAAGATAAAACTACTCTTATAGATGCAGATAAAAGGGAGCTTTCTAAAGGCTTTGTCTTATCACAATCAGCTTCAAAAACCTTGAAAAGCCAGAGGAAATCTGTATCTGTTGGATGACATGCAAAAGCAGTCCCTGTCCCAGCTTTCTGGGTAGTGTCAGGGCCAGTCATTACACTCAATCTCACTTTTCAATCCAACAACTGGCAGCTGCTGGACTTGAAGAAATCTGGCATGACCCTTTCAGGCTCTAGAGGTCTTTTTATACCTGATGCCTTTCAGACTTGATCACTGGAGTCCCGCATCCGCCCTGCCTCAGCTCCAGACCCTCCTCCAAACTGACCACATTGAGGTGCCATCTCCCCCTCAAGAGCTCTACCTGACCCAACTCACAGCTCCTGAAACACTGGCTTATAGAAGAAACTTTTTTTTCCTAATGTCCAGCTGTACAATAAATAAAATATCATACTTGCATAAATTAAATGATTTGACCATTTTTCAATGTATATTATAAGGAGAAAAGCCAGGAAGCTCCTGAATTCTTGTGGCTGGAAGGAAACAAAAAACAAACTAGCATTTCTTTGGTCAAATCTACAGAAGGTTCAGACTTGGTTGCAAGTAAAACTGGGATAAGTCATTAACAGACTTCTCTTTACTAAATTAATCATAGGTGCACATATAAGCAGATTTTGCAACCTTGATACCATGAAGTAGTAGAAAAGGCAAGACTTGTGTAAGGGTATAAGCAGAGACTCAATGAACTTCCAAAGCCACTGTCAATGCCTCTAAACCTCCACGTCTCTCCTTGGGAAGAAGCAGACCCACAAGGAACATGCCTCTTAGATAACCATTCTGGTCTCTGCTTACTTCTACGCAATGCTTATTCATAACTTCATATTTTAAAAAAGAAAATAAAATTGAGGGGTGGAAATTCTTTTGTTTTCTAAAATGTCTGTCAAAGCACCCCATGATTTTGCTGAAGAATTTACATTCAAAATTAATTCTCCTTTCTTATTTTTACAACAGTTTTCAATTTGACGTAGATATAACTTTTTTCCATCGGTATTTATAAAACCCTTACTTGCTAGCTGCATTTATGCTGCAGTTTAAACTCAAAGAGAGCTAGTGTTTCACAAATTATTCCAAAATAACAAGGCACAACTGAATTAGGGAAAATACCTAAACCATATGGCACAGACAGCTTATTGGTTTTAAAAGATGTCTTCCTTCTTTATTATAAAGTAATAAAAAATGTATTTGTTTTAAAATCAACCATAGGCATGCTCCAGATTTTTGCCTCTACTGGCACCCGCACACTGACTCCTAATCACATTGTGAATTCGCACTTTGTGCAGACACTTACTGCCCAAAGGGAGCCATAATTTTACAGCCTTCACGTTAATTCAGTAAAGTAAAATAAAAGGTGCTACTATCACTTAGTATGTGATCAATAATTGCACAAGGAGCACAGCCCTGTTAGTCCTGACTGCAAACCAATATGGGACTGCATGAAGGAAATATCTAATAAATCACTTGTGCTAACTAGAGACACAACTCTTGCCAGAAGATACAACTGGCTGCTCCCAATTAAAGCCAAGGGACTACAGGGAATCTGCAGACTTCCAATGATGTGTGGCTGGTTTCATGTTAGAGACATTACTTGTAATACTTGGTTCTTTCCATCAAATCATTGAAAAATTTCAGTCTTCCTTTCCTTAGGCTGCTGTAGCTTGTGCAGGAAAAAGTTTATAAAACCATGAGAAGAAATTACACTAAACATTTTGGAAAAGGAATAAGATGCGAAGAGGAGATGAGACAAACATTAAGGAAGGAATTCAGGATAAAGGAAAATTAAGCAGATGAGCAATTCAGTGCATAGTGTAGTTATGGGTTATTTGAACACAAGGAAACAGAAAAAAAATGGATTTAGGAAGAATCTATAAACAAGATGTGGAATCACTGGAAATAAAATGGAGACCAATATAAAGAAGAGGAAAGAATTGAGCAGTGAAGCAAAATTACTATAAATAAGGTGGGAGCACAATGGACCAGATGAGAAAACAGGCAAAGCACGATGAAAGCTAATGGGAAAGAGCAGCTGAATGCGGGACTACTCAGTGGTCCAATAAAAACACTGCAGCATTTGTCCAAATCCAACAAGCTGTTGACACCTGCAAATTAAAGTGCACAAACAGGCTGCAATATATCAAACTGAAAGGGTTCTTGGGAAAAGGACAGTGAATGAAAACCTGGGAAACCTATATTAAATTACAAGTTTGGCCATTATCTGCCTATGAGATATAAAAAATGGAAATACAATACCTCCTACCTTGTTGTGAGGATAAAACGCATTAATTATCATCAAGTGCTCACAGATTACATTACATAGAGCTCTGTGGGGGAGGGGGAAAAAAGCAAGTAGAATATAATTGCTGTTGTAGGATAAAGAGTACAAAAGGTCTATTACTGATTGATGGACTGCGGGGTTACAAATTGATCGTTTTATCTGAGAGACTGAGAAATCCAAAGGCCAGAGAATGATTGGCCTTCACATGATCTTTTATTTTTTTTAGTACAAGCAAACCCAGTCATTAGATTCGAAAAGGCCCATCATGACAGCAGATGAAAAATGAGAGAAGGATCTCCTGAATGTGGTATGGAAACGGGAAGAAGGAGAGCAAATGGTACTGCAGCACACAAACATACACCACAATAAAACACAGACTTTAAGAGGACTGCTTTTCTGAAAAAGCTGTAATAATCAAAGGATGAGTGGAGACAGATAAAAACTGTCAGGCCAGACCTCTGAAATTAATTTCTTCTAATTCTTCGACACCTAAAAGTTAAGATCTAAAAGTATCTGTTGTAGGAGCCTGGTCGACACAAACACACACCTAGAACTGATTCAGTTCAGATGACCTTATATATCTGTCTCAAAACAAACTGAACAGCTCTCTAGAGATACCCACAGAGATTAGTTTAGATGTCTAATTTTAATGAATTAATTTCTGCTACTAATTATTCTTGATTATACTCGATTATACTCAAAGATAAATATACTATCATTTCCTGTGAATAAATGAAGGCTCACAGCATGGAAGGAAGAAAGTCTGGACTTCTTGGAGACAGGAAAAAATGGATCTCAAACACAGTTTTATTAACCAGTGCTTCAGAGATGATTCTACTAAAATTTCTCAATATTGAAAGAAAAAAAGCTGTTTGAAGCATTCTTTTTCAGGCAGGAAGAAAGAAGAAGAGTCTGTGGTGTTTGCATACATAGTTGAGATCTGGATGAAGGTCTCAAAAAAAAAATCACTATCACTAAAAAAGATCATTGTATCTTTATCACTTCTTGACAGTAAACATCATAAACTTCATTCTAATAGTCCAAAGGGCATAAAAAGAAATTAAAACTGAAACGGAAATAAAATAGAATATATGGTCGAACAAAACTTGTTTTAGGGTAGGTGTGTGTGTACTTTTTTCTTGAAGGGAAAAGAAGATCCTGAAGAAAATGAACATAAACAAAGACAGTAAACTCTGAAATAATATTTCCTTTCCTGCCTTGCCTAACAGATTTGGATTTAAGTTGCGAAAGTAGTAATCTCAAGACCTTTCCCAGTAGTACTTAATCATAACAGTTACATCACAGTCTCTTACTTCACACCACAATCTACCATCACTATCTAGTATATTTAGATTAAAAATCCAATATTTAAGCTTTGAAATTCTGTTTCTAGAGAAGATTAGCACCTGCCATCTCAGTGAATTTAATGAGACCAGAACAATATATTTTAAATTTAGGTTACTTTTAATGAATTTTACTTAAATTATGCAAACTTTAAAACTCAGGGCAGTAGTTTGTTGTATCTAAAATCAAGTACTCATAACTCTATATAACCATATTAAAAAGTTCTGCTTGACATGATCTATGTACCTTCTTTAATTGCTTTACAGCAGAAGCATCAATTGCAATAGTGATGCCATCAATCTCTAAAGTACACTTGATTAAAAAGTGCAAATGAAGCATGCTGGCTATTCTGATTAATACATTTACAACATTTTTCTATGGTTTTATAAATTGAATCTATAATGAAGACAAGCAGTTGTATTATCTCCAGTGAAGGTGAGGATAACTTGTATTGTCTTCAGAACACATTAAGGATTTTAACATTTAATGGCAGATTGCAGACATCAAACCTTTTAAAGTAAGAATTTTAGTAAACCAGGAACTGAAGTATCATACATTTACTCAAAATCTTGTGATTGGATTTTCAATTTTACCAAGTCTTATTACAGTCAAATAAATGATCACAAAGTGAATTAAAATATTTATTCAGTATTTTTTCACATCTTCTTTCTCCTCATGTAAAAATTTATTACAAAGAATACAGAACAACATAATATGATCTTGGAAAATAAGGCCAGAAAATGGTTCCTTCAGAGTAAAGTGAATTATTTACATTTATCATCTTGATTCTCCAATCCTGTAATTATGATTTTATTACATTTCAAAAAGTGAATTATACTGCTGTCAGGACCTTCATTCTCCAGCACATTTTCTGCCTGACCAGTAATTCAAACTTCATGAGAGGAGGCAGACTTTGAGAATTAGAACATAAAATATTGTCTGGCTCTTGAGGAAACTTTTGAAGACATTTTAAGTTTTGTGCTTTTTGGTTTTGCCAAATCTTTAAATGATAGTCTTAGAGTTTCATTAATATTTTAAATCCCTTAATTTTCTGAGAATACAGGCAATGAAATCAAATGAAACATATTACTTACATCATTCTGATCATCTTTTGCATTGTAATAGATTATATCATTATTCTGTAAGAGAAAGAAAAGTAATTCTGTTAGTTTGAAAAAAGAGAATAAATTTATGCAGCAATAATCTCTACTATTGTAAGATACATTTTGAAATAAACCCACAGTTCTTTATGTATTCTCTTCGAAACATGACAGACTCTGATCTTTGCTTGCTCTCTGTTGCATGCACAATTTCCTGTGCTTGTGCTTAATTTCATCCATTTAATGATTCTTCCACGGGAGGCTACATAAGTCACTCAAAACACAGCTAGAAAAGCACAGTAACATTGGACAAACTCCAGAGCTCATAAAAGGCTTCCATAAGCTGTTTCTGTCACAGACATGTGACTTTAACTGTGCAATTAGGGGATTTATGCACCATGACATCCAGCAGGCAATAGATACACCAAGGCACGGGCTTTGCTAGGTGGAGTAAGTATTTGCTGCATGCATGTTTATTGCTTTATTCACCTCCCACTAAGAAAATAAAATCTGTGAAAATACGTCACAGAGAGTCTGGCTGTTGGAGTGTAGAGCAGATCCCGGCAGCTCTGTGGAAACACTGTACCACGTAACTCAAGAAAAGCACAGAAGGAGAAAGTTGCTAGATCCCATTCCAAAATCAGTCAGAAATTCCATTCAGTGTTAACTTCCACAGCAGTTTGAAAACTGGGGCATGTCCTATGGAATACCATTTTGCTTTCTGTTTAAATATTATTGAACCATTTCAAAGCCTTTAAGATTTAGGTTCACTGGAGTAGCTTTCCACCAAATAGAATTGCTGCAATGTGCCCAAAGCTTTTTGAATAAAATCAATCAATTTTATGTGCATTTCTGTATGAAACAGAGACATGTATGAACATAGTACTTTTAAGTACCATTACAGATTTTGAATAAAGAAAAGCAGAAATTACATTTCTCCATCTCCAGCAATGTGCTTATAATAGATGATTGCTGTTGACCTCCAAAAATTGTCTCAATTTATTTTTTCACTTGTTTATCGTAATACCTTTTATGTATCTAAATAAAAAGTTTAACACAACAAAGTATTTTCTTTTAAAAATACAAACAGGAAAGAATGCTTTCAGTAATCATTTTTCAAGTGGGTAAGCCAACGACAATTTTTACTTTCACTAAAAAAGTATGACATCTATTACAAGGTGATGCAGTTCATCTTTACAAATCATCATTTTACTCACTCCATAAATAATGACATCATTTATTCTCCTTTGTGACCTTTCAGAGAGTCAAACATGAAATATATTACAGATCAGCTAAAATGCCATTTTGAGGTAAATGCTATTAACACAAACTCATCCTTTTCCCTCAAAATGAAGTTTTCCACTTTTCCATCAAGACACTCTTCTATCCATAGGTCAGTTGGTTTTTTTGGTATCTGGACAACAAAGATAGATCTCAAGGGAGTATAGACACAGGAAGAAATTATTTTCATCATTAAAGACTGAAGCTAATTGCTTATTCACTTGATTGTTGAAAGCGAAAGACCATAAAATGCTTATGGAAGCCTTTGAGTAAGCCAGAAGAGGCAAAAGATCCTATTTTCTTTGGTTCGTCTTCACTTTGTATATAGCTATGTACAACATAACTGCTCTGTAAATAATGTGATCAGTTCAAAAGCCCCTCTTATTCTTTAGCATGCAACTTTTGAAACTGCAAAGGATCCAGTTCTGACTGGTACTGGCCAGAAATGTTAACACAAGTGTTTTCGTCACAAGGTGACCTGTTTAGTTTGAAAACAAACAAAAAAAACCAAACAAACCAAAAAAAAAAAAGGTTCACCACAACTCCTTATGTCAGGTTGTATTAGAGCAGTTACCGCGCAGTCTCATCTCTAGAAGGTTTTGATCAGGAAAAATGAGAGCAGGAAAAGCAATACAGACATAATTGACTGTATTTATTGTTTTTGTTTACTGTTTTCATTTTAAAAAGAAAAGTTTTCATGAAACACAGTTTCTATTAGGCCCTCTCTTGTATTGACTCTCATCTAGCTATGAGTTTATTTCCTGAGCCCCTCTCCACTGCTTCTTTACCCTGTCATCAAATCATTATCGTATAGGATTTTTAACATGGTCATCAATAGACTCAACTCTCTTTATCTGCTTAAACAAAATGATTCTTTATTTTCACAATTATATTTTCTTGGGGTTTTTTTGTTGTTTTTTTTTTTTTAATTTGTGTAAATTTCTCAAAGCTGGCATAGCTTTACTATCTATCTCTACTGGACTGAACAGTATTTTTAAAATCACCTATTAGAATTATGTTTCAGGAACATGATATATTTACAAGTTAATGAAAATAAACACTCCCTGCCCAAATGACTTAGATATTTTTTGTCAGGCTATTCATATCTTGTAGTCCATTACCCTGCCTGGAGATATTACCCATATAATGCATAAACTGACACTGACATTGGACACATCTCACTACTCTTAATATAGAAAATATGAGATACCCAGTGCTACAACACACTGAATGCTGCACGGTTCAAAAATTAGATTCATGGATCACTCAGATCTTTGGAGGACAATTTTTCATAATTTAACCACTTCTAGTTGACAAGAACAAATTGCTTTGTTGCTGGCTCTCAAGAGAGTAGTTTAGTTATTTATTAACTTCTTGACACAACGAATTTGAATCTTCCTACTGTTGTACACTTTTGCCACCGAGTAATACTGCAAACCTGGTCAGCAAACCAAAGGTACAGGGTAAATATCCTAGATATTTGTTTTTGTTCTTTATCCAATAATGCTGTGAGTGAGAGGGGGTAAAGACTCACTGTTACTTCTGTTCACCAATGAAGGGATTTGGTAAGAAAGTCCTGAAGTTAAACTAATGAGAGAATGGCTTTAGGAGACCATATGCATAAATAAAAAACTTTAGTGTAGTATCAGCATATGATTGTAAAAAAGCTCTACAGTTGGGAAGGTGAAGGGTAGTTTTCAACATCTTTAATTCCCCTTCCAAAGCAAAAGGTTTTAGCATCTGAGAAAGACCTAGATAAACCATATAAAAATTACGTCAAGGACCAGGTCATAAATGTTTTGACTCTTGCTATTTTCTTTTCTATCATAATTTTTCTTCCACACTTTCATTGATAGTATTATCTGCTGAAGTGATATTATTCGACTGTGTTTACATTGCTTTTCATTTCAATAATTCTCTGTTTTCCAGCTCAGGGTAGAAAACAATTCCAATGGGAAACATATTGGGTAATATTAATAAGTTCTTAAATTTCACCACAAAAAATCCAAATCTTAAGGTCTCTATAATCTCTGCGTCTAGAGATTTGAAGAGACACGAAGAAGAAAAGCATGGGAAAACATCATCTTTCAGAATATCTGCAGATGAAATTTGAGCTCACACCAACATTAACTTACACTCTACAGACCAAGTTTACAGACACAGTCCATTGATTCAACAAGTAAATGCCTAAACTCAACTCAGGATTACATGAATGAAGCTGAAGTTGGCTTTTCATTTCAGGAAATAATGCTTTCTTCAATCAAGTTCTTTCAAGAACATGAGTGGATCACATTG
This sequence comes from Falcunculus frontatus, assembly GCA_013398115.1. Classification (NCBI taxonomy): domain Eukaryota; kingdom Metazoa; phylum Chordata; class Aves; order Passeriformes; genus Falcunculus; species Falcunculus frontatus. Next base: position 348,489 of record VZRV01003328.1, read on the forward strand.
CAACAAGACATATTGGACACTACAGATAATTATGTACACCAAAAATTTTAATAGTATATCTGTGCCATTTTGATGGTAAGAGATATACATCCTCCTTTACCAAGTGCCAGAAGGAAAGCTCCTGGTCATGCCTGTCATGTAGTGGTGTCTGCAGGAAAACCTTCTCTCTTAAACTTATGCTAGAATTCCAAGAACTTTTCATGCAATATGTGCTCCACCAACTAGTCTAAAGATTGTTTTTTGAAGTCTTTTTCAGCAAACATCCAATGCAGTCTGTTCAGAAACGTTGCTTTCACTGAACCTGTGGTTAAGATTACATAAACCCTCAGGTCTATCCGTGGGCTTCCCAGAGGCTCTATGGAACCCAGATCCTGTGATGCAGCCTAAAATGGTGTTAGGCCTACAGGGGAGATTGGCCTGAAATGAATTCTACGCCTTTATGAGACTCTATAATGAACTAAAAGAAAATAAATAGATTATTTAAAATATAATAAAGTAAACAAAGGAGGAGGAGAAGAAAAAAGGTTTTCTGCAGCTTTTCATATGATAAGAAATTAATTACATGTATTAATTTTGACAGATATCACAATTATCCTTTTTTTCCTAAAAGATGCATTTCCAAAACAATTGTAGGTAAAATGCGAAAGTAAAAAAATTACACTTTTAGCTGTTACAGAGATGCTAGAAGATAATGAGCTCCCTCAGAAAAGAAGACAGAAGAGCATTTGTTAAAGGTCTCCAAAACTCAAAGATTTTCATCAGAAAACCACTGGAGGCAAACCTAAAATTAGTGTAGCAGATTATATTGCAAATATATATTACCACATAATTAGTAGTGCATGTTTTAAAACCCTAAATTACGGCCAAATATGTTTATTTGGATTTGGGTTTAAAGCAGGATACTTCCCTTGACTTCTAAGTATTTTACCCAAGAAGTGCTAAAGCACCCAAGGTCTGGCAATGTATAAAAGCTGCTCTATATTGCAGGTAATCTGCAAGTAGTGAGGATCCTTTCAGTTTGCAGGTAAGAGGTATAGAAAGAAATCAAAATCTGAGAAAATCCAAACCGTACTGTAAATACAAGTCTGATCTTGACTCTTCAGTTTAAAAATAAGTTCTTAGAACTATAGATACAAATTTGGAGAACATTTTAAAATCATATTAGTCCCCCACACCTGGAAAACACAGTCACATTAGTGAAAGAACTGGGAGTCCTTTTGCTTAGCGTGAAGCAATTAAAATATTATTAATATTGGTCCATTTCACTTTTTATAGGCAGACCAAAGGAAATTAGTGTAAATGTCTACAAATGCTAAAAAAGCATTTCATTAAGAGTTGGCGAAACACCCACTTTAATTAAAAAAAAAAAAAAAAAATTTCTTGTACCCCTTAAAGGATAAAGGGCATTAAAAAAAGTTCATTCTAATACCTTTGGGGTAATTAAGGTTTAAACCCATCCTAATAAATCCTATGACATATAATCCAGGCAGTTTTAGTTTAATCCTTTATACAGTCTGACATGCAGTTTTAGGCACAATTAGACCCTTAAGAAAAAAAGCTAAATATGGCCTACCACACCTGAAAAATTACATCTATTTTTAAAGAGGATAATGTTAGGGAATAAAAGCTTTCAAACAGAGAAAAAAAAATGAAAGAATGTCAACTACTACCATCTCTTTTGTTACAGCTTTGTGATTTTGTATAAGTGAAATGACACATATAAAATAAGTGGATTAGCAGCTAATAGCTTTTTTTCCCCCCTTCAGTATCCATGTGCAAAAAATACTGATTTATCACTTGTCTTTAAAGTGAACAAAATTTCAGGCAATACAGTAAACCAGCTGCAACTATAATTACAGTGTATGCATGCAATTACAGTGCCTGAACAAGGGCTGTAAGAAATTTGTTAGAAAGAGCATCTAAAACACGATCTTGAAACTGGACATAGAAACAAGATATTTTAAAAACCAAATTATTAAAATAAAATATCAAACAGTGAAATAACACTCGATCAAGAAATATGTCACTATATTACCCATAATATGGACAAATGAGTCACTCGGGTTAGACATTTTTCCCCCAAACATAATTCAATTAAATAACTGCTTTGTCAGAATATTAAATTTCATACACTAATTAAAACCTTCCAGGTCTACACTATAATTTATGATAAGCCTTCTTCATCAGATTCATGTAAAGGGCTTTTCTCAAGATTCCACTGAGACTAATAATTGAAATGAAAATTTGAAGGTGAAGATTACAGGAAATAACATAAAGGAACATTAAAGGTGCTGCACACTCTTTGTCATAGAGTATTCTTTCTTTTTAAATTGTGAGAAATATCAGCTTTTTCAGCATTCATTTACAGGTTATTCCTTCAGTGAAATTATCAATCTGTAAACCTTCAAATTTATAGACAGTTATCATGAGGTGGTCACTTGACCATTCACAGGTGCATCAAAGTGATAAATAAAATGAGTAATTTATCAAGTATTTTCATGCTCGACAGAGAGACTAAAACACAAAAGCCTCACATAAAAAGATAATTTATTAGATAAGTGTAATGCACACATACAGAATCCAAATAAAAATACACTATATGAAAGATATACTTTCAAGCCCTTGACATCGATTCTGAGGAATTTTGATCTAAGTCTAGATCCAAAGACTGAAGTGCTGACGGTGGTCGGATTTTAGTCATCCAAGTTAAAAACTGAGATCTTCAAAGAGTTCATTGAAGTCTAAACTTGGAAGAATCTAAAACTTTGGGAATATCTGAGATTCCAACATAAATCTTCTCTAGGTATCTGACATCCCACGTACCCTAGGCTGGGCTCTGCCAACCCACCAGCACTGTGACCAGAGCAGGTCTCAGCTTATTCTGTGCACAGGGACTGCATGTGCAAAGATGGTGCTGCCACCCATCCACTCCTTGGTCCACTCACTGGCCTGACCTTCACAGTGATGCCTTTCCTCGTGTCCTCCTGCTCACTGTGACAATATCTGATTACGTGCTGAATTTAATCACGTTTGATTTAATTTGTCTTGTGCAAACTATAATTAGTAAAGCTGAGTAAGAAGTTTTTTTTTATCACATTCAAATCTCAGGAGGATACCCTGCTATTTTTCACAGGGTACAATGAGTAGGATTTTTTTCTTTTGCCTCAGTGCCCATATTATGCTATATTATACAATTGACTTAGAAAAAAGGGAATGAGTGAAGAATATTAAGGTTACCTGCATAACGTCAAAAAGAAGGATAACAAACACTAGAAAGAGTACTTATGTCTTCAGATCTCTAGAATTCATCACAGAAACTCTAAAGAATAGGCAACATTTCCCCATGTCAAACAAAATTGCCCAATTTTGAGGTATTTTTCACTGTAGGAATAACTGTTAGAAAATGCCATTGGACTACTTACGCTGCCAGGATGATATTTAACTTCATTTAAAAAGTTAAGAATACATTTCAAGTACTAATTGCACTTTGACTGCAAAATTAAAAGTCAAAATTAGTTGAATGTGTGAGGTTAAATGTGATAGACCCCAAAAGATAATGAGAAATACAAGTCAGACAAACACACACCCCAATCATAATCTACAGAGCTGTCTATTCTTCTGAAAGAATACAACATATCCCATGAATAACTTCTGCATAAAGACATTCTCTGGCTCAATGGCCTGCAGTCAAACAGCAATCTCTGTTGGACATGCAGATAATTGTTAATATAACAATGGAATTTTGGCATTTTGCCGACTGGTAAGGATAGTCGATATTTTTATGAGTTGTTTTTATTTCAGAGACTTTTTAAAATTTACTTCAATTTTTTAGTGCAACTGGTGAACAAAACAAATCAAATGCGGCAAACAATTAAGCTTTTTTTTGGGTTGCAAAGCATCAAAGGCCACATACTTCAAGCAGGAATTAAAATTTAGTGACTGAAAACTTAAAGATGCAAAACCACATTGGTGTTATTCTCTGGTATAGTTGCCAATATCACCGACTGGCTGTCGTTTTAGTTGGTCAAGCTGAAAAATCATCCTCAAGAATGATATTTTGATCCACAGTAAAACCTAAGATTTTATGTACTTGCATTTCCTGGACAAATGACCAGGAAAGAAAATCATAAAGGGACTCTTCTGGAGTTACCAAATTTAAAAGAACCAGCTACATATCCAAAGAGATAGAAATAACCATTCTCTCTATTCTTCCTCCAGTCCTCTAAGCCGAAAGCAAGGAAGAAGGAGACAACCCTGTGAAATAAAAATATTTTAAATCCATTTTAATTTTGGTAAATAAATTCTTCCAAAAGGTCCAGGAAACTGCTTATTTTCTCATCATAGTAACTTCCTCAAAGTATAAGCAACTGCAAATGGCTTCTTTTTATAAGGCAAAATGCAAGTGATTACAAAGCAGATTTCCAGGTGGGAAAATGAAATTAATTTGTTAGCAGCTAATTAACCTCTATATCACACTATCTGATCAGTTTAATTAAAGCAGCAAAGTATGTTTATTATAATTTATTCAGCTCTACTTTCTTTAGTTGATGAAAGAATATAAAAATAAAATAAATAATTAAAAAAAAAAAAGTCTAAACTCATTGTGTATAATCTACATTGTAAATACTGCAACCAGTAGAGTACAGGAGTCTAGTTAAACAATTTGGACATAAATTTACTTTGGATTTACAAGAACTTGGCATTCTGAACTGATACTTATGTAGGTGCTGTGATGTAATGAACCTCTTTCACTATCATAACCAAATATAGAAAATGTGTTAGTCCTCCAACTCCAACAAATCTACAAAAGCCTTTGGGAAAATTATTTTCTACCATGCAATAGGTAAACATTTAGTAGAATTTCTCCCCCAAAAAATTTGTGTGCATTTGTTACACGGCCACTGTGTTCTATCCATTACAGCCAACAAATAAAAGAAATGTTTATCAATGCTGCAATCAGTTGCAGCAAAAAGAAATCAAATTTTAGGCATAAGACACTACAATGGAGTAAAGCTCAAGAGTGTAGCTTCTTGGTGATCCATAAGAGTGGCTGAATTATGTATATTCCAAGGCTTATCTTCACAAAAAATCACATATCCCAAGAAACATATCACACAAAGTCATCGTAACTAAAGTCTAAGCAAAAATACCCAGATAACATTAATGTCTTTTAAGAATCTCACTGGAATAGAAAAATGCCAACATTTTGCATAATTATCCTTAAGCTGCATCAGCAGAGAGCCTTATAAAGCTCTTTTATCCACATATAAAAACTGAAATACAGGAAGATTTTAAGGTATTTCTACAGGATATTACAATACTGTGTAACACAGTGATGCCTTAGGTTTTAACTCTTATATTTTTCAAATCCTGAACTGCCTAGTGTGTAACTCCAAAGTTTTGCATGGCATGTTAGCTACTGTTCTCTCATGCTAGGGAGACACAACAAACCCTCTCTAGGTTCGCTCTTCAAGGACACCTTGATTGTCCCAGGCCCCAAAATGTGTAAACTAAAAGCCTTTGAAGAGGAGAGGCAAACTTGAGGTAATTACATCATTAACTGAAGTTATATTTGGAGAATTAACCCTGATATGCAAATATAACAAACTTATAAAAGTGTGACGAACCCGTGACCCAGCGTCCATCTTGGGTGTAGCCTTTTGATTGCCCAGGGAGTGCCATTGAAGGCCCTTCAAATAAATATCGACTTTTATTCTCTTATTCTTGTCTAGCCTCTGTTTTCACGTAGCCACATCAAGGCATCAACAGGAAAAATAAATTTTCACATAAAAATTATGAAAGTATGATCCAAACTTTGGACCACATTTTACAGTGCTGACACTGACCTCTAAAGTTAATGATCTCTAATATATTTTTTTCAAACACTCTTTTCTTTCTTTGTCTGGATCAATTCTTCATTGAATTTATTCAATCACTTAAAGTGTGTCCACAAACCACCCAAAAAACCAAAAAAAAATTCCTAAAGCTCATCTTACACAATTTGCATGAGTATTAGGAAAAAAAACCTTACCAAATCTCTCCATTTCCTCCTAAATGTGAAAAGTACTTTTACAAAAGGTAATAAAGTTTAAAATATGTCAGGCCATGATTTCTTTGGCATACCCACATAACAAATGTCTGGCATATTGACTGTTAATTCTTTTAATGGGCCTCTTGTAAAGACAAATCTTTCTTAAGACTTTAATTCAAATTATTTTTCTCTATCTCTGAGAAAACAACTCTGGACAGCAGTTACCAGGCTCTAAGAATTATCCCAAGCTCACCTAATTAATAAAGAACAGAAGGAATCATAATTTAATTATTCAGCTCTGGCAGCTGTTTTGTGCACGTCTTGCACTCAATCACTGCAATAAAGCGAAGTTTCAGGAGCACACCTTATTTCAGAAATAGTTCAGCAGCATGAGACCAGCCAGCAGCTGGAAAATATTCCTTTTAGTATTTGACATAAAATGATGAAGACTCTTCCAGTTAATCACTACAAGCAAAAGGCTCACATCACAAATAATTAGAACAAAATTACTTTTCTTCTTAATTATTGATGTTACACTGGTATGCTGGAAGCCATGCACAAGAGAAATAGGATTTAAGAATTGTATCAACATCTTGCTATTATGTTTCTCATTCTTGATCTTAAAAACTGCACTAAATGAAAAGGGGTTTGTGTTTTCTTACATGAATCACAACAGGGTTTTTTTCACTCATCAGGTATTTGATGCTTATGCCACAAACTGCAAAGAAATACCGAGAAACCTTTGAAAGCCAGACTGGTGGCTGCTGGCTGTCAGTGGGATGGAGAGAACAGCAATCTCTCCTCAGGGACAGCCCTGGGCTTTAACAATTCAGAGAAGGAATCACCTAGTTATGGATTTTCACATCTTTCTAGTTCAAAAACCGCACACAATTCAAAAAATATTTTGAGTTTTATATATATGAATCTTATTCTAGACAGAGACTTATTGAAGTTCACAGCATTTTAGCATTTCCATCAGAATCTATGGTAACGTGTAAGTTTGGGCCCTTACGCTGTATTATTCACCTTCAAATTCTTGTACAAATCAGCACTTTAAAATTAATCTCTTTTTTAAAATTCAGGGTGGACAGAGATATATCACAGAAGTGTGAAGATGTGAAGAAAGAGCCAATGTGAGAAATTTTGAACAAGCAAAATAGCTCTCCCGTGTAAAAAAAAAAAAAAAAAAAAAAAAAAAAAAAAAAAAAAAAAAGAAAAGTAAGGCAGGTATTTGTTAAAAAAAGACAGTCAGAAAAAATCCTGCAAACCTGACCAAGAAGGCTACTGGAAAAAGAGCTTAGCACTGGAAGATTATAGTGAAGAAGAGACTATGAAGTAAATTGAAAAGTATGCATTAAACTGATTTTAATTTGAAGAAATGCATCATTCTGTTTCCTGAAATTTATGCTGTGTTGCTGGAGACTATTTCAGCTCAGCTCTCCACAGCACCACTGCACGGTACTACAGAAGCATGAACTGAGACTGCAGGAAGCACAAGAGGGAGAAACTATAAATATTTAAAAACGGATAATGGAAGAGGGGAAACTTAGGATGAAGAGGAAAGAAGAGGGAATGCTGCAAAAAGGGTGAAGTGTCTTGTCAAGGATGATGCCATGTTCACATCCAGAGAAGACATGGCAGCGAAAACTGCAGAGAAAGGCAGGAAACTATTGCAGCAAAGCAGTCATTCCAAACTTCTCCCACCAATGACCTCTTTGGCAACAGCCAAAACTTCCTGGGCCTTTTTCCCCTCCCTCGCCTTGCCTTGCCTTGCCTTGCCCCTATTCATTTTACACAGCTCACACTACAAACTTTGCAATCCACCTAGCTAGGGATTGTTTTCTTTTGGTTTCACTTTCAGAAGTTTATGGAACGTGATGGACTGACAACTCTTACAGCTCCAGAAAAATATATGAGCAGAAGCCACCCTAACTTAGCTACTTTTTGCCCAGAAAACTCCTCCCAAATTATTTCAGCAGGTATTGTGCTACAAATACCTCCAAACGCTTGTCCAACACTTCATCAGCATTGTGCTAAACCCCACTATCCTGACAAGACCAGCTGAGTCTGTGTGTTATTTGGACACAGTGAACTGAAAATCACAGGCATAAGTAAACCATGGATTCCTGCACTGAGTGAGCATTAGCAAGCTGTGCAAATTGACTCCAAGGGCCAAGACTTCTTTCCTCCAGTAAGACAAAGATGTTGTTCACACTGAATATAAAATACTCCTGGAGTTTAAAACACGAAAGAGGTAAAATTTCAAAAGTATGGGCACATATTTGTTTCACTGCTTGTGTTCTCAAAGTATCTGAACCCATCAGCTTTAGTCCTCTGTAGACCTCCAAAACAAAAGACTCAGTTAAATGCGTGTTCCTGTTCATAGACATAAATACACAAACACTATTAGAGGATCTCTTTGAGCATATATGAATGTAGATACACACATAAATACATGTGTAAGTATAAATTCTGAGGAAAATTTATACAATAGATATGTGCATAGAAATAACTCCCACCCATTTAAGTAGGACCAGCACAATCTTAAAATTTGTCTGATTCTCAAAGTATCACCTAAATGTTGTTTATAAACACTGAACAATAGTGAAAAGCATACTTAATATCTCAGAAATCTGTAAGTTTTAATTCATTATCTTGAAGCAATAAAGAAGACTATTTGCTCTGTTTCATATTAAAATATTTAAAGCTTTTGAAAATACAGTATTGCAGAGCTCACGTACAGATAAAAGGATTTGATGAATTCAGTTGTATTTATCTTAGTATTTTCTTATCAATAGAGAGATGACATGAGGAGCTGAATGAATTAAGTGCTTCCTATTCTTGACAAACATACACCAGTTCAATTAGATTTATGGATTTGCACTGCTCTACTCTTACTAGTACATGTAAGTACTTCAGTGAACTGTTCCCGTGTCAGCAAAAACTACTGATGTGAATCTGTAAAGGAAATCCTGTCTTGTCCATGTCATAGTTATTTTTCATAAAAGCAGCTTTCATAACTTACAGTCATGGCATAATTCATAATGCTGTAAATATTTCCACAGAAATAGAGGGAAATTTTTCCTACTGCTTTCAGTCAAATGTCTGAAGAACTTACTTAACTGATGGATTTTTCCTTCCAATTTTCAAGGTTAATTTATCTGTAACTGCTATGTAACTATTGCTATAAATAAAACCTGTTTTTTCTTGAACAATAAGTGGTTCTCTTGGTGGTTTTTCTTGACACAGGATGCTTACTGATGTGTAACCCCATGATTTTTTAGGATAGAGCATGCTTTATTCTTGACAGAGAGTATGATGTCTGTGTTTCAAAATAAAACACAGATCAATCCTGAACACACCCCGCTTTCAGCCGTATTGTGCTTGTTACCGCTGCCCCCAAGACACCAAAGCAATGCCCAGACACATTCTGTGGCACAGCATGCACAGGAACCATTCTCAACTGACTGTGCTGGCAGGCCTATGGGAGGTAATGCTCTGTCTGGCTTTCTGCATGCCTCCAACATCATCTCAACACGTTTTGTATGCTCACATACTCTTACATGCCCTGATGTAATTAAGGTAGACTCAAAACACAAGAGACCAAGAAAGACTGGAAGTATTTTGAATTAAATCTCCCATGCGGCAAGATCCCTGTAATAAGGAAAATAAGTCAACTGTCAGAAGGAGAAATGGCAATCATCATTTGGGATTAATAAATATATTAATAATATGGTTTTGCTGGTATCTCTCACCAAAACCAAAAAAAAAAAAAAAAAAACCCACCTTTTTTGGCTGCAACTTAGCTTTAGGACAAAATATCTGCAAAAACTGGTAAAATAAAACTGAAATGTTCTATCGGAAAGGTGGAGAAGTGCTATGGCAAGACTTCCTCTAGAGCATTTGAAAACATTTTAGGTCTAGAAGTCATTTAAACTATGATGCCCATAGCAAATTAGACAAAATTAAACTTGCCTGTTCTCTTTATGGAGAATATTCAGTTTGGCAGAAAACTTTTGCTGGAAGTTTTCATTAGATTTTTATGTAGAAAAAAACCTCACAGACAAAGCACAAGAAGTTTCATGAGGTGAAAACACCAGGATTTTGTGCAAGCACTGAAAAATATCAATAGAGCCAACCTTCTTTGTTCTACTGTACTGATGTGTCACTCTTAAGAAATGCAAAACTGAAGTTAACCTCCTGAGAAGTAGTAATGCCCAAAGGACGAAGACAATCCTACCTGAATTAATAATACATCAGGGATTATTCACCCTTTTTTAAAAGCAAGGATCTAGTCTGGTCATTTATATTTTTATCCTTACATTTTCAAACTTAACATTTCACAGTATTTCAGTGCAATATAATTTGTGACTAACAAATTAAATTAAAACAGAATGATAGTGTGTTCTACAAACACATGAATCACAGTCATAGAGCTAGCCCAGAGTTCTCAAGACTTGCTAAATTCTAATATCCCTTAAATGAGACCTAGAGTTGTTTGTGCATTTATTTATAGAGTTCTTATTTGCTCATAGCTGATAGAAAGAATTAACTGGGAAAAAAGAATGCAAAGGCTTAACAGATCCATTTCTGGTCAAATCAGGCAGAACTTTTAAGCCCTTTCTTGACATGATGTTAAGACATGGCAGGATATTGCTAATTTTGAAGAATTTCTCTGCTCCATGTTATGAACATCTCTTGCTTTGAGGCCAAGTCTACAGAAATATCTGACACTACTTCAATCACACGTCATCATTTGCAGGACATAAAAGAGACACACTTTCACCTTTTGTTCACATTCTAATGAGAATTACACTATACTCAGGAGATGGAAAGTTAAGAATTCCCAAATCCCTTGAGCAAAATGCAGCTCTTAATAATAGGATTGTCTTGCACTCCCAGAACATTTGAAAGTCTATGCAAAATGAAACACCTTTTAAAATTTCTGTGGTATTTCAACTGCAGAAGAGTGCAGACATCAAACATTTTCTGTTCTCATCCATTGCACAAGCCTCTTTTCTAGGAACAGGGCTTCTTGGGAGTGTACAGGTCTACAAAACTTTAAATATGGAAACTTTCCAACTCCCCTGTTAGGTCCTTTTCTAAAGGTAATGAGATTTGACAAAGATAAGACAAATTTTCTTCTAGTATCTCACAAGAATCCTGAGACAAAAGAAGGTAAGATACCAGGGCCTGCATGACACCTTTGGTTTTGTCATTTGAAAAAACAGAAGTAAGTGGAATGAAGAAATCCACAAATATCTCCACCTCCAAAAAGCCAACTTATAAATCTCAGACTTTCAGAAAAGCTCTGTTTTAATATTAAATAATACATTTAGAAGTCCATATCTATATATTCACGGTATTTCCTCTTTCTGGCAGGAAATATTTCAAAAATATTTGGGTTTAATTTCCTTTAAAAAAAATCTCTAAGGTTTGCTATTATGAATGGCATTCCTTCTCTGAAGTAAGAACTAAACCTTTGTAATATTTTCTGAATTTCTCAAACTTTGAAGTCTGCCTCCATTATGAAAAAGCTATGTTTGAGTGCTTGATTAACCTTTTGTTCATATTCAATTATATAATGGTTTTTTAGTTTTAATTAAAAAAAAATTCTCTCTCTTCCAATTAGTAAATATTGACAACAAAGTTAAGTTGGTTAATATTCTTTTTTCCAAAATATTGGCGCATTTCCTAAATTCAGTGTACAAAAGGTCAAAATAATACGTGATGAGCAACAGGGAAATGAGTTTTGCTTGGAAACTGAGGAAACGAGTCAGATCCTTGTTATACTGACATGGATAAATCACAGAAAAAGATACTGTTAGTTTTGAAATGAAAGCATTTGACACAAAAGCTTACAGGCAAAAAACCCAGCATCCTTCAAGTCCATTTCTAATTGATTTTACTGGTTCACCAAAGGTAGTAAAGCAGTGCTGTGAATTACTCATCTCAGATTTACATGAGCAACTGAATTTGAGGGTGAAAGGTAAAATCAGAAAACCACCTAGCTTCATCTGTTCCACAAATTCAATGAACTCTTAGAAAATGTGCACAATAGCAGCCTGCAAAAGCTTTTCTTAGCATATTGTACTTCTCAATTTCAAACTGAAGAACCTACAGGGTGTTAATAAATTGAGTACAATAGTATATCTTGCTTTTAATAAGATGTTTGTTCTGAAAGCACATTAAAGCCTCATTCAAAATGAAGGTGATAATGCATACGTATGGCAGCTTAATAATAGAAATCACACTTTTCTTTCTTTTCCCCTTACCTAGATCCTTCCCTCCACCTCTTTTTCAGAAGCTGCACGTGTTTTAAATGAGTTGTCTGGTCAATAAGTAAAAAGTGTATTAGATGTCTTTAACATATTTGATTTTTCAGATAAAATGGAATGCCTGAAAGCCCTCAACAATGATTGAAGGTGTTTCTTTGCTTTACTCTAAAAGCTTTTTTGGCAAGTTTCCAACCAGTGAAGCACTTCACTGCACAGATGAGATCTTTGCAACGATTTATATTATAGTTACACTCCTTTACTGAAGGTAAGCTTATTAAGAGATGGTAGATAATCAATACCAAAAGACCAAAAACCAGCTCCTCTACTGCTACACATTTAAAATCCCTGCTTATATATAATCTTAATTCTGATTGTACTGCTGCCACCGTCTTCCTCATCAATTTCCTAATTGGTTTAAAATTCCTGAAGTGTGAAAAAAAAAAAAAAAAAATCAAGGATTACCACTATGATTAATCCCACTAACACTCATTGGTATAATTCTCATACAGGATCATATCAGATACATAACTGAAAAAAAACAAGGAAGAGCTCTCCTATGGCAGCCTATATTTTAGAGGAAAATCAATGATTTCTAGACTGAAAGACACACCTGAGAAGTCTAGGAAGTTATAAAACTCCAGTCAAGGCAGCAAGTAACAGTACTCTTAAAAAGATTTCTAATGGCCTGGATTTTTCTTTTTAATTGCCTTTAAGATATTTTTGTTTTATATAACTAGTGTCTGCTATATATTTGTAAACCAGAAGGCACACTGAGACTTCTTGGAAGTAAGAATCCAAACATTAGGGGGCAGGATGTTGGGGACAGACAAGTAAACAGCGGGATCTTGTTCCCGGGAGGGAATGCCAGACAAGTTCTGCTTTCTGGTGAGGCTTTTGCCACATCTCCCAACGGGCTTCAGCGTGGACATGTTCACAGTGGATTTCTACACTAAGACGAAACTCTCCTTACTAATGATGGAGATCCTGGGAAGCTGAGGTGAGCGTGTTCCAAAGGATGTAACTATTGTGTCTCCTGTCTCACTCTGACAAACACTGTAGAAAACTGCAGAAATGTGTGTTCCTGAAACATTCACAGTGCGCTCTCACGACTCAAACAGGTATAAGTGATTTGATAAACTTCAAATAAACATCAGAACAACCCACACAATTTCAGTAAATATGATTTATCCTTATTTCCTTTTCACCTCACCTTCCTACTACTCCCAGGGCACTCACACAGAGCTTCATTCCCCGGGTAGAAAGATGTCCAAGTGCAAACACTGGCAGAAAAAATGTTATTTCATTCCTTTCAGTAAGATAGGGCACATTTAATTTAAATTCTACACAAATGAAGGCTACAGGTCACAGAAGAGGTGGCACACAGCCCTTCAGAGAATAAAATATTATCCTCCTTGAAACATTGACCATCTGTCAATTTAAATCTGTCAATTTAAATTGATCACTTGGATTTTTTTCTAGTCACAGAGGCCTTAGAAGTGTGAGGCATTATCCAAAATGAATCAAAATTAATGAAAGATTTATTTCACTGAGTTTTGGATCAAAGCATTGTGTGAAGACACAGACAGCTTTCACACTTTGCCTGTGTTTAGTGTTATAACTTTCACAAAATTATAAAGTATGTATGACTTACTAGGAAAGGATCCCACACCTACTTTGCACCTGCGAGGACCAGTTCCCTGTGCTGCAGGTCTGGTGCCAAATCTCAGCAGTATCATTTCTCACAGATGCTCTTTGCATAGAAGAGGATTATCAGAGGTACAAGCCATGAGAGAGCTGTATCCTCTCTCTGAAGAGATGAGAGAAAAAAGATTCTAGTTTGTTTTCTTCACAGAGTATTCCTTCTTTCAAGAGACAAAATACGTTTAGTAAACTGCCTCTTTGTAATGAAATCATGCCAAAGCTGAAAGTTTCATGGTTTGTTTGTTTGTTTTCCAGCTGAGGCTTTTAAGATACAGTGTTCTAGCATTGTTGTAACATCCGCAATAAATTACAGTCAGTCCTGAAAATCTTCAAACTGTAAGATACAACAGAGACACCTACTACTGCTCTGCTCTTGCAGGTCACTGCTTGGATCAACTCTGGTGATAGGAGACTTGTTTTATCTTAGTTATACTTTTCATCTTCTGTTTCTTTGCTGAGCAACTTTTCACTACAGTTTGATGCAGCCAAAATTTCTACTAGAAAAAAATAAACAAACAAACCATAATTCCAAAATAATACTCCCATGAACTTTTGTCATTATTTTTAAGCCCAGTTGGTACCTGAACACCAGCCTACATATTATCATTGGAACAAATGCCGTCTCAAAATTACCAAGACACAGAAGAACATCATTTACACAGAAGAGTATAAAATGACACTACTGGTTAAAAGATAAAGCATATTGAAAGAATTTTTCATGTGGCATTTTTATGTGATAATTAATCCTTAAAAGCCTGAGTTTCAGTCTCCGTATAAATAAGTGGATGTTAATAGGCCATCCGTACATACTCCCCTTTTAAAATACCAGCGAGATATCCCTTATGTTTATACATGTGTAAGTACAATTAATACAGCCACCCAACTGGAAACAAATTGCTTTAGTTAACCAACCATTGCAAGGCAATCAAGTGTGGTATCAAATGTAATTGTAGAATATTCATTTGGGGAATAACAGCAATTACTTCATACAGAATTTGCCCTTCCTTTTTTCAGTTTGCACACATTTTTTTCATGAGATTCTATGCCAGAAAAGTAATTGGACCATCACAAGTGTCAAAACCATCCCCCTTTCAATTTGTAGTGTACAAGAAATTGCAAACTGACAGAGCTGCTTCATTTAGATATATTGGTTTGTACCTCTGAGCCGTAGCTGCTTTAATCTAAAACATTCAAACAGGCTTAATTCCTCTAGCTGTACAGGCAGCTGGGAATTGGGCAGTACCAGTGGAGTAGGAAACAGAGAATGGGATTTCTTTATTTGCCTGAACCTAAGCACTTTTGTTTTGCCTTCATAAACTTCACAAATATTCTCTTAAGACCTAATAGTTTCCTATTCTATGAAACTTTTGGGCCATACAAGTAAACTGTATTTCAACTATTTTAACCAAATTTGTGCTTCATCAGGAAATAACAAAACACAATCCAGTATTTCTTCTTTTCCCTTTTTTACTTAGAAGACATTTGGTACTCCTAATTATCATTCTTAATTAATATTGCTTTGAATAACTGTGTACTTTTAGTAAATTTATTATTAATTTCCAAAATTATTTTGATATTTAATTATCAATGAAAAATACCCATATCCATTAGGATTTTTTTTCCATCACTTTGTTAAAACTAATGGTAAATATGTAAGATACATGCTCTTAACTCATTTCAGATTTTCGAAATGTCGAGCTCACAGCTGGATAACTGAGTTACACAGTGGATGAGCAAAGGGCTCACAGGTCAGGCCCAAAGGTTATAGTGAATGGGGGACATCAGGCTGGTGACTTGTCACTGGTGGGGTTCTATAGGATTCCATCCTCACTCTGGTTCTCTTCAGCATCTTCATTAATTGCTTGGAAGCAGGACTTGAAAGAATACTAAGGAAGTTTGTTGATGACACTAAACTGGGAAGGAACTGTCAACTCCTCAAAGGCAGAGAGGTCCTGCAGAGAGACCTCGACACGTTGGAGAGATGGGCAACCACCAACCTGATCAAGTTTAACAACGGCAAGTGCTGAATTCTGAACCTGGGATGGGGCAACCCTGGATGTGTTTTAGAGTGGGAAATGAGAGGCTGGAGAGCAGCTGCATAAAGGGACCTGGAGGTCCTGGTTGAACATGAGTCAGCACTTTCCTGGCAGTCAGGAGGGCCAACCCTGTCCTGGGGTGCATCAGGTACAGCATCACCAGCTGGGCAAGGGAGGGGATTGCCCCGCTCTGCTCTGCACTGGGGCAGCCTCACCGCGAGTGCTCTGTGCAGTTTTGGGCACCACAGTATTAAAAAGACATTCAGTTATTAGAGCGTGCCCAAAGGAAGGCCAAGGGAATCCTTATAAGGAGCAGCTGAGGTCTCTTGGTTTGTTTAGCCTGGAGAAAAAGAGCCTGAGGGGAGACCTCAGTGTGGTCTTCAACAACCTCATGAGGGGCAGCAGAGGGTCAGGTACTGATCTCTTCAGTCTCGTGGCGAGTGACAGGACTCAAGGAAACAGCCTGAAGCTGAGCTGGGGAGGTTTAGGTTGGGTATGAACAGGTTTTTCTCCCAGAGGGTGGTTGGGCCCTGCAACAGACTCGCCAGGGAAGAGGTCACAGCACCAAGCCTGACAGAGTTCACGAGGTGTTTGGACAGTGCTCTCAGGCACAGGGTGTGACCCTTGGAGTGTCCTGTGCAGGGCCAGGAGTTGAACTTGATGATCCGGATGGGTCCCTTCAAACTCAGCACAGTCTATGATTCTATGAAACTGAAAGAAGGTAGGTTTAGATTAGGCATTAGGAAGAAATTGTTTCCTGTGAAGGTGGTGAGGTACTGCCACAGGTTTCCCAGAGAAGTTTCCTGGATGTGTTCAAGGCCAGGTTCAATAAGTCTTGGAGCAATCTGGTCTAGTGGAAGGTGTCCCTGCCCACAGCAGGGGAGTCAGAACAAGATGAGCTTTAAGGTCTCCTCCAATCCAAACCTTGCCATGATTCTGTGATTTATAAAGGACTCAAAATTTAAGTTTTTTGTTTTGTTTTTCATTGTTTGGTCTGCTTGAAGGAGTTGGAATTTAATATACTATAGTACTTAAAACACTACAAGAAATTATACTCGCATTCAATTAGAAATAGTACAGAAAAGGTATTTTAGTAGATGCGGATTTGTATGTCTGTAAATAGTTTAGTCTCCTAACTATTTTTCTAAAGGACAAGCAAATTTTGTTTAGACAATTTGGACAGCCTTTACACTAAATCATTAGGTGAAATTAAAAAAAAAAACAACCTGAGTCTGTGCAAGTAAATATGTGTTTTTTTCCCTGTACTAGCTTATTTCAAAAGACCATATCTAAGATGCTAAATTTTTATTATACTGTGACATTAACTTGAAAATAAAATCTTTAATGCTTGCATGTTTCTTTTGCTGTGAGCTGTGCAAAACCCATTCATACTTAGAATAAGGTGTTAGAACAGGCACCCTGGCAGTCTTTTAACTGACACATCCCTTGTAGCTCTGTACAGACCTTGGTCTCACAGTCAGCCTTTGCCCTTCCTTTTTTGCTCATCTTCCACTCAAGTCAGCCCATATACACTTCCCCAGAAGGAATGTTCATGATATTTTCTCCTTAAAACTCCATAGGCTATTGTTCAGCTGCAATCTGACTGTCAAGGACATTGCTGATCACAAGCTCATTAGAAGCAGAAATAGCTCATCCCGTGAGTTTCTTTCTACAATGACTCATGTGCAATGCTGCTGGAAGGGCTTTCATCACCCAAAACCAAATCCTGGATGAGAAATGAACCTCATGCAGCATGATGGAGACCATTCATAATGCTATCAGAAGTACTTTAAGAACCCTCGACTGCAGAAAGTTTTACAGTCTATCTCCTGTTTTCCATCACAGCCATTAGGAGAATGAATCTTCCAGTGAAAATTAAGTTTATCAGAAAGATCTGTGTGCAAACTAATTTGAGCAGGCATTTTCTAAAAAGTAGGCCAGAAGAGAAGAAAGATTACTTCTGGCAAAAATGGAACAAATTGAATTATAAGAGGCTTGATACATTTATTTGAAATTTAATTGCATAACCTAATGTCAAGGTTATTATATGGTGCACACTGTTCTGATCCAAATTCAAAACAGTAAAGTACAATCTCAGTTTGCAGTTACTTTGTTAAAAATCCAACTGCTTTTTTTTTTTTTTCAATAGTGACCGCAGTCTTTGCCCAAACCACAACACTAATATAAAATCACACTCCCAAATTATTTTGAGATGTCTCCTTGGCAGTGAATTCAGACAAAACCTGAAGCCTCTTTGGTATGACTGACTTCTACTGTGAAAAAAAGTGTAAAAAGGAAAACAAAAGCTGAGGCGATATTGACATGATGCCAGAATATACTGAAGAAGAAAAATTATTAGAATGAGATTCTGACTATATTCACACAGTTCTGCACTGAGTCCATCAAGCCTGCAAGTTTTGTTTTCTGTTCACAATAGAGACAGATTAGCAGAAAAGGTCGCTGCAGCATTCTTGTTATAGCCTCTCTACGGAATAAGCATTCTGCGTTTTACCGTGTATTAGAAGCTGTGCCTGTGCAGAGAGCACACTTAAAAGCATTCAGGCTGTATCCAAACTCTCTGTACTCCTAAATCCAGTCACTCCTATGTGAATTACATGGCCTGACATTATGGCCTTTTTTGTCTGTTTTCAGATCTCCAAGTGCCTGAGTAACACTGGATCAGAATGAACATTTGTGCTGGTTTTGACTGAATTAGAATGAATTTTCTTCACTGTAGCTAGCATGGGCTATATTTTGGATTTGTGCTGGAAACAATGTTGATAATTCTGGTGTGTTTTTTTTTTTATTGCTGAGCAGTACTTTTGCACAGCCAAGGCCTTTTCTGCTTCTCACACTGCCCCTCCAGTGAGGAGGCTGGGGGTGCGGAGCTGACCCCAGCTGACCCAAGGGATATCCCACACCATACGGCACCATGCTCAGCATATAATGCTGGGAGAAGAAGTAGGAAGTGGGTGGACTTTTGGAGTGATGCTGTTTGTCTGCACAAGCCATCATTAAGGGCAAAGGATGACTGCTTTCCTGAGGAAGGATGAACACCTGCCTGCCCATGGGAAGTGCTGAAGGAATTCCTCATTTTGCTTTGCTTCTGCATGCAACTTTTGCTTTACTTATGAAACTTTCTTTATCTCAACGCATGAGTTATCTCATTTTTACTCTTGCAATTCTCTTCCCCATCCCAATTCAGTGGGAGTGAGCAGGTGCCTGTGCAGTGCTTACTTGTCAGCTGGGGTTAAAGCACAACAACGTTCTTAGAAAACCATTGTGCATTTAACTGGGTGCCGCTGCGATTCTTGTGGATATGCAAACACAGTCTAGGTCTGTAGCAGTACCACGTGAAAGTACCATCTGCTTTTATTTCTGAAGGCACATGGAATAAAGGCATAATAAATGACTTTGACACTTAGCAGGGAACTATAGCCTAAAATTAAGAGGCTTATAATCATGCAGCACAGTAATAATTTGGACACATTGGTAATAAAAAATCAATGTTGTGCATTTTAAAATTATGTCACTTATTTTTCAGTAAATCCTGAAATTACTAAAGAAGATAATTTAATGTTTGACCATGCTAGGGACTCTTTCACCAGTACTAGAATACTGAAAGAAGAGATGCAGTTACTAAAATATGGAAAGATATTCTAAAGAAATAGTCTATGACTCCCAAGTCATTGCAGATAATCAAATCCTTCTGTATTAAGTTATTTCCCGCTTTTATTTTTTTCCTTCACGCAAGGAAAAGAAAACTTGCAAAAATCTTTCCTATGATTCTGTGTCAGTGTTTGGAATAAGCACACTTTTAACTGAAAGCAACCATCACTCAGACATCTTCTCTGTAATAATTCCCTGTCTGTCAAAACAAACAGATGTCTTGTGTATAACTCAGAGCTACATCCCTGGGTCTGTGAAGCTCCCTATGAGCTTCTGAAGGGAAAAGTTCACTTTATTCTCTAGACACCCTGACTGAGACTCTGTTTACTGAATTAAATAAAATGCCTATTCATAGTCAGTAACCCCTTCTGTAGTAGATATATAAACAACGTATTTGTAAGACTACAGTTAACATTTCAAAGAGGAAAAATCAAAGAAGGTTAGAAGGAGAAAAACTGAAGCTTACCCCAAACTCATCCCTCCACTGATGTGATGCTTGGTACTTCTCTGCTTCTTTAGCAAGGCGCTGAAGAACAAAGAGAGAGGGCATGAATTTTAGTCTTTACTAATTCTTTACATAGAAAAGTCTTTCTCTTTTACTTTTCTCATATGCATATTTTCTCTCTAAATTTTATATATCTATGCTTTTTACTAATTTATTTGAAAATTATGTATATTTGAGTAAAGGTGAACCGTGTCATATAAAAAATGCTATATTCTGTATTATTTGATATTTAAGTACTGTAATACATTAGAAAACTTAACTTTCACTTCAATATAATTGAAGAAGTTCTAGTTAAATTCAAAATCCATCAACATCCTGCTGAAAATATTTTCTCCTCACACAAACTAACTTGTCTTAGGTGCACTGATTTAATCTACCATCCAATAACAAGTACATATTAGAATATTAAAGCACCATGTTAAGGACATTTATTTCTCCATTATATCATTTAGCTTCAATTATAGAAATTACTGACAGCCCTGTGATTATTAGGGACACATAAAAAGTCAGTAATTTGGGATTAGCTGGAGTCTGATCTCACGGATTGAATTAGCAGCTGGAGAGTAACAGGCATGTTCCTAGAGGGCATTTTCCCCATATTTAATACTTCTAATAAAATCCAGCCTTTTCACTTAGCCCCCCAGGAAGCAAAGCATAGTGTACAGGAATTTGCTCTTTCAAATCAAACTCTTGTACAGATACATCCATTAGATTGGATGATGTGTTCCTCCTCATACGAAATTTGAAGTCTTTGAAAAAAAGCTATTTAGATACAATTCTTAGAAGTTTACTGCAATTTTACATATAGAAGTTTCCAAGGTAATGCATGTTCTCCAGCTAAGCTGGAGATCCCCCATCCCTGGAGGCAAGCACCCATCCCTAAAGGAAGCCAGCTCACTCTGAAGAAGCAGCTACCTGACATGAATGTAGTTCGTGTGGACTCAGCCATGTCCTAATTGTTGAGCGACTTACTTTTAGAACTCAATTATTTTACAGCCCAATAAAAATTTTAGCAACTGTTTTTAGGGAGTCATGGTGTCTTTCCAACAGACACAGCCTGACTATGTCCACCAGATAAGGAGGGATGAAAATGCTTACTGTGTAACAATAAGTCTGATGATCCTTTTAATATTCAGACCAATCCCTACACAAAATGAACTTGTGTCTAAATCACATTTTCAGTTGAGTAACCTTGTCAGTTCTTGCTAACAACCAAAAGGAATATGACCAGGAAGTCCATGTAAGCTGGAATTGCAGACATGGTGCTGCCAGAATGTCACCTCAGACCTGTTCCAGATTGCAAACATCTGTGCTACCTCATCCTGAGGACAACCCCTCTCCCCACTCTAACAGCTACCAGGATGATTGACACATTTCACAAATCAGAACTTAGGATCTTTTCCTTATTTTTAGGTCTGAAATCATTCTTTAAAACCAGAAAAACCTCAACAAACCTGTGTGCTCTACTGCCACAAATTGTGTCCCCACTCAATTGTTTTGAATGAAAACATTCTTGGTGTCGTGGGTTGATCCTGAGTCTGATGGACAGATCTCTTGACCAGTCACGTTTCTCGAAATTTCCATATTTAAGCCAGTGGAGACACAGGAAGTGTCCCTTTTTTCTTCTGCTCAAACCTCCTGGCGGGGAGTTTGGGGGTGGGGGGAATTGGCCAGGGCTCTTTGGAGCGGCCCCGGCGGGCATGGGCCCCGGCCCCGGTGGGCATGGGCCCCGGCCCCGGCTGGCACGGGCCCCGGCTCCGGGAGAGTCCCCTCGGAGCCGTGGGCAGCAGCTGCTGCTGCAGAGCCGAGACCGTCTGAAGCGACTGCTGAGGAACCCCCCCACACGACCGTGAGGAGGCGGCGGGAGCTGACGGAGCTTTCCTACAACCAACTCAGCCTATACTGAACTGTAAAATAACATCAAGTGCAAGCAGCATAACAGGAGCGAGCTTTTCTCCATCGCAAGACCCGAGAAAAAGAGGATTGGTTTCCTCATCATGGCTTCCTCGGTGTCAGAGAGAAGGAGAAAGTGAGTGAAGCTGAAAAGATGGCGGCGGGGAAGAGAGGGCGGAGACGTGCTTTTTAGCGCGCAGCTTAAATCTGCTTTTTACAGACCGTGGTATGGACTGTAATATCAAACTGTTTGCTCCCTCTTTAATCCATTTAAAATAAGGGGGGGATGAGAATTCAGTGTGCAGCCTGCGAGAGAAAATAAAGGCTGTTAGCTGGTACAGTTTGGGAAAAACCACGCGACGTAAAAGAGACCTCTATTTCCTCAAATTAACAGAGAGAGACTTTTAAGAATTGTGAATGCTGACCAAAATTCCATGTTTTGTCATTATTTGTGCTGGAGGAAGTGGGAGGGGGTGTTGGAGGAAAAAGGGGTTTTTGTCTTAATCTCTTATTTTATTTTACTCTTAACTCTATTAGTAATAAACTTTCTTTCATATTCTTTAAGTTTGAGCCTGCTTTGCCTTTCTTCAAACCTCTTATCTCGCAGAAGGTAAGAAATGCGAACTAAACCACTACACTTGGCTAACAGAAACACACCAGCACCTCACAGGCATTGTCCACTGGGGGTACCTCAACAGTAACCAAATGTCACATTAACCAAAGAAAAACTATGACATTATTTCATACATTATATTGGGAAAAAGCTCAGTCCAACTCTCTCCTGTCTGCACTAGACAAACATCTACAATATTTTAATATTTTTTTGGTAATACACTGGAACAACTTTGTACATCTATTTTATTCACTCAATCTAGCCTGTTCTGCATCTAAATTTGTATATCCTCTGATAAATTCAAGCTGATTAAGTCATATTTCACCAGATTGTAACAAAGCAAGATATAACACTTACTACATGTGTAAGTAGCTGCAGTTAACACTGCCCTCAGATTTCCTTCACACTCTGCTTTATTTCTTTAAGGTGCTCTGAGAATCACAAAAGACAGCAGAACCCAAATGCACAAACTGATAGATGGATTATGGAGAAAAATATATACTCATCATTAACACTACTAAGAATTTTCCATGGAAAGAACTGCAGCCATGCTTGAAATTCCTCAGCTCCACTGGTAGATTTCTTAGCTAATCTGCACTATAAAGTGAAAATGCTTAAAGCAAATTAAAAAAAAAAAAGTTGTTTTGGGTTGTTTTGTCTCAAACGAAGGGAAAAAAAAATCCTCACAAAATAGATATTGTATTCTTATTCTCCTTTAGAATTTTTCAGTCAGGTGTCAGAACCTATGCTAACTGCCCAAGTAACCTTCTAAAATAACCCTACATGCAATATCTACAACTCATTACACCTTAAAATAGCCTCCAAAATGAGAGGCTGTCATTCGGGACGTGTGTACAGAGCTCTGTCAAAGGTAAGCAAGCTCATACAGAAGTCCAAGCAAACTGTTTACAAACAATAATAACCAGTGAGAAAAAAGCTGTTCCTTGACTTCTAGAACCCCAAACCCAAGACTGTAATGGGAGTACACATGACAAGAAGACAGGATCATGCATACAGGCTCCAGCAACAGGCTGAGACACCTTTTTGATTTCTTCATCACCGCTTACCCGAAGAATCTCTGCATTTTGCTCTACTGTCCAAAAATAATTTTGTTGTTGTTGTGACAGTTATTTGATCAATTTTAAAAAAATTTACCTACGATGCATCCAATACTTTAGCTGGAATGTATATTTAGAATGTACTTCCTAGTACCCTATGACAACACTCCTTGGCCAAAAACAGCCAGACAGTTAAGCCTTTTAATTGGACACAAGGAGAGACTAATTTTTCATCTCTCAAAGAAATCATGCCTGCTTCCTTTTGAGGTATGCAAATGTCAGGACTGGCCTTCCCTGTTTTGATGGAAGAGTCTCTGGAGGATGCCGACAGAGAAGCTGCACAACAGCCGGCTGACACCTGGCACTTCCCATTTTCCCTCTCATTACAATGAAGGTTTAATAAGGCTACAGCTTCTTTAACACCATGACCCACTGCAGCTCCCTACAGGTTTCTCCAGCAAATACTAAAATCCCAAGATTCAAATTTTTATGTGTAAGAAAATAAAAAGAAATGGTTTAAAACAATATTCCTGTATATTAGGTTTTAATAATTTCTTCCTCCGTGCCTCTGTATTGTGTGCTGTGTAGACAAAAGCTGTGCTATGTTTTCATGCCTTGATTGAAGCTCTATTTAACATAATCTTTTTGGATACAGAGTATGAAAAACAGAACAACACTAAAAAGAGAAAAAGAAACAAAACTAAAATGTAACAGAAATGTTCTGTCTTACTTCAATACATTTAAAGAATCCTAATTTGTGTAGTCTGCTGGAGAACAGTTTACTCTGAAGTAGTAAATAAATTGAGAAACCAGGACCAGGGAAAGAGGGCTGCAAAGGCTAACAGAATGCTGTAGCATCTATTCATTTGGAGGATGCCTGGCAGCTGTGAGATGGTGTTTCTGAATAAGGGATCAAAAGAGCTGATGCCAGATTTAGCCGGTGAGATTGACACAGTAGCTGATGTCAAATTTAAGGTGTTTGGAAACACTTTGATTAAACATGCTATTTGTGCAATAAATTTTCCTAGATTAAACAATTACTTCTATCTCTTTATTTCTTTTTTAATTTAAACTTTTTTTTTTTTTTTAATATATTAATGAGAACTGCTCTCTCTCTTTTTCTAAGTAGGATGCAGTGTGATTATTTTCAGGAATTTCCAGAATACTTACCACATCAATAAAAAAATAAAAAAAAAATCCCTTGAAAAACAGTTGCTGCCCACAAATAAGTATTTTTAATCAAACTTAGAAAGGAGTTAAGAGGTACCTTCCACTAGGTTTCCTTATATCTTTCAAAGAGAAATGTTACCTTTAAAGGAAAACAGCTATTGAAAAGCCAGATAAGGTGGAAGTGTTAATTCACTCCACCAGCCTATGACCCTTTCTTTAACTTTTAAAAGGATTATAAAGGATTATACACGTACAAACACACACACAAATAATAGAAAAGTGAAACAACAACAACAAAAGATCCAAAGCCCAGCTGCTTGTCAATCTCAAAACCCTTCATTTTCGAAGGTCTTGTCCCCAGTTTCCAAGTTCACGTTATTGTCTATGAAAGGCAGCCTTTGATGCAGCACAGACTGCAAGAATCTTTATCTGATCTGTAAAGATCAACTCCCTAGAAGGCCTATTCATCTTCCAGCCTTCATTTTTTTTACATGTATGTGATATTTTTATCGCCTCCTAGCCAGCACAGGATTCTGTCAGCAAATGGGCCAATTAAAATTATATTCAGTACAGTGAAATAGGGTTTTTTTGTGCTTCCCACTCTCCTGTAAGTATTTTATTTGAAAATTATATTCAACTACTTCTTGATATATTAAAATATTATAAAATGTGTAATCTTAGAGTTAATAGATATCAGTAGCCTCACAAGCTCTCTAAGACACAAAATCGATGTAGTTTTTAGGTTATTTTAGGAAAATGAATACCCAGGGAAAAGATATCAATATCAAGCTTATAAAGAACAACATAGAATACACAACGACTTTCAAGTCCTGATTGTAAAATATTATCCGAATATTCAAAACTCTTCTTGCATGAGTGGCACAAAAGCCATAAAGAGTATGTGTAAAAGTGGTTTAACACATAGTTTTCATATATGTGTCTGAAATACAAATAGTTTTCTTCCCTAGTTGATTATGAATTGGATATGAATTACAAGATGAGGAAAAGATTTTGTAAGATTCAGATATGGCATCGGAAGTGTCAGTGCAAGACTGATATTGTTATTTCACTACAGGTTTAATACGGACTGACAAAGTCTAAGGGATTACACTGTCATCTCAGTAAGCTGTTACATTCTATATTAAACCAAATTAGAACTATTCTCTTCTACCTTGATTTTAGTGTCTTTACATGCATAGTAAATGTTATCTTTTCACCAGAATTCTTGGTAATGAATTATCCAAATACCCATGAATTACCCTACTCAATAATTGTACCCTATTGTATAAAAAGATCACCCAGTTTGTCACACAGAGTGTGTTGGGTTCAACAAACAACAGTTAACTGGAAGGTGAGTAACCCAAAATGAGTATAGATGTGATAATGATAGCAAGCCCATAACCCTCATATAAATACAACTGGATTTATTTTCTTTGTCTTATTTCCATACTTTCTGTGGGGCACAGGAGGAGATAATAGGAGCTGACGGCCCTTTTACACGTTATTTATAAAGATATTTAATATATGAACTTCCTTACACGTGGGTACTGATAATAATTATCACCACAAAAGCTAGTTTTGATGAAGCTGAGGCATATCAGTTTGGATAAGACAGTCCTAACTATAAAACAGTGTCTTAGATTGAACCAAAGACACGCCTAATTTTTGCTGATTGAAATTGTAACAAGTTTTAATATTTTCTCTTTCAAGTAAATTTGTTTGCTTTTAAAAATATTTTGATTGCTAACACTGAAGCACAAAAGTTTCCATGATAATTCATATTTTCCTATGTCAAATAAGGATTCTTTTTCCTAAGCTTTGTTGTATTCCATTATGTAAATAATCTTCACCAAAAGTGTAACCAGGAATTTAAACATATTTTTTAAGATTTTTTTTAATATATATAGTGACCAAATATAGATTTTTGTTTTTTGCTGATCTGCAGCTTGGTTATATTTTAGGTATTTACACTGCAGAGCCACAGCTTCTCTTTACTCTGACATCTGCTGTGCCACATGATGGTAATGTGATCTGTGCTCTGTTAATGAGGATATCTGAAGCATGTAAGGTCACAGAAAGGCTGTGTTTATAATTGGTCTCCTATATTCTATACAGAAGTTGTATGTTGTATTCCTCAGCTACTCTCTGGGGATAATTTCACTTTTGTCATCTAAGGCAGCAGTCGAGTCATAATCATATGGAAAAAGGGTATACTATGGGTCTGCTGATATTGTGATACTTACCAAAGCACCCTTCATATAAATTTGCTGGCCCAAACTTATATATAATTTAGGACAATCGGGAATGAGCACAATTTTTCGAAAAGTTGATGTCATTACACTCTGGAAAACAGTTCAAAGTAATACCTCAATCCTTGCCTTCCACTTTATAAAGAATTAGCAGCAACCTAAAACGCTAAATTTATTTTTTTCTAATTCAGCTGTAGATTAAAAAATTCAACTTTAATTAAACAGTAAGTAGAAAGTTACTTTCCTGTTTGTCTGCTTTTTTATGCATTTCAAGCCATTTTTGCTTTATTCATATGAAAAGTCATTCCATTTCAGACCTTCTAATCAGTTTTTCTAACAAGATGACCTTATATACAAAACAAGGCTGTCATGTTGGCAACAATGAAACCTAATGGAAAAAAAAAATATTATTACCCTCCACATATTTAGAATACAGGGCTTTAAAGGATTTTTTTGTATCTGTTAATAGGTATAGTGAAAATCATTCTTTATGATTCAAGACAACCTTTATTCCTATTGTTTACTTAAATGAAACAAGGAAAAGTAAGGTTGATTCTCTTCAGAGAACTTTTATACTTCTCATGGTTTCCTAGTTCCAAAGCATATCAAGCCACTTGTCTAAATAAGATCAGAAATCAGTGGGAAATCACCTCTGAACTGGAGTACTTGAGATTATATTTCAGGGACGGTTAAAGCTTTCTATTATAACTAATCACATTCATTTTAACAGGATAAACTGAAATAATGATGCCCTAAATAAATGCATCCCACATGTGCTTTTGACATACAAAGCATCACGTGCAATCATCTGTCACTGACAAAAATGTCATATAAGAAAAGTAAAAAAGCATAAAACCCAAAGAACATTTGTCACAGTAACACTTCTCCATTACATAAAAGCAGCCATTCTCTAAAACATGTACTAGAAATAGGTCTTCTTTTCTATTTGTTCTTTTCTTTTAATGTATTTAAGAATTTCCCTAACACTAGCAAATTAACAAAAAGAGAGGAAAAAGTGGCATAGTGGCAGTACTTCAAATCCTAAAAGAGTGGTGAAAGAATCTTTCAAATATATTATACTATATTAGGATTCTCAGTTAAGTTTTAGAAAGAATCTAAAATCCTTCAGAAGTAGTCAAATGTTCAGATATTGTCAAACACTTTTTGTTTCCGTCCTGAAAACAAATCACATAGAGCTGGAGCTATATATACCACTGAAAGTCATCACTGGAGAATAAATAACTAAATAAGTAAATAAATGAATAAGCTAAACCCCATACATTTAAACTTCTGGAAAAGCCACATAGCTCAATATGTGCTCAGGTGAGTGCACAGCCTGCAGAAGTTGCAGGAGGGATGATGTCAAGTACGAGTTTATAGCTGTCTGAAAACTTACTGGTTTCACCTCAGCTTTGTCTATAAAGTCCATAATCCTAACTAGAACCAGTAAGACCATTGGTACCAGATGAAAAGAAACCTTACATGAGCAGTGAAAGGGAAAAATGAACCACAGGTCCAAAGGCATTGCTAGAGGATTCCTGAGTACCAGAGAACAGATCAAATACAAGCACAATGAAGAACATAGGAAGCATAAAATTGTCTTCTGTGACTGCAGCACCAAGTCCCGTCCATGGGGCATGAAATATCATTTGTGTGAAATATCTTACATACTTAATTAATTTGTAAACTCATGATGCACCCTATTATGTTCAACTATTATTAAACAGCAAAAAGGAATGCAGTAAATTTGCATCAGAAGGTAGAGAAGCAGAATTTCCACATTTATGGGGAGAGGGAGGGAGGAAGGAAGTTCAGGTCCCAAGCCAGAATATATTTCTAGGATGTGTGGAATTGGGAGATTTGAGAAACTGGACAATATTATGACAGCTTGATACTGCCAGAAATGTTTCAGTAGACAAGGGAGTATGATAGTACTGTAGATAAAGGCAAGAAGAGAAACTATCAGAAGAGTAAGATAATCTGTCAAATGCATCTTGACATCTAGCAGTGAAATCTTACTAGGGTGCTGTATAAAAATAGGGAAGACCACTTCTTTTGAGACATAATTTATCCTTCTCATTTGCAGAGGTTTAAACCCCTTAGAGCTTATTACATTTTCACTCTAATAATTCATATGCCTTAAATGTAAATCACATTAGTGTTATATTTTTAAACAGGTTCAAAGTGAAGGACAAATGCTGAAACCATTAGACTGAAACTGCCAACTGCTCCAACAAATCTCAAATTGCATAACACCACCAGCTCCAGTTCACTGCCTGCCTTAGGAAACTCTTTTGAGTTTGACAGCTGAGCTGGTAACTTCACAGGTGTGATTAGAAAATGACATGTATATTGAGTAGGCATGCCTTGTTACCCTGTTTCTTCACATACTTTCTATCAACTCAAGGAGAAACCAGAACAACATAAATTTATTTTTAGAAATATCAAAATTAACTCACTTCAAAATAAGTGTTCTAAAATGTCAAAAAGGTAATTTAATTTTCCTCTGACTTAAAAAAAAATTAATTTGACACAGTTCAGTTTCCTTTACAACTCCTTTAATACCTCCTCAGTAACTATCCACTTAAAACAAACAAACAAAAAGAAAAAAAACCTCACAAAATACAACTCACCAATTTATACATGTTAGCAGAATCACTGAAATCTGAGAAATATCCAAATGGGAGCAGACATAACTGAAATATGTACATGCATCTGCCTTATATTAAAGGGAAAAGTTGAAAAAAGAAAAAATCAAATAAATACCTCCTTGCAAATTACAAGGAGAAGAAAACATTGATACAGACTGGCATCACTTATGCAAGAAAAACACTAAAGTAAGTTACCTTTAATTGAACAGGGGATGCATCAGCAGTTGCATCTTGTCTCATCATACAGTCAAACAGAACAACAAATTTCACAGAATGCTAAAGATTCATATGAGTTTAGCAGCAATATATCAAATGTTTTAATTTTACTGTCAGTACAACTCAACAATATTAAATATATATTGAATATCCAAAACACTATTTGCAGTATTTTGGTTTAAAATTATAATTTCTGCTAAAATCACAAAAGTGGAGTTCAGTTAAGTAGGAAAACTAAATATAGAGAAGTGTAGTGAGTTCTAGATTTACTCACACTTTGTGTGCTACAAAAGACTTTTAGATGTAATGCTGTTGTAATCCCAAAAGAAGATCATAAAGCTCAAGATTTGAAATCTCTGCTGAATTGATAAGCAAATATCTCTTTTGGCCATGTCACCAGAAACAGCATTAAGCTCTCTCAGATTTGGATGGGTTTTAATAGAAAGAAGAGCTAAATCCAGATTTTCCAGGAATAACAGGAGTGAACAGAGCTCATTTATCATCTCTTCCTCTGCAGAATAGGACATAAATGTTTTATTTCATTAAGACACATTCATAACCTAAACTATAATAATAAATTCCCAAGTAGTTAATGATTTATAATAAAATCAAGACATCACTGAAGTCTGCAGCAGCATTTCCAGAAATGGGCCTGTGAACAATGCAACTTTATTAATAATAAAATGTAGAGCTTGAACGGTGGAACCAAAGTGTGAATTTTAGAAAAATATCATCATGTTCACCTCAGTTCTCAGATGTAAAAAATAGAATGATGGATCTGACTTATTAAAAGTCTGTTCAAAAATGAATCCACTTCTTAAATAGATATATATATTTGTTTAAAACTATAGCTGAATAACAAATGTAGCTTTAACAAGGCAAGATAGTGTCTCAACAGCTTTGCACGTCAGGCAAAAAGATTGAGCAGGTGGTGGGCTATAGCTGCTGAATAATCAACTTGATCTCATCTGCAGTCAGGAGGTGAGAGCCAAGGAAACGTTACTGTTGGCAACAGCAGAAGCAAATGATACATTAATACTGCATGCTATTTTCAGGCAACATTTCCCTAATGGAAGTAATTCTAGTCAAAAGAAATAAAAAAGTGTTTAACTGTGAGTCCTGGAGAAAACTGAGTACAAAGGAAAATGACCTTCCCCTGGCAAAGTGTAACAGTGATTTTTATTTTCCCGGAGACCCTGTGTCAGCCACGACAGCAATGCTGGGAACACCCCCTGCTGCTGCACCTGCCTGTGACCCGGGGTAACAGGACACCCAAAGCCTGTTCATTTCTTTCTTATCACTTGGAGTGTAATAACATGCTGCTTCTAAACTTCCCCACATACATTTTAAAGGAAGTGTTGCACTCCCAGCATTCTCTGTCTACTGGACAGGCTCAAGTTTTAATATTCAAGTGTCGACATGCGAAGTTTTTAAAAACAATTCAGGTCCTTTCTTAGTCACACCTTTTCTCTAAAGGACTACATGGGATTTGCTAGTTCTTACCCTCCAAGAGAACGCTCTTCCAGACTGTAATGTAAAAACACTTTAAAAATAAAACTAGACAAAAATGTAAGATGAGTATGCTGAAAATGGTATGTTCTACATTTACATGCATTGTGCTGGTCATGATTTCTCTTCAGCATCTTTTGTCATGTACATGTCATAAATTGGACAATTTATGACCTCTTTGTTCCATGCAGAACCATCTCTTTCAGGGCATTCTTGTGATTATAAAGAAAATATGACCTGTTTAAGGTATACCATTAACCATTAATCATATTTCTGCACTGTAAGACCTTTAAAATGGAATGATATGTGAAAAAATACTATTTATCATTGTAAAACCTCCACCTTTAAAAATAATGCATATTGTCATAGCTATAGAAGTATTTAATAACTTTTCATACCCCTTGTGAAATAAATATTGATAATTATATTTAACAGATAAAGGAAAGTAAAGCAGAAGGGTGACATAATGTGACCAAAGTCACACAAAACATTATGTTAGGTCCTAGTTACACTGAAGTCCATAAGATTTAACCCCTGGGTGAATCCATAGTATTTTTCTTTCAGTTATTTTCCTCCTTTTTCTATGATTATGTACACGACCTATAACTATGCTTAAGAAATGTATTTGATGGTCTTAGTGACTAATGTACATATTTGAATCAGCATTCAAACTATAATTTCCTTCCAATTTTTACAAAAAGGAAAAAAAACTCCAAAAAGACAATTAAGATTGCTTTTAGCGTTACCCTCTGAGGTGACATTTGAGAACTGCTACAAGAGGTTTGGGTTTATGTATGATGACTTCTACCAAAAGGTGTTTAATTAGGATGTCTCACACTTTTCTCTGTATGAAAATCTAATTGCCACCTTCCAGCTCAAAGAACACAATCAAGAAGCATTATCCCATCTCAAAAACTGTCTAAGCATCTTCCTCATGTCACTTTTACGTCTGGTGTTATTTTATTTTTCAGTCTTGCATTCTTCTTTTCTATAAAGGCAATATACTGAACCATGCCAACAAACTCAACACCCTCCAAAAAGTGTGTTTTCTTTTATTCCAGCTACAGATATTTACTGAAAATCATCATCAGAATAAAACTGTGAATAGCACAAAGAAATAAGAAACAGCTAAGCCATAATTATTTAAAAAAAAAAAAAAAAAGATAAACTAAACTCTCGTGTCAAGAATGTCACAGTACAAGTAAAGCAAAATCTGGTAATACGTTGACAGACTGGGCGTTTGATGCACCTAACTCAGTGTGATGGGGCTGACTGCAGTTGATCTGAGTTGCACTTAAAAACTCTGCCCAAGAAGAATTTCTTCCACAGTTCTGTTAAACTGGCACATTAGATAGCAGAGATGATTTTCAGAAATCAGTCTGAATGTTCAATTAAGATACCTGAACTGATCAAGGGACTGGCAGATTGCTCACGGTTCAGAGTTTTTTAAACATTGCAGGATGTTCTTGTAGGATTTCACAGAACAGCATTTGGGCTATATTCTCAAGGAACACTGGAAAACTGGTAAGTTTTGTAAGTGGAAAAGCAGATTCCTCTGGGCACTTCCCTGTCACATGAAACACTTAAGATTTGAGAAGTCAGACACTTGGTGTCCTCATTTAGGTCACTGGCAGCATTGAAATGCTGAACCTCTACTATCTGAGCTGAAAAGTGACTCAATGCCAAGGAAAAAATCATCTTACACTTCTACATGAAACCAACTATAGATTTCAAAGTATCTTTCAAATCCATAGATTTCAATGCGTACACTGCATTAGTAAAGACTAAAACTGGAGCTTCATGTTTCATCAGACAATGACTTTTGAGTCATCATCGATCAGTATGGTAGATGACATAAACGACAGCAAAATACATTCACTTGCATATACAACAGAAGTTTCAAGCATATAAACCTTGACCTTAAAGCCTTAAAATAAATTACAGCTAAGTTCAACCATATGATGAAGCCTTCACCTGGATCCTGTGGCCAGATGGTTTTAGCAAAGTTGAATGAAAGGTGTAAGGAATGGTTACAGTGCAGAAACTTGGAGACCCAGGTGAGAAGTGACAACAGGAATCCCTTCCACCACTTTGCCTGATGACAATACCACTACTTAGAGCTCTGGTTTACAAAACCAGATCGCTTGATGCTCCTTGTCAGCTGAACAGTTACATAGCTCAGTTGCGTCAGGTTAAAGAGAAGATGAAAAATAAGGAAAATTACCTTTATTTAATAAATTAAAACTGTAAACTGTGTTTTCAAGAAGTTTTTTTGTGTTTCCATCATTGGTCCCTTGCCAAGAAACACCTTTAGCAATACCTTTCTCCAAATCTTAGATCCTGGAATTATTTTTATCTGTGTTGCTAATCTTTTTACTCCACAGGAAAGAAAAAAGGAAAACAAAAATAAGAGTAAAAAGCACAAAAAAGCCTGAAAAAAAACTCTCACATATATAACCCAGCTAATACTGTGTGGGGTTAATAAAAAAAAAAAAAAACAAAACAAAGCCAAGCCCCCCCAAAAAGCCCCCAAACCCAGAAACAACTTCACAAGGAAAAAAATTCCAGCAAAGCTTTGGATTTTTTTAAATCACAAGCTTACCAAGATCATAGGATAAATTTGAGGGATATGGCTTTTTTCATTAAAAAAAAAAAATTAAAGTTCTCTTTGGAACTGGAAATATTAGCAGGCGTAGGCAGATATGTGATGATGGCATGCAAGAAGCCACAGGGCAATACAGCAAACACTTCCTAGCTTCTGGATTCCACCCATCCCATCTTTGTTAACTCAGCTGGGGGTGGTAATAACAAAGCCACTGGTGCTCTGACACAAACTCTCCATGGGAAAGGTGGCAGCCACCCTCTGGAGTGCCCAGAAAGGTAAAAAAGAAGAAAGTGGCGACTTCTGCCAGCTCCTGGGGTTTTTTTATACCTACAATTCAAAGAGAAGCTACTAAAATGCAAAGCTGCTGTGGATCTCAATCCATCAAGTATGTTGTCATCCAAAAAAAATTAAGGAGTTTGCTCACATAAGTACTCAGTTTCTGGAAAGACCATAGCAATTAATTAGCAATTTAACTGGAAACAAAGTCACTGATGTTCTGTGCAGCATAAAAATAGTGTGTAAGAGATTTACTCACACTCTCTGTGATGGAGTTTTACAGGTACTGCATGCTCAATAAACTGCAGAATGTAGCATGAATTATACTACTTATGTTCTGCTGAGTTTGTAGAAAACATTCTTATATTGTAATTACGTAAAAAAGTAAGAAATGCATCATAAAACATACGCCCATTTTCTGAAATGTATATGTAATATATATGTAATGTATATGTACACGTAACTTGCTCCAAGTGCTTCTTCACATAAATATATATATACTAACTAAAGAAAAAAACAAAACCAAAAAAAATTACTATATAAATAGTTTAATGTATAATTTTGGGCCAGACTGTATAACCCAGACAGATTTTGCTTTTTTACAGTAGCATAATGGGGTTTGGTTTTTGGAGTTTTTTAGCTGTTGAACTGTTCAGCTGATTAAATAGTTGATTAGTTTGCACCATTTTTAATTCTTGTGCTTTTAGCCTCAACAAAACATAAAGGAAAGAGACAAAAAAGGGTCAATAAAAACTTAAAAAGTAAAACTAACAAAAAAACCCCTTAACCCCCCCCCCAACTTAAAGAAATCCAAGCAAAAAACCTCACCTTATCTAAAGTAAAGAAATTTGAGGACTGCGTAAATTGATTCTACTGAATTCCTACCTCCAAAAGATCATGATATTCCAAGAGTATTATCTCTTTACCCCCTGAATCATTAGTCATTCTCTTTTGTGATTTTCTTGCATGGGTAATTTTGTGCATAGTTTTTAGTCTACTATTACCAGATAGGCTTATGCATATTTGTGTATAAGGTGATGGAGTATTCCAAGGTGAGGTGACTGCAGTCATTATAGCTATAGTTGTCAAAATGGTAAAACTGCTCATTCTAGTTATGGCAAACTTTTAGATGTCTTACTTACAGAGGAAAACTGGAAAAAAAAGTACTCTTCTGACATCTGAATTTAGAATTCCTTTAAACTTTGAACAATATAAAGGATGAGACATTTTATGAGAAAGCTGAGAAAATGGGGATTTAGTGTTGAATAAAAATCTCTTCTTAAAGCCCTCCTTGCCTTTCATATGATTCTGTCAAGTATGACCAGAGCTAGTCCAGTAGATTTTTTAAATAGAGGTTAAAGAAATACTTTCCTCCCACTTTGGGCAATACCTTGCAATGTTTGCAGAAGGTTTCCTAACAGTTCCTGTCAATCCAGAATAGTGAATATACCAAACAAAGATTTGATTTCACAGCACGTAAATAAAAGAAAAGCCTCGTTAAACCGAATGTTTACCAAGGTTGATATAAAGTTTCACAACAATCAAGCTCATTTCAGTGGAAGGACTTCTGGCTAATCATTTCATGTATTTCATGTGGAACCAGAAAGGAATTTGTATTAGATAGATATTTATGTGCTCGGTTTTACATACAAAGAACGATTTTTGCCTTCCTTGAGCAATAACATTTGCAGTGGGCTAAGAGCTGAATCTTCAATGTACACTTGAATTGTCAATACATGTTTTATATCACCCTCCCTCTCTTACTATAAAACCAGTGAAGAGTATCAAAAAACATATTCCACTTTGGAATAGGAGGTCACGTTTCCTAAAAATACTTAAAATGTTTGTTTTTCAAATATGCAGTTTCTAGGTATAGCACATTTGACAGTGTCATAAAAATACTGTTCTTCCTTATTTTTGAACAATCAAGTTGTCAGATCTGTTTTGAGTGGAACCCACAGCATTGTACCAAAATCTGCTCAGTCAGTAGCAGCTTATTAAACAGATCTAGGTTTCTTTGGGTTTTGCTATTGTTGTTTGTCGGTTGCTTTCTTTGTTTTGGTCTTTAATTTATGGAAATAGCACTGCTCAGATGATACCATGAATCCTAAGCAAAGTATGTTACTGATGCAATTCCTGGGTAGATTATCTGTGAGGGGGATGGAAGGCAAATCTGAGAAGCTGCAGCACAAGATAGTCATGACCTACCTGCCCTGGAGATCCAAGTAGCTTTCAAAAATCAGTGGGATTTATTACAACTATATGGCGTCTACAGACAGCTTAAATCTGATCCAAACATAATCTTTACCAAAAATCTGGCCTAAGCAGAATCTCCATGGTTTTAAAGAGGGATGTAAACATTTCTTGCTACCTTAAAATAGATGATGTGAGCCCAGATCCGATGCTCACTGAAACAGAGCCCGACCTAAGAAGGTCTGTGGCAGAAGAGTCCCCAGAAATTTATCCCCTACAGAACTATTCCTCTATATAATTATGATCAAAATTATTTGCTCTGCATTATCCTCTTGCAACACTGTCTTCTCTCTTGCCTGAGACAAAGAGGCCCAATTTATGGCCAAGAAAAAAGGATCATATTTTCAAACAGCATAATTTCTCTGATCTTCTATGCAAAATACTGCATTAGTCTTTTAGGGATAAATCCACAGCATCTAGCAACTTACAGTGAAGGACAAGGTACATGGAGGCCTCAGTGTCATCTCATTTACACTGTTATTATTCAGTTTTACTCCCTTGTCAACTATAATTTCATATTCTGAATTTAGAACTCTATCATCCCACAACATACAAGGATTTAATGTCTGCCACTAAGACTCAATAAACCATATGTGTTCACGTGTATACAATGCCATTTCTATCTCAGACAATATATGTATGCTAATATTTCTGGGTTTGAGAGCTTAACAGCTCTCCAAAGCACCCAGATTCAGTACTTAAAGCAGCTTTATGAAATCTAGTATTGCCTTACAAACAAGTAAGTACTTTTATGCATATTAAGAATACTCCTTATTAGTGTATGTTAACAAAACCATTCTGTGCTATAAAGAAACCTATTATTTGTTCCTACAGCACATGTGCTCAGCCTCATTATTAGTCAGGGGACCCATTTCTGTGCAGGCACCACAGCAATCACTGCAGAATTGGCATGTAGCAACACAAAGCAAACTTTTTATGCAGCCAAAGCCTTTGGATACCAGAACAGAATAGGAATCCCTAAAGAATAAATGTTCAAACACCATATTAGAGCACATCTTGAAGTGTAGCTCAGCTAATAGCACCGACTGAGCTGAATTGATTTTCTTCAGTTATTTAAATCTCATTATATATGCTCTATTTAATTCCGTCTACACTTAAATTGATACGAAATATAAAACAACCTCTAAATAATTTAGTGTGAAAAAACATACAAGCTAATTAAAAGCTAGAACTTGAAACCCAAACACATTTGAAACCTCTTTTTATTAAGGCACCTACTTTTTTTATCTTGAAGCTGCCTTTTTGTTTCTTTGTTTGTTTTGGAGAGACAATGAGTTTTTGTAAGGCTATTTTTTCTACAGTGAAAAGTGCTTACAAAGAGGCCTCTAGGTTTCTGTTGCTTTGATTTTATGCTACTAATAAAGGTTTGTGATTTTGCAATTCTGTTGAAATTGCAATTAAATTAATAAAATCTAAATTATGTATTCTTAACCATATAATGCAACTTTCAAGAACTGAAAATTAAAATAAATCCCATTATGATTATTAATCACTCTCTTTTAATTATAAAGTGAAGATTTAAATGCCACCTTACAATACAGTGGTAAGGTCAGACTTTGCTCAGATGTCACGGGGAAGGCTGGAGTTGGCACCAGAAAAGGGTACATTAATGCAGTGGTGTTTTCTGTGGGAGATCTATGTGCCTCAGACATGTAGGACACAATAAATAAAAATTTAAAAC
This sequence comes from Falcunculus frontatus, assembly GCA_013398115.1. Taxonomy (NCBI): domain Eukaryota; kingdom Metazoa; phylum Chordata; class Aves; order Passeriformes; genus Falcunculus; species Falcunculus frontatus. The sequence goes on from VZRV01003328.1 coordinate 386,904, forward strand.
TATCTCCTGTAATCATAAATTGCACTAGTGTATGCTCCCCTCTTGTGCCAAACAGGTCTTGCAATGGATATTCACACATCTGGAGCCCAAGCTCTTTTGGTCTTCAACAGTTTTCAGGTAAAGATCTTTCTGAGAATATAATAAATGCAAGTAACACCTAATTAGTATTTTCAATTCATTTCTACGATCTCTTTTCAAATCTAAAATAACTACCACAGAAACATGTCTGACCTTATGTTACCCTGCCTGAAACCATATCATCCCCAATTTGTTTTCTTCTTATTTTTGCCTGTAATTTTTAGTGTTTGATCCTTCAAAAGACCAGTCTCCAAATGCACATTAAGACACATATTTTTAAATTCTTGCACAGTGCCATGTATAGAGTTCTGCAAAGAGTGCATAGTTCCAAAATTTTCATTTCTATTTCTACTCTTCAATTTTTCAAATCTATTAATGAAAATTAATCTATGAATCTATTACTTAATCTAGTAATGAAAATCCCTTTCTGAAATGTGAGCCACATTTTTTAATGAGTTGCAGTTTCTGATAAAATAAATCTGATTATTATTTCAAAGAAATAAAGGAATGCTTCAGTTATATTATTCCCAATATTACTACTCTTACTTATCTTCCTAATTAAGGGCATCCTGACAACAAAGCTCTTCTTGAACCCATTCTTGTTTATTATTCAAATTATTTTCTGACTCTTTCTCTCACACATACACACAGAAACTGTTGCCTTCAACTGTCTAACCTACAAAGCCAAACCATACAGAACCTGGCAACCTCCTTGCTTTACATTGACAATTGGAGCCTTAGATCTCAAATGGGAGAAGAGCCATCTAACGTTTTTGATCAGAGAAGAGTTGCTTTGTACCTTAATTAAAGCACTGTCTGACAGTTCAGAAGATGGGAATTTGCTTCTTCTGCAAGGCTTGACAACATCTTCAGCTAAAATGTGATAAAGCATCTTATGCGAGAAATAGTGAAATATGACATTAAACCTTAGCCTTCATCTTTAAAAAGGACCAGCTTTAATAATTTTATCTTTCATTAATTTCCACTAATTTACTTGATAGAAACACAACTGCATGTTTAGCAAGTATACATATCTAGAATCTTTTAATTTAAATATACTTTAAAAGAACACCCGTAGTGAATTTTGTAACTATTAGCAAACACCAAAAGAATTATTTTTATATTGTAATAATATATATATTTTACATACATACTTTAGATGTATTTTACACAATCATAATTCAATATCAACTATAATCCAAGGGGCTCAGGAGTTTTCTCAACAATTCTTTGTGGGAGTTTGTGTTTGTGGGTTTTTGTTGGTGTTTATTGCTTGTTAATTTTGCTGTTGTCATTTTAATTTTTAAAAAGCCATCTTTATGAATGAGAAACTTTTATTGAAAAGGGCAATGGTGTTGTTAAAAAATAGTTCCTTACATCCACAGTACAATCATTGGCCCAAAGAGGCATTATAGCTAGGAAAAGGAAAAAGTGGCAAGTATGACTCTGACAGCAAGACTCACCTACCTCTGGAAACTGTTTTGTGTGTTGGCTAGATTAAGCAATATAATATATTTCACATGGATGCTTCTACACCCTTCAATGTAATACAGATAAATCAGAGCTTTTTTCCCTGTGGCATGTGCTACAGAAATAAATATGAACTTCCATTCACCCCAGTTTATGTTAAATCAGAAGAGACATTCTTCAACAGTTTCCACAGGAAGAACATGTGTGTCTAAAGTTTTAGAGCTTTCAGGTGTGGCTAAGAACAGCTAAAGGGTATGCTCTGGCAGCAATAACGACATTTGCTTCCAATTGACTTGAAAGGATGATCTGAAGCAGCTATCCTACAGAACATGCAATTAATTGTATTTTCTCCTCTGGCTACCTTACACACTGGAACAATGAGGGGGAAAAAAGGGAAAAAAAAAAAAAAGGGGAAGGAGTTTTCCTGCTATATCTGTTCTCAGAGCATTTTGATATTTTGCCTATTAGGTTTTCCAAATTCTGCAATTTTCCAGACTAAGCATGGGCTTTGAGCTTGCCAGCTGTTAAGGGATGACTCCTGGATCTCCAGCAAACATAAAGCACACAGTTCTCTTTTCCAGAAACAACAAATGGAAAAAATGCTGCAGCCAAATCCCCTGGGGTACCTGCCAGCCCTGTAACTCAGAGACCCACAGGAATAGACCTGTGGTTTTACCAAGTCTCAATAGTCATCTCAGGGCTATAACAAGTGCAAAAAAACCTGGCAAACTCCAGTGAAGTGTGAAAGGTGGAAATATCACCAAGACTGCATTTTATCACCCCTCTAATGCTGTCTGGCAGAGCATAGACATAGTGAGTAAGGGTTTGACTCTGCTCATTCCAGCCCCTTCCACAAGAAAGTAATTGGCAGCAAGTTGTCAGCTCCCTATACACTGCAATTCCAGCCAGGCCAAGGCTGTCAGAACAAGAAGGCAAAGAGTCCATCACCTCCTTTATGCTCCACCCCTGCACAGCTTGATGAGCACCAGGAATTCACCTTGATTTAAATGCCAGGCAACACACAGGCACGTGTGGCAGTCACTGGAAATGCACATTTAGATGCTACTGGGTTTTCGGAAACAAAGTTATCTTTTCTTAGCATGCTTGGATGGAGAAAGAGGACAGATTTAAGGTGAGATTAAATTATAATAAATTCCCCATAATTGTTTTTTTTAATGAAGTATTTTGTTTATCAGGAAAACAACTAAGGATAAAAATCATAATGAATCTCCCTTCCCTGCCACATGCAATCTCTTGGTAGAAAAGCATCCAATGAAAATGAGTGATGGAAGCTGTTCAACACTGCTGAAGGCATGCTCTCTTGTTTCTTTATATTCAGTAAAAGCTGTCAAAAATCCACATCCTCTGATGTATTTGCATTTAGCGTAGGGACTTGTCAATTATTCATTGCAGAGAGTTCTGTCAGACTGGGATTAAGATGTCCTAAAATTCCCAAGAGGGTAATTCATCATAACACAATATAGTGTGTGAATAATGGACATCCACAAAAGGCTCAGCTGACATGATGGAAGTGAATGATAGGTGAATTGAGGTCATGGGCTTGACGTGAAGACATCGGACAATGTACACCCAGGCTGTCAGTCAGGGCATTAAAAAGGAGAAAGTACATGAATATGAAATAGCAAACAAACAGATTGGCTTTTGTTTTCTTGTTCCTAACAGCTCAAAGAAAAGATGCTGGAGCTAATGAACCCATCCATGCTGTGAGCCAGTGCACTCTACAGTGGCTACTACAGCTACAAGTCAAAGAGAAATACCCTGTAAAAATTCCAGTTAGGAATAAAGCCAAGTGTGGGGTTTTCTTTTGCTAGTGACAACGTGGTTTCTTTCTGTGTTTTTCCACTCCCAACATATTTATGAGAACTTTTCCAGTAAAAAAGAGCATCTTAAATCAAAGCAAATTTGCATTACATACGCTTTATTACGTGTTTTTCCACCACAAACCTATAAATCTAGAAATAAAATTGACCCTGAACTATTTCTCAAAAAAAAAAAGAATAAGCAAATAGCACCTGTCAAAGGAACAGAAGTGAAGTGAAAATTTTGTCTCATTTCAACAAAGGCAACAAAATTCGTGGTGTTCCACTAAGAAGGAAATTTCCCGAAAGTGGCCACTTCACATAGGAAGATAATTAATGTTGTTCCACTTGTAACCGTAACACACTACTGGTGCACTACTACTATTCCTACTGTTACACACTGCACTCAGTGCGCTCCTCCCCTTCAGGTGCTTTTGTCCAATAACAAAGATCTTCTCTATCGAGCTTGTGCTTGTCTTCTTTTGTGAATTGTCTGTATTTCGAGAGATTTGGGTTCTTCTGACAGTTTAACTTTGATTGTATATTTTCTGCTTTGTGAGTTGAAGAGGTAATATTGATCTGAGCCTTCAGAATTTACTTTCCCTAACAATGTTTGATATTAGTCATTAAGCTGAGACCATTTGTCACTTTCTTTCACTAAATTAATCTTTCTCTGAACACTTCCTTTGTTGTTTTTAAGGTCTAATATAACTATTGATTTATTGTCGACATATTGTATCTTCTCTGTTAGTGCAACCTATAGACTTTATCCTTCCCCGTTCTTGTCTTCAACTGGCATCTAAGAAAGTTGCAGTCTACCTTGTGCTTAATTCTGAAAAGCAAAGGCATATTGTGATAACAATAACATTTATTTATTTTCTTACTCCTTTCTGTGTGTTTTGACATCTTTTCCCACATACTGGATAATGGCTCCTCTTCAGGAGTTAGAAGAATTTCTTCTGAAGGGGCTATTTTGTTTGTTTTAATATAACAATCTTTTGGTAAGCAGAGAGGCACATTACACTCAGTCATTTTCAGACTGATTTCAGGAATCACAAAATAACAGTGCTCATTCAAAGCAGATTCACTTCAGAGTTGGATCAGGTGTCTTATACCCAGTCGTTCTTTGTTTTATCTCCAGTATGGAAATTTGAAAATATGCCTGGGCAACCTGCTCCTGTTGACCATCTTACATCTTACAATTATTTTTCCCAGTTTCTAACCACAGTTTCTCTTACTGGAAATTTTATTCATTGCTCCTTTTCCTTTTTCTGTGAAAATTTTTGAATAGTCAAAATGAAAGAATTTGCATTTCAATAAACACCACAATTTTTTTCAAAATTTAAGAAAAGCAAGCTTGCCACTTTGTGTGCATGCACCTTCTATGATACCTTCCATAACAGCATTTTTGGGAGATAAATTTCTTTCAAAACAATGATTTTTAAAGGGGATGAAGAAATCTTCCTGGCAAATATTATTCTGAGTACGTACCTCTTCTGATTTACCAGAAGCATTCCATTATGTAAAACAGGTTGGTGATATATCAATATACATTAATATATTGGTAAAATACTGATCAATAAAAAAAAAAAATTTATATTACCTTTCAGGTACATAGCTGGGTTTTTTGTATGAGACTAGACAAATCTTACTGGCAATGATACTTAACTAATCTTTTTACCTGTTTCACTTTTTTTCCATGTAAGAAAATGAATGCAATTATTGTTCTCGTCTTATGCGCAGGTTTCTTGTAAAGCCCTAACAAATGGAGTAGAGCTGGGGGGAAACTGCTCTCTTGATGCATCCAAACTTCACGGCATTTGAAAAGACAACCACTTTCCCCTATTGTTTCATCAAAGAATCCTCTCTTCTATGTCCCAAGACTTACATTTACCTAGGATTTTGAAAATTTAGTAGTCTGCAAAATGTTTTTTGGGACATGGAATAATATCATGCTACGTGGAAAGAGGGATTCAATAGCTCAATTCCCCAGCCTGAATGAGAGTTCAAGCATTTTACTCTCAGTTCATAGGAGAACTGGCAGTGAGACAGTAAAGGAAGCCAATGCTTCTTCCAAAGGCGACTTATTACATAACTAACCATGACAGGATTCACATTCTAAATCATTACATTAAAACACCTTATTAAAAGAAAAAAAAACTCTAGAAAATAAAGGAAGAAAGTAAAAATTCCAATCCATATTTCATACTGTGAAAACAGAAACTCACCAGATGCATATTTTATGAATATAGCAATAAAAGTACAGCCAGTTTTCCATATTCATGAAAAGCATTTCTGAAAATATTCATGGTATTCATCTCCAGGAAAATGTAAATTATCTGCATTACATTGTGCAACTTCTATAAAGGGAGAAAAGTAAAGGCCTTTCTATACATGACAGTTTTCTGATCTAGTTTGTCTTATCTGGGCAATCCAGCTTTTTCCTCTTCATCTGACTGTATTAAGCTATTTTACCCTTCCAGTCTGTTCTCAGCTTTGTGCGTGCAACTATTGACTGGCAGCAGTGGCCTTTCAAACAGACTCAGTGGAGTTATTTGAAATATTTAACGACAGTAAACTGCTCAGAAGTAGGTTTTTGCCTAATAATTGACCTCAACAGTACAGTTAAACAATATTTTTTTACTTTGCCTTGGGACTTCTAGCTGTCCAGGACATTCAATCATTGCCTTTAAGCAGTGCTTACCTATTAATATGTTAAAGCATTAGACACTTTAAAGGGAAAGTGATTGAGGAAATTTCTCCTTTTAATGTGGCATGTCTCACAGCCACGCAGGGCACCTCCACTGTGTGGTTGTTCAGGTGGTGAGCAGCCATCGTTTGCATGCGGGGAGCCAAAGGCATCACTCTGAGGAGGCAAATCCTCATTTCTGGATGCTGCTTGCAGGCTGAACTGACACAGTGGCCTGCCTCTTCATGCCAGGCCGTGCCACTCAAATGCATGAAGAGAGACATTCCTGTGAATCTTCTCCCTCTATGGATTTCCAGTCCTTCTTTACCTGATGATCCGGGAGATCCTCTTCCAACCTGGTATACTATGATTCATTTGAACCATCAACCATGATAAAAAGTAACTTCCAAAGAAAGGCCTTACTTCAGAAAAATGTCTGCTTTTAGGGAGACCTGTCCATTTTACAGTGGATTTGATAGATATGTTCAAGTCTTCTGAGAATTTAAACATTCTCCCACTCATGATACAAATCAGCAACAAAAATTACCTTATCATCTCAGTATCCCATAACTGCCTGTGAGATTTCCTCTGAAAAAAACTGGTATCAGTCACAGTCAGAGATGGGATTCCGCAGAGAACAACCATTGCCTCACCCAAGATTGGCCACTGCTGCATTATGGTCCAGACATGCCTTAGCCTGGCACTCAGAGATCTCCACTACAGCTCCCATATTAGGAAAAATGTCCCAATTCATCATAGCAAAGGAATATTCCTTTCCTTGATGAACAACAAAATGTTGACTTCCCCTTAAGATTTGCACACATTGTCAGTGGGATCTTATTTCCACCACACTGTTTGCTTGCTTCAAAAACATTGGTATTGTTTTTTGTTGCTTTGATTTATTTTCACATAGCCCTAACAGGCAGCACTGCTGCTGAAGCTGCTAGTTAGAGCCCTAATTAACTGTGCTTCTCTGTCCCTCACTTGACTCATAGCAATAACATGCAAAATGAAAATACCAAAGCATTGGTCAGAACTCTTGTAACCCAATCACCAGGCTGTCCTATTTAGACTTGTGAGGCTCCTGTTTAATTTTTCCATTTCTAATCCCTCTAAAAGAGCCTCAGTGGCACTGTCAGCTGCCATCCACCCAAATTCAACCTTTAAAGACAGAAAGGTCTCAAGTCAAAGCAAACCAGGAGAAGACTCCTGGCACCTGTGCAAACTGCTGTACTCACAATCCTCTTCACTCATGGCATTGTCAAACTATGCAAATTAGCTGACACTGAAATGCATCTAGAAAAGAATTTTCCCCTTTCTAAACCTTCACAAACATTCTAGAGGAGAAATATCCCAGCCCTGAACTAAGATTACTATTTACATTAGTAATCCTGCTGACTGCACCACTAATTCTTCAGGTAAGGGAAGCTGTTCCTCCTTTGAACCACAGAAAAGGCACCAAGTCAGTCTGACTCCTGCCAAATCCTCATTGTGTTAAAATCTTCCTAGTAGGAATCAAAGAAGAAGAGATTGCAAAAAACTAGATTTGGCCCCTGAAAAAAATATTTCCATTCTAAATGGTAATGCAATCAAAAAAGATCCAGTTGCATGAGTTTGCTGTAATTATTTGTAAGGAAAAAAATCACTACAGAATAATCTCCCTGAGAAATAGCAGAAAAAAAAAAGAGAATGTAGTTACCTGCCACTTGAGAGTGCCTACAACAAATTTCAGTTGAGAGAAGCTGAGTTCATCTTTGGAAGAAAAGAATATCTATCATGGCTATACATTTATTTATCAATATTATAATTATGATCTTTCACACAGCATTTTTTTACTGTTTTCTTTCCTCAGGTTTTTGGGTTTTTTTTCCACTAAAAAATTTAATTTTCAAGTCCATCTGGTACAGCAGAGTGTTGTGCACATAAAATAAGCCTCAGATGTAACAACAGCGCCTTTATGTGTCTTCTATGTACTAATCTTTGCTTTAACATAGTCAGGCTCTTTAACACAGCCTATTCTTATCCAGTCATTGTTTATTCATCTAACAGTACTGCTCTAAAAGCATCTCATTTGGAAGTCAGAAAAGAAAGGACTGTTTCACAAGTAAAGCACAAGTCGAAGGCCGATTTATTAGAAATAGCAAAAAAACCATGATATGACTATAGTCAACTAAATTAGCAAGTACTATCTGGACCCTGCATTTAACCTATTCTCAATCTTCTTTACGATGCACATACATAAAACAAATATTTCAGGAAATTAATCATCATCACAGTGCCTCAAATAGAGCAGTTTCTACAAGCTTCTACATACAAACCAGAATCAATCCATATTACACAAACAGATCCAGTTCTGTTTATTATATATTTCACAAGGTTCAGAAGAATCATGCTCAGTTTTTAGCTAAATAGATATCAGAGCCTAATTCTAACCTTTTATTCTGTTGGACCATATTGATTCCATAACTTCTGTCAGTAAACTGCAAGTCTCACTAGAAACAGCCATTAGGCTGGATAATAAATCAGTGTCTTGACAATGGCACTGTATACTCATCACAGTAAAAAGCAGCTGAAAATTACTTTCAGAGTCTGCCAACATGGCCACAAGTTATTCAGAATGTGCAGTGATTTTAACTCATACAACTGAGGGGGACCAACCTCTGCCAGACCAGCCCAAGCACCTCAACTTTGACAGGAAGGATTTTTTATTCAATAATAGGGAAAGTGACAGAACTGGGTCTCCTTCTAACTCACCTGATAAATAAACAGAGATGGCAAAATACATTGGAATAGAAAGTTGGAGAGGACACATCCCCATACCCTCTGCATCTGGCTCTGCAGTTTGGAGCTCCCATGCCAAGTTCTTCATGATGGAAGTGTTTTTGTTTTTTTTACATTTCTTTTAAACATGCCACTCTTTAGCAAAGTATATGTTTCTGACTTTCCAGAGGTGGCTTAGACACACACTTAACCACTATCCCATGACTTCCTAGGAAACAGGTCATGAAATCAAGAAGAGATACCACATTTCCTACTATAATGTCAGTTCTTTTGACATGGAAAGGTATGTTAGTTCTGTATTTATCGCACATGCTGGACCTCCAGTCCCCTGGATATTCAAGAGTGGGGCTTTATAATCATAAAGAACAATTTCACATATCCATTGGCTGCATGATAGTATACTGTCTGATTTTATTCCAACTGCTGCATACACTCTTTACTATAAGCATGACTGGTTCAATCCACTCTGTCGTGCTGCTCGCATTTTGCTTGACCCTGCCACTGGCATTACTGACACTTTCTGTTTCTTTGGATAAAGGACATGATTTAGCTGGAAATTGCTATCAGTGTAATGAATTAATTGCACTGAATGTGCTTAGTACTGTAATCCCGGTAAGGCATTGCTGTATGTTGCCCATTGCAAGGAAAATAAGTTTAAAAACCACCATTGAGGTAGATAAGGGAAAATCACATCACAAATCTCCCATTACAAGATGTGAAGGAAATCAGCACAGCTTATTTGTGCCTGAAGAATGTCCCACCAGTCCTTAGTCATTTTCTATTCACAGCAGGTACCACGTATTACACATCCAGTTGGAAGCATCTGTCGATACCTCGGGCTGCAGCGAAGCGGCTGCGGTTTATTGGTGAACCCTGGCTGGAAGGCTCTCCAGGGAGGCTCGGATATTACAGGCTCCTCTTAAAAATGCTACTGGAACAAATACATTTCTGCTTGGCTGCAATATTAAAAAGTGATGCCTGACCAGTAATTAAAGAAGCTGCCAGATAACACAAAATGTGTTGGGCTAGTTAATGTATGCAGATGTCACTACAGAGAGTGATCTCATAAACAAAATGGGAAACAAAGCACCAGCGTGACAAATTAACCTTTATGGGTTAAGCAGTCTGTGAGCAATGAACAGGGATAGGAGGTGCGTGTGTTGTTTGGGTTTTTTAATTAAGTCACAAAAAGATCTTAATACTTTTGACAAACAGGATAAACATGAGCCTGTCATTAGAGCTTGTGACCCCTGATTGCTCCGCATCTACTGTACAGCAGCTATTATTCTCATTTCTGTAGATGAGGACTGGACATTCTTACTGAAAAACTGTTTCCTATGCTTAGTGCTGTAGAAGATAGTGTTATTATTTTTTGTCAGCATTTTAGTCAGATGCCAGGTTATGCAAAAAAATGCTGATAATACAGACTACCAGCCCTGCTTTTGCATAACACACATCAGAATATTCCCTGCTTAGATAGGCACTGCCTAACTGATATGTAGGAACTTTTGTTTTCCTAGAGATAAAACCAAGATCTGGCCCCCCAAAGGGTGCAGATTAACACCATGGTTTGAAGCTGGAAAGCTTACAAGTGTTGCTGCATATGTACTAATGTTGGGGTTCTTTTGAAACTTTGCTAGGCTACTTGCCTTCCATATCTTTCAGCTGTTAATTCTTTAGGTTAATTACAGACTGTATCTATGAATTTTCTGCTAACAGTCATATGAAATAAATAATAAGTGTGATGTGAATCATTTCTAGGTGCTTTTTGAGGTGACAGACTCTTGAACCAATATATCATTACCGTCTGCCTTGTCAACTCTTCTTAGCTCATGCATTATTTACCTGCTAAACCATGGTGACAGTGGCGAAGCAATAACGCTCTGTTTTGAACCTCCAGCTGCCTTCTATGCAAAACAGGTTGAATGCCAAAGAGATATGAAATATTCATGCTTTCACTTCTTTTTGTAGCTGACAACATCCTAATGCATAGGTGACTTTAAAGGCTCAGTGTTTTGGTCATTCATTTACCTCTTCCACTCATAATATCAAAAAGAAATGTGAAGGGCAAGAAAAGTACATGATCTTTCTGATAATATCCCTTTATGTGGGGGTAGTCTTTATGGATTAATTTATTCTTATTATCTTTGTTATTAATTTAACTAATCTTTCATTCACTGATTTCTCCGAACAAGTCATGCTTTGACTTTTCAACAAAACCTGTAAACTTTGCTTGTAACCTGACTACTATGTACCAAATTAAAAAAATTCTGAGATTTACAGATTTCATCTAGATGAACAGGACTTTCTTCAGGTTTAGTATTTGCCTTATCAGTCATGTCTTATGGCATACTGAGCAATCAAAAGCTGACTTCTCTCAGATTTTGTTAACATCATTCCCATTTTCTCCTCCAACATGTTCAGTCTTTCTCCCTGAAAGTTCTTTGTGGAATTCATTGTGTCACAGAGAGCTTCAGCAAAACAGCAGAGGATGACAGATGTCAAGGAAGTTGCATATGTGTGTATGTTTGTAACAGGAAAGCAGCTTTATTTTTGAGCATATCCCCCTCCTCTTGAAATAAATATTTTAGATATTTCAAATAATGGCTTACAGATTTTTTCTTCATATGAAAAAATGCAATGCAACTTTTAGTTGCAATTACAACATGCTTTTTCTTACTCCATTGTCAGTTAAAGCACTGTAGTGGATTCAAACAAAAGACTTCTTTGTAACAGAGTAATCCACAGTCTACATTTACTCTTCATTGTTCCCTAAGTTTTGGAATTGATGGCATTATGGACTTGCAATGTTCTCATGTTTGTTTCTTGTATTGAAGTGTAAAAACTTTGAACAGTTACTGTGCTCTACTCTGAATTTAGTAAAGTATTTTGGGTTCATTGCTACTGTGGTTATAGAAAAGGTTTCATCTTTTTCATCTTCTAGGAAAGTCACAGTCCCCATCTGAACACAGACATAATAGAGTGAAATGCAAAAGGAAAATATATCTTGTGTAAAGTGAGTTTAAATTTATAAGTGCATTAATTGTTATTTTTATAGAAACACTGAAAGAATTCTTATACTATTTCATAAGCAGAAAAGGATCCCATAATTGCCACTTACTACCAATCTCAATGTCAGAAGTGTCAGACGGATTTGCTGAAACATTCTGACTGCATTTAGCCCCAAATGTCCCATTTCAAACTGTCATAAAAATTTCCCCAAGTCACTCTCACAGTGTTGATACAAAACACTCTTAAAGGAGCTGTCAAGGTCTAAGAATGTCAAACACAGGACTAAAAAGAAATTTTCTGATTGGAGATACTTTGTAAACCATACCATCTTTTTTTTTTCCTCTAAGCTAGTGACATTTTTGAAAGATCTGTAAAGGTCAATGATCTGATAAGAATATATTCTACCTTATTTACTTTAATTGCTAAAGTTCATTATTCTGTGAATAGTCCCACTCTTAGGCTCATGTCCTTTTTTTGCTCCATCAAGAAACTAATTTTCTGAGATGCTTTTTCAGCATGGTATTCTTTTGCTGTTGGTCTAGCTAAGCTTGCAGATGGTCACGTTTGAAAGAGACTATGGGGTCATGACAATCCTTTCTCCCACCTTCCTTCCCCATTCCTATTATGGTAATAAAATATCACCAGAACTGTGAGCAACCGAGGAGAGGATTTTATACTTCCTTGTATCCCAAACTTATATAAGTACTTCTGCTAGAGAGGAGAAAAGCAAAGTGAATGATGGAGGAAGTTCAAAAGCAAGCAAGGCCAAAACAAGAGCAAGAATAAAATTTCAGCAATAAACAACCAAAATATTGAAGTAGCAAGGAAAAGTTCAGAAAGCTTGGATGGACAGATAGATATAATTCAGCACTGCAGACTAAAAAGCAAGAAAAGTTTAAAAAGCTGAGTGACCAAATGGAAAGAGAAGAGAAGGAAGGTTTTCAAATAATATACTGGCAAATTTCAGTATTCACTCATTTTATATGTGGGGCAAAATCAGTACCACAAGAAATAAGGAAAGGAAGTCAATAGAATTTAATTATTCTAGAGCTGATTTCAGTCAATAAAATGACTGCATTTTCTGCATAAATGTAATACTGCATATTCAATAATCATATAGCAGTTAGCATGCACGAGAAAATAAAACCCATCTCTGCAATAACCTCACTACGTCCTCATTTGTATCAGTAAGCATTTTAGAAAAATGCATGAGGCAGGAGTCTGATAACAAATTCATACAGGAAGTTTAAACATTCAGCAGTAAAAGGCTACTGAGTACATTTAAACTTGCTGAGTGAATTCTCCTGTGTATAACCTACTATGGCTCCATTGATTTTACTTAGGAGTTTAAGGACTCCGGCACTCACTGAAGTCAATAGAATGAAACCATTTGGTATCATCGACAGATCTTGGCCTGTATGCCTAAAAATAGGAGTTAGACTTTCCCTACTTGGATTCTGTACTGCTGAAAATATTATCTTTCTTTGGACATCTTTGATATACACTGGTAGACCTAAAATCACAATAGGATCTGTACTGCTTTGAAAAAAATACGATTGCTTGAACAGCAAGTACCTTCAAGAAGGCACAGGAAAGAAAAAGGGAAAGAAAGTGGAGAATGGTTGTATCTGTGAACCTTCTGCAGTCCCCAGAGCAAGCTTTGCCATCCCCAAATCCAACATCTCATTGCTTTCCATCTGCCTCAACATAATAAACTCCAGAAGCACTTCAGCATAACACCTTCAGCTGCCAGGATATTCTTGGGTTTGTGGCTTAACCTTCTCTGACAAGATGTGGTGGGATGCAACCTCCAGAGAGGAAGGTGGTCACTCAATCTCTTCTGGATCAGCTGAGCAGGCTCAGGAAGAGAGAAGCTCAGAGTGAGCACTCTTCAATGGCAAACCATCAAGTGCAGCAGGCAAGAGAGAAACAACATTCAACAGTGGTCATGAAGGCTCCAGAAAAGATTGAGAAACTTCGTTGAGGAGTAGGAGCATCCTGCCAGGCCTCTGAGACAAAAAATAGTTCTTAGGAACCAGAAGGGACTAACAGAGCATCAACAAACCAAAGAGATGCCAAGGGCATTGCAACCAAGCATGGAAGCAAGGACTTGCCTGCAGGAGCACAACAGGCAGGGCAGGAGCTGTTTGACAACCTTTTTAGTCCTACTGAAAATAAACTTTTTATTTTTTTGCTATTTACACATACAAAGTTTGACTTTTTCAAGTATAGAACTCTTTCAGATTTTTTGGAGAGAGTGTACAGAAGGAATTAAAGATTAACATTGTAGGGAAAAATGGATCCTTGCATTAGGCAGTTGCAAACAATTTTAACTATAAATGACGTAGGTAGAAAAACCCTCAACGAACTGATCCTACTTCTATCTTTTCACACCTTTTTCCTTTAGAAAAGCAGTAGACAAGGAATCCTCCGTGAGCAGAACCTTTTAAAGGACATCACAGTTTGGTCTGAAAATCCCCACCTATGATCCAAATCATGACGAGGCGAAGATTATGGCATTAGGGAAATGTTTGTAGCCACTACCTGGTTTTAAATACACTTTTTGTTTTCCTTTTTTTACCTTGTTTTTTTTTTTTTTTTTCAGTACATGGAGGAAGTTATAATCCAATTTGGGAGGAATAGAACCATAAAACTGGACCTACCTGGCCCCAGGTCCCTCGACAATATTTTTCATAGATCTGAAACTGTCTCCATCTCAGAGCAACTTGTTATCCATCATGCTGCTACTATTTATTTATCATAAGGCCATCTGCTCTACTCACTGCTCTGCATCCTCAATGTGACAAAATTATCCAAGATTTATCATGACAAACAAGACCCACTTGCACTCCGGAGATAAAGTGAAAATTCAGAATTCCTAGAGGACATAGCAGAAATTAAAAGCTTCATGGTTGCATTGGTATCGCATTCAAAAGAAGATGTTTACAAAATGTAGGTACAGTGTGAGGGTAAGCTGGGAGATGGACACTGTTACCATATTGGCCATGACCAGCATCAGACACAAAATTCTATGTTCTCTGGCTCTTGATGGAAAAACACCTTAATGCCATTTTTAATTGTCTAATATGAGTGGTTTTGTTGATATAAGTAACTTTAGTCATATGCTTAAACAACCTCATTTTCCTGGATTAGCACTAAACATGAAAAAACTGTACAGGTCACAAAAAAATATCTCATCTAACACAAGATACTAACCAGTTGCATGCTCATATACAAATTTCTGTATCTTCCACTTATATTTTTTATCTTAAATTCATTTATTTTCTGATGTATTAGGTTTGTGTTTTAAGGGTTTTTTGGGGGCAAGAGGAGGGCACATTTCTACTGTACAATATTGTAAATGAACTAATAATGGAAAGCAAGCAATAGATATAATCTGATTATTCCCTTTTGGAAGCTTCTTTCTGTCTCACTAAAGCAGTGCCAGGTGTAAACTGACTTCAAACTGAAATTGAAATTGTTTCTATCACAAGATTCTATCACAGCCTTGGTTTCTTTCACTCTGATTTTTACCTGTTCCTAGAAATGGAGATATTGAAACTGAAGAAAAAACAAATTGGTTTTTAGTGAAGTAAACATAGTAAAAGTACACTAATACATAAAATGTTAGGAATAGAAGTTTTTGGGGGTTTTTTTTATATGCATGTATACATGTATTTTGGGATGGAATAAGAAATGCATCATAAAAGATAATAAAATAACCTCCTATGTAAAATAATAACTTCAAAATGTGTCACTTCACATTGCCCTTGGACTTGATATTCTGATGCATTATTTAGGTAATGAGACTTTCCCAGTAACTCTAAAAGTTGTTAAAATATGATCTCATTATTTAATCATTTTGTGTTTCAAAATGCAATCATCCATAATACGTCTCATTATATAACAATCAGAAAAAAACTGATAAAAAAAGGAAAACCAAATTTAAAATCAAAGTTTTGTTGATTTTCTTAATTGCTAGTAATTGTATATGTCTGTGAAGCAGTTAGCCAAACAATAAGCTATTCTAACATTGAGATAATAATTATTCATATAATTATTAATATAATATTATTTTAAACTAAGAATTCTACACAAAGTTGAAAGAAACCTTAAAATACTTTAAAGTTCTGTAATTATACTTGGATCAGAATATTCCATGCCAAATTTTCTAATTTGATACAATAATAGCAATGGACACAGGGACAGCAAATAAACAGAGAGCAACACACAGGAAGATTTATAACTCCTCCCACTTCAACAAGCCACAACCTCATTTACATCTCCTTTCAAACTATAGATCTGAATATAGACATGGGGCTCACTGGGAATTAAATAAATTTATCTAACTGTTAAGAGATTAACACTTCATTCTTCATCCATTATCACCTCATGATGAACTAGGAATCTGATTGACAGGAAAAAACAAAAGTTAAATTCTTTATTTAGCCACATCTCTATTTCATATTCATAACCCCTCCATTAGGGAAGACTTAATCAGATATCTTCATGAATTCCATGTGTCCTGAGTTATTCCACGTTTCTTAGAAAGGCAAAGATGTATTTGACTAATATAACTTTACATGTCTAAAGCTTTTGAGTACAATCAAAGTTGAAAACTATTCAACTGACAAAGATATTGCCTATTAAATATATATATAGAGAGATCTCCATATGTCATTCACTGAACTTCTATCTTAACTGTGTCATTTAAATCAATGAAGTACTCTCTCTGGGATATATAAAATAGTAATATTTATCAAATTTACATAAACACTGACACCTGTGTAACATTAGAGCCAAGAAATATTTCCTCAGTCTGACTTCCAGGTAGATCACCAGTGCCAAATTGGTGCTTCACATTAAAAAAAAAAAGCCATAAAAGCAAAGAAAAACACAGAGCAAACCATTTTCAGGTTTTCATATTTTTTGTATTGAACATTCATTTTTTCTGGTAAGAGTGATGTTAAAGAATACAATTTTAAAAACAGAGGAAAAATACATGAGTAGAGAAAGCCAAAGTAAATTGTACAAACCATCTGCAAGTCCATAATTCATTTATATAAAATCAATAAGAGTTTTTAAGCATATACTTGCTAGAGCCAAAATCATTTGGATTTTTACAACAGTTCTTCATCTGATGGCTAAATGAAAATGATGTAGCTTTAGAAAAAAACTAACTTCCAATTTTATCACAGTTACAATTTTATTCAGTATCATTTATTCCCGATAAGGGTAATAATCTTATTCTCTGGTAATCCAGGTTAAATCCACATAGGAGAGTGTTTTCTTCCTCAGACTTATGAACCCTTTCTTAACAGCAGTGTCACTTGTAGTGCATCAAGCCATGACAGCAATATCTTCTGACTTGCCTATGAGCATCTATTCTCCCATATTCAAGTGTCACAACTGACACCAAAATATTGTGTTTGGTATTCCGCTGAATTCCGCATTTCCTTATTTTTCATACAAGTCAGAGCAGGAGAGGGTCAGCATCAAAAAATACATGTTATGCATGCAGATGATTTGACACACAAATATTTTAATTAGACAGCTACTCAGAGCCAGACCTTGGCAATGCATAGGAGAATAACTCCGAACACGAAATTAATCTGGACGGTGTTTAAGTACTACAGGAACATTCAGCATGGTTTATGATGCACAGAATACCAAACTAAAATACTAGGGGAGGAAATTAGCCAAGATAATTAACAACATTGTTCCAGAATTCAAGAAGCATGGAGATGAAGTGGCTTTCAGCAAAACCTGTTTTATCCGCCATATGGCTTCCCTGTGCATGTTTTCCTTCTTCATATATACCTAGCTCCACTGGCAGCATGCTAGCATTGGGAAAAGTAAATAAAATTGTTGCTTTAACAGCAATTTTTATGATAGAATTATTCTTTTGAATAATTGTTTCCCAGCAGCATTGAATAGTAGAGGAATTGGCAATACTGTATGAGTAGGGAAGATGCTTTATTCTAAAGGTGAGCCCCACGTATTCTCCAAATTTTCTAAGCACCTAGGTAGCAAACCTTGTGGCGGAGAAATTTGTTAAGAGGTAACCCAACAAAGTTTTTCTTCCTGTATTTTTTTTTATGTCTAAAAATATTACCATGAATAATCCATCTCTGAGCCCAGCTGACAGCAAAAGAGCAGCTCCCTTGTTTCAAACCCTGCCCTTGATAAGGGCATCCATAAGGATGATATTATTCAGCCTTTAGGCTACATGAGCAAATAAAGATGACCAGGGTGAGCACCTGTACCTGCAAATGCACCATAATGTAGCATCCCACTACTTCCATAATTTTATTGTCTAGTTTACTTTTATTTTTCCATCAATACAAGACAAGAACAGAATGAAAAGCTTCTCTCTGAACAACCAATTTTCCTAAAAGTGTAAACTGGTGACTTAAGTCTGTGTTAACTGTGGAGCAGCTGCTGCGAAGAACATCTGTTGAAGAATCAGGTTTGGAATTTTCTGTGCATTTTTTTATTCGACTTTTGTGGATTTTGAGGAGAAAGGGAGAGTTTAATACTGACTCCTTCCTGTCCGAAGAACTGGAGCAAGATTAAAATTACCTTGGACAAAACCACTTTTTTTATTGAGTGTTTAGAATAATTTATTTATACAGTTTAAACATAAATGTATTTGTCTGCCAACATCACTTATCAAATGAAATTAATCTCATGAAAATGAGTATAGGTGCTGCAACAATAGCCTTAATTCAGAGGCAGAACCTACACTGCAGACATATTAAGCCTCATGAAATAGGCTTAACAAAGGTTTAATCAGACACTCATAAAATATTATGCAAACAGAACCAAGCAAAAATTGATATTGTGGCTTAGGAACTAAAGCACTCATTAAAAATAAAATTTCCCCTTCACCACAGGATTTTTATTCAGATATGATAAAACCAGACACACTACTTATCTGCAACAATTAAAAACTTAAGGAAGATCCTTAATTTTCTGAAGAATCAAATTTCTTTTTGAGACTTTGTCTCCAAGCTATTCCTTTCTATCCCTTTATTATCCTACTTAAAAAAACCCCCAAACCAACCAGTTTCTCCTTAATTTGATACTAAACTTCCTCTGGCTTTTGATACTCTTTACAGCCTGTTGTAATGGGATGCACTGCTCATCCACTTTCTTTATAGAAGACAAGATTTTCCATGTTGTTACCTTTACAACCAAGGCATATTAATATAACAAATTTGCCTAGTATTAATTATATTTCTTGCTGGTTAAAAAAAAAAAAAAGTCCTGACTTTTAATTAGCCTCTCCACTCCTCAGTCTTTTATTATAATTTCTTAATAAATTTGCTAGAGAAATCTAAGCTAAGTAGGTAGAACTTAAATTTAGTTTCTTCTCAGTAAGGTCAGGTCATGTAAGTCTGATAAAACACTGAAAACACAAGCCCAGCAGATAACATTTGCTCATAGTGACAAGAAATTGCCTATTAAGCTTAACTCTAAATGAAATATTGTCCCAATTAAATTAATTTCCCCATTCTCATTGACAATGACACAAAGCTTAGAATTGCCAAGTCATTAAACGTTCCTTAGGTGCTCTGTAATGCTTATACAGTGATTTTTTTGCTGACAGTAACAGCTTATTTTCACTGCAAACTTCCTTCTTCTTCCAAGGGGCAGACAAGCATACTGTATGCAACAAATCCAACTCTGTGAGAGCATTATGAGCAACCTTAGATTACAACATCTTCAACAGCATCATAGCAGGGAGAGAACACTAAACTCGTAGCAAGGCTTATTACCACTTCCAGAGGTGTGCTTACGGATGTCACCATCCTAGAACTGTTTTTCTATCTCTGGGCTATCACATATTAAAACGGAAAATAACCACAAAACTTAAGAAATTTAGCTAGTGGCATGTATTGTGGTGATCATCATGAGTATTCAACCATAATCAGGGACACCGGTAGCACAAATACCTGCTGTGTTTTTAGAACTGTTCAGGTTCAGTGCATCCTTTGGAAAGGTTGTGCTACAAGGTTTTAAATAAGGGAAAGAACATATCGAACCTATTGATAAAAGTGGTAATAAACTGCAGAGAAATCAACAGCATTGATAAACTTCGGGTCTTTGCATCAGGCTGTGTCCTAAAGCATAATACAGAATCTGGAGAAGCTTCATTCTTTACACAGTTGTGATGAGATCTGAAAACATGCTTTAACTTTAACCCTCATCCCCACTAAACCAAATACTGTAAATAGTCTGGAGATAAGTATTTAAAATCCTGCATCATGGTTTTTAGTTTCAGTTGCCTTCCATCCAAATTTTATACCATTATTTTTCCCTCCATCATGTATTTTCAGAGTTAGTCTTTACTAGTACAGTTATCCAAAGATATATTCAAACAGAGCATCACTTTTCAGCAGATGAAGAATCCTGGACTGTTAATTACAACACATCCCATGAATTAGTGACCATGTTGAATGAGAAGTTGTTCAGGGACTTGGCTTGTTTAACAAGTCTCATTTTCATATCTGCCCATTTCCCCTGAAACCCACTCTATCATTAAGCATCTCCCAAACCGTCTCCCAGACCTAATTCTAAACAGACATTTATTATTGAAACATCTTGTTTATTTTAATATGGATTGCATAGCTCATGTTATAATTTAATTTTAACGTGATTTACAATATCTCTTACAGACATTTCATGAAGGCACTCACACAAACCTGGTTTCAAACTAAAACTGGACATGACACTTCAGTGAGCTTTAACATCAGTGCTGTGTAACCTGTGCTTAGGAACAGAAACCAAGGAATGTCCAAGTTAACAACTCCAAGCTGTCACATTACAGAAGATAATTTTATGGATGCTGATATAAAATTAATTTTGTGTGTATTTTTATCAACTTGGAGAAGACAAATGATCACACACATGATCGAAGCCTACAAAAATATGGCTGGGACAGAGAGGATGATTAGAAACCGTTTGACCTCTGGTTGTCCCACCACAAGCTTAAATGGGGATGATTCAAAAGAAAGAGGAGGAGATGCTTCTTCACGCACCAGACTGGCTGCAGAACTCACACAGATTACTAAGAGAATGAAAAGTTTCCATCTGTTTAGAACAGACCAGATATGGGAAGAAAATCTGCTGAGGGTTATTAATACAATTAAAACCATCTGTGATCAGAGAAATTCCTGGACTGCAAATTGCTGTAGGCGAGGAGAGCATTTTGAGGAAGTACCACTATGTCTCTCCTGGTTCTGTATCATTTCTGGCGTATCTGCTTTTGACCCTTGGAGCGAAGCTATTGAGGGATGGGCTGTAGGACTGGTCCATTTTGTATTGAGAGATACAGGCATTCTCTATATACCCATCCTTCAGTGGGCTAAAATGCAGTAAAACAATTCTTAAAAAAACTATGTGTGCCAAAAAGTACCTGTCTTCATGACCTCAAAATGTTTTCCATTCACAAAATTCCACATGAACAAAAAAACCCTGATGAAACAAATCTCTTGTCTAAAGGCCTTAGCTAGGAAGACATGGGGCAATTCTGTCCTACAGTGAAGACTTTAAACTCTTTTTCAGCAGGCATTAGTTGTGTCTTCTGTGCACCCAGGTGGCAGCAGGCAAAATAAATACACTGACAGCAAAATGAGACCCATATTCTGCCTCCTTGCCTCATTTCTAGGGACAGAGTAACTAGCAATATATAAGTATGATGTCACATAAATAAATTCAGACTTCAGCATTCTTAAATCATTGCCACAAGCCTGAAGACTAGTACAAGAAAAACAGAAAAATATGAGTAACAGCAAAACAATAAATGCCTCCTACTTTATTGACTGAGGATTTTTGACACAGATCAAAAAATATGAATTTAAAGTCAAGACCAATGGGGTACATTCAGGACAACAAAAAGCTATCAGACTCTTCCCACTAAGCACTGATAAATGCACATTCCAAATGTAACTCTTTGGGTCTTTGCTTTGGCTTCCCTTTGCCTTTATGCAGCATTTTATCAGAGATTCTGAAAAGAATGGACTAGTAAAGCTGTAGTGGGAATGTGATGCTAAGATACACAGTGTGTTTAGTTTGGGACCAATGAATCCTGCAATTAGCACATCACTGTTTTTCCTAAAATATGGATCCCTTAATTTTTTACACAGAGTTGATTATTCTTACCTACAACCCTTTATCCTCTTCTCAAGTGCAAACACCTTTGAAATAAAATATACATATTTGTTTCTTTGTGGTATGAGACATTCTCATCACGGTTCTCAGAAATCTAAAAGACATAGGGCAGCAAGTGTGCAAAGAAGCATTCCTCCAGCAGGTATGGACTCAGGAAGCTCAAAAAACGTGCAGTAAGGAACAGGGAAGGGTCAATGATCTGCACCTGCATTGCAGCAATGGGGCTCTTTTTCTGCAGGAAAATCTACCAGCCTTTTCAATGCCCGTGGTTTCAATTACATTTACTAGTCATATCTTTGTGGTGAAACAAGAAAATTGTTATTTCAGAACTGCAATGATATCTTCAGTCACCTTAGAGTCACAGCACTGCAGAGTAGGAAGGAAATATAAATATACATGCAAGATAATAATTAGTATTTCAGCCAGCCTATATGCATTTTCCATTAATTCTCAGCATGCTCAACATTGTGTGTAATACCCCTGGTAGCCTCTGGATAACCTTCTCTCTGTTAGCTCATCTTTTAGGACTCTTATTTTCTTGTGGTTTAAGGCTCTTTGCTAAGGCTGATTTTGATTATATACATTATTTCCCACCAACAGAGGGGCTGCTCTGCTCTATCAGGTTCTCACACAGTATGCTAACAATGGTAGAAATTTGCCTCAAACCACAATGTGTCTCTGTTAATTAACAGGGGTTTTATACATTTCTATTGAAGACTTAACTAGCTGTTTGTTTTTATAAATCATGAGATTAGCTAACAGATAACAGATGCTGATTTTGCCAACTTTATCCTTCCTGCCATTTGTTACATTGCTTTTTTTAAGACCAATCATTGATTTAGCATCAGAATACTGAGTCCAGTTTTTAACATTATATTTGCATGATATCAAGCATAGAAATATCTCAAATGTAAAGTGAAATCTGTTTATATTATTTGGACAATTTCCTATCCAAAACATGCTTTACAAGAGATTCTTAATTAAATGTTTCTGACTCGTCTCATTAAAATATAAAACCTTCCACTCCAAGCTCTTCAAGAGTTTCCAAGGAAATGGCTTATTTTTGAGACACACTGAGTCATTGCTTTTCAATTTATGTGAGACTTTAGACTGCAAGTTGAAAGAGGACTCAGGGTGAAGGCCGAACACCTCTTATTACATGAACCAGAAAACAAGTTAATTCAAGAGCTGAACAACCATTCCATGGCTGTAGCACACACATAGTGAAATGCATGTGCATCATAAATATGTGGAAGAACTACAAAATTTAGAATATCATGGTAATTTATGAAATTTATGTGTTTTGGAACACATGCCCAGCAGGTGTTTAATACCCCTATTCCTCAGATGCAGGGACACAATATGCTTAGTATTATTCTGTCCTTATTTTCAAGCTGCAAGCAAATAAGAAAATAAAATTATAGTTTCTGAAGCATTTCTTCATCACAGCATTTTCTCCATAATATACTTTTAGATCAAAATACTGCTTTCAGAATTGTCTTTGCTAGATAGGCTCACACCTAGAAATACATATTTGTACCTAAAGAACGAAAACAAAGCCCAGAGAAAGAAATTACTCTCATTCTGGAGGACAAAGCTAGAGGAAGAGTCATCTCTCACCAGCAGAGAGGCCTGACCTCAAACCAGTGCAACTCCCAACCTGGCTGCCTCATGACATTATCATATGCCAATCTTTTCAGGGTCTGTGACTGGAAATAACATCCTAAGAATTATCTAGTTTCCTGTCTCTGACACTTATGAATAAATATCTTCTTCTCTAACCTTGCCACATTTATCAAGGATATAGACTACAGGAGGGTGCTTTAGAGGTTCTGGACACTTAGATTTGAACATAAACAGAAAACACATGATGTGAACTAAGTGCAGTTCGCATTAGCGAGGTGACCAGCCAGATGTAATCAGATTTGCTCCTTGCAATGTGCTCACCATAGCATCTTTACCTCTTCTAATAATTTCTTATTAGGCAGTCTCAAGAATCCACCTTCAGACTTCATCTTTCAAATGCATCACTTGGAGCAGAAAGGGTCTCCTGAGAGTATTTTTTTCCAGTTTCCCTGATATCATGCTTTCCTAGTTCTCCCCCCACTACTCTCATCTTTGCTACATCAAAATGTAATTTCTTCTGCAGGTCTTTTGCAGGAGTTTTCTAGAGCTTTGACTAAAGCCTCTACATTGTATCTCCTGGTTACATTATTCATAGCTGCATGTTCCACTATGATTCACCAGCTACCATTGATTATTCACAATCTCATGCATTAGTCACAAACCTGTAACTTGTCCAAACTTTCTGTGGGTGACTGGCAATTGGCTCAATTTCAGCGCCTAAAATCAAATTCAAACTTCCTGCTTCCCAGTACAACAAAAGAAAAAAGTCCAAACCCTGACAAGAGCCAGACTCAGGCAGTATCCTGAGGCAACTTCCCACTGCCCCCAGTGACATTGGTTTATTCATCCCTTGTACAACGTCTACTCTCTTCAGTTTATGCAACTGGGCAAACACCTTCATTTGAGCTGCGTGCGCAGCTCCTGCACCAACCCGGTCTGTGATAAATCAGCAGCCTGGGATCATTCGGCCTCCAGCGCTCTTGGCAAGGGCCGGTGGGCACCGCATGCACAGGGACCAGCACGGGCCGCTCTTCCAGGGAAAACACATCCCATTTCTGAGCTGACACCGGTCTACGGGGCTTACTCACCCCGGGAATGCCGCTCCGGGAAGCCGCGCGCGAGGCCGGGAAGGGATGCGGGGCCTGCAGGGATGCGGGGCTGGCAGGGATGCAGGGCCGAGCAGGGATTCGAGGCCAGGCAGGGATGCGGGGCCGAGCAGGGATGCAGGTCTGGGAGGGGATGCGGGGCCGGCAGGGATGCGGGGCAGGCAGGGATGCGGGGCCGAGCAGGGATGCAGGTCTGGGAGGGGATGCGGGGCCGGCAGGGATGCGGGGCAGGCAGGGATGCGGGGCCGAGCAGGGATGCAGGTCTGGGAGGGGATGCGGGGCCGGCAGGGATGCGGGGCAGGCAGGGATGCGGGGCCGAGCAGGGATGCAGGTCTGGGAGGGGATGCGGGGCCGGCAGGGATGCGGGGCTGGGCGGCGCGGGGGCCGCGCTCCGCCAGCACCACCTGCCGGCAGCGCCCGCGGGACGCGCCCCGCGGAACCTCCGACACCACCAGAACTGTCAAAGACATCGAAAACAAATAAAAATAGTAATAGTGAAAAAATATTCCAAAAATGATAAGAAGAAGTACAACTATAATAAAATAATGTTGATAATAATAGAAGTACCACGAGCCGGACCACAGCAAGAACTGAATGACCGTGGTCCGTGCCCTGCCCCAGCCCCCTGCGTGCTCCTGTGCCCAGGAATGACAGGGTGATCAACTTCATTGCCACCTTTTCTCTCTCCGATGGAAGCAGAATGAATCCCAAAGTCTCTTAGTCTTCCCTCAAAAAGAAATTTCTGCATTAAGCAGTTTTTAAAGGTAAAGAAACACTTCTAGTCCAGGGTGTTTCAGCAAAACCTCAGGCTGACGAGGCACTGAAACAAGTTGCTCAGAGATGTTGTGGGTGCTCCATCCCTGGAAATGTTCAAGGTCAGGTTGGATGAGGCTCTGACCAATCTGGTCTAGTGTAAGTTGCCAGATCTTTAATGTCCCTCCCAACCCAAACCATTCTGTGTTCGTATGAAAATGTGGCCAA
>VZRV01003328.1:412712-448884 GCA_013398115.1 Falcunculus frontatus
ATCTTCACACTGTCACAGGTAGCAGAGGGCCAGCTGCCTCTCCCGGTGCTGGAGAGGGGTGAAAAAGCAGCCTGGACACTGCTACTGGAGAGGGAGAAATAAAGACCAAAAATAGAGTGATTCAAAATTGCTAAGAAAATCACAAATAAATAAACAAATCACTATACTAAAATAACCAAATCACTAATAAAAAAACATTTTAATAAATAAACAAGCAGTAACACTGCAAAGTAACATTACCGAAGTGTAGTGTATATACACAATCACTCTGTAAGCAGTGAAATCAAGCCAAATCGTTGCTATGTATTTTATTTTTTAAAATCCATTTTAAGTATGCTTACCAATGTGCTCTAATTGAAATATGGTCTTACAGATTGTTCAAATACATAGTTTCATTTAGAACTTTTTACTCAAATAGAACAATTCAGCTGTAATGCCTTTATCTTGAAAAGCAAAATGCAATTTTCAATTTTAGACATTAGGTTGTAATTTAAAATGATAATACAATTTATTATATGAATGATGCCATAAATGAAAATATAATTTAGAATTTTTTTTTTAATACTGAAATGAAAATCTTTAAGTTCCCATTCCATTAAGTAACACCAGCAGCAACTTGAAAGTCCTATTTTGTAAATTTATTTTCAATTTTATTATTCTTCTCTTTTGTGAATTGTTCTCTTCTCCGAGAGGCTTTATTACTACCACAGTCTCAGTGCAGGTTTATTTGACAGCAATTTTTAGGTAAGCCCTCCAATATTTATGCCTGATTTCTCTGCATCTGGTAGGAAAAGAAGATTCTGATTTCTGCATTATGAATAAGCAGCAGTAGCACTTCTCTGAGTTTATCCCTCATACAACAAGCATAGACCAGAGAAAGAGCAAAACTTCTCCAGTTACCCATTCATTACCCAGCAGTAATTGCAGCATTTATTTTAGCACTTAAAACTCAACAACCACTACATCACCCAGATACACTATTCCCATTGGGCTTTAGGACCACAATAAGAATTCTGAACATCATTAATGCATTATAATATGAATTATACTTTTACTGCTATTAAGTATATAGTATTCTTAATAATCACTGCAAGCACTAAAGAGTATGTGCGTTTTAACCAGCAGCACTGAGAACACTGAGTTTAATGTTGCACATTGGGATGATTTTTGCCCCGTGCATAAGCCTACAACAGGACAGCATCCTGGGCAGCAGTTTGCATACATTACTTCATTTCTTCCCCAGGCTGGACACTTAGACGTGGCTATCCCCCAGTGTAGCCTGGCAGAGCTCCCTGCACTGTCATCCAGCCCTCAAGACACAGAACCCCAGCTGAGGACACACTCTTCCTGCTTGCTTCTGCTGTGGAACAGTTGGAAAAACACGATACTCACACTTCAACTAACCAGTAAATAAACCAATATAAATCACCATCTACACTGCTAGATATACTATTAGCTCAACTCTAACCAAAAATTTGGTCCTGCATATGTTCCTGGGGATGGAGTTGCGTGGATGCTTTTATAATTCTCTTTTAAGTCACTGGTTCTTTGCAGCATTACTTTGATGAGCACAATACGGCAGCACACCTGCAACATCAGAATAAATTCCAGACACATACCTATATCATCTCTTTTAATAAAGGGGTTGGCTACTTAAAAAAACAACAAAACCAAAACAGTTGTAAGAGCTACTGGACCTTTTAAGCTTGTGGCATCACAAAAACCACAAAAACACCTTGATCAGCTAACACAGTTCATTGCAAATGCATGAGTGTGAGGTATAAAATCTTGATTTGTGCAAGTACAACTCTCAGAATTTGGGCAGTAGCACATTAACGATTTTACAAACCAGATTACATTATTGGCAGATTATGCTGATATTTGTTTTATACCCTGGTGGTGAAAAAGGTTAGGGGATTAAATAGTGTACCTGTAGCCAAGTGAGACACTTTTCACACCACCACGTGATTTTTTTTTCCCTCAATTTTCATTTTCAGTGTGAAAAAATTGTGCAAAATTTTTCATTTGAATCTCCTAAAATACTTTATCAATGCTATATCTAGGTATGGGTTATAAAACATAAAAGTACAGTAAATTTAATGGAAAGAAATGTTTAAGAATTAAAATTAAGCAAAAAGTGTTTTCTCCAGAGAGCATTTTAGGAACAAAAGTATAGGTTAATTGTATGATAAAAATCCTCTTAATTAATAGCTAAATCAACACATATTAAAAGGCACTTCACAACAACTGATTGTACATCAGCCAAAATTAGCTGATTGTGTGACTTTAAACAGCAATGAGGCTGCTCTACTGATCTAAATCTGAATGCTGAACTGCTGAACCCATTTTCTAGGATAAATTTAGCTGTTCTTTCGTGTTCCACTTTTCTTTGGTACTTGGATCAGTTATGCGGTGTATAATTATGCCAGTGCAGTTAGACAGTGCTTTCCATCTGAATGTCTCAACACGCTTTTCAGACTTAATTATTTTGGGCTTGGAAATCCTTCATGACGTAGATACTAATAGTCAAATTTAACAGAGAAGGAAACAGAGTCAAGGAAGAGGGGAGTACCTAGAAAAGGACTGAAATGAAGCCTCAGTCTCCTGGAATCTTTTTTTATTGCCACCTTGCTTTTACAGACATGAAATCAAGATGCTCTTCAAGTTTAGCTTCTGGACATATCAGGAAACACCTTGCTTTTGGCAATGGTAAGTATCTTGACACTGACCTTACACGTAAGCCCGAGTAAAATCCAGACACCAAATACTTCTTCATCATCTTCACAAGTACTTTCACCCATTTGCATTCCCAAAGGGAGCCTAACAACTACCTAGAAGTCCAGGGCAAGACACAGCGGGGGTATCCTTCCCCCTGCTCTTAAACACACAGCATCACTTGGTACTAGGAATTAAGCACTTATACAGAACATGAAGCCAAGCTCCATCTTTTCTCCGCATGAGAGAAAACTCGCACCTTACCTTGCACCTCTGTGGAGAGCGTCCTATGATTTTGTTTTATATGAAAGGCACCTTTCTCTTTCAAGCTATTTTTCTTAGCAGAAAATAAACTTTTTTTTTTTCTGAAATAAATCTAGAAAACTCCCTTCAGCAGAAGTTCTTGGCCATACAAAGCTTTACTTGAATAGTAAAGAGAAAAAGGTTTTAGACATACCTATGTTGTCAAAATATTTCACTAAGTAAATGAACTTAATATACTTGAGAGACTGTGAATATACTTGAGGACTGAATTTCCTTATCAGCTGACTGCCTTTAAGGGTGGAATAGAAGGGAAAATAAACTCCACATGCTAATTTTTACATGTTTTATCACATTTTGCACACTGAAGAATTCCTATACTGCAACATAAACTTAAGAACTGGGGAACTCTTCTCTGCTCAGCCCTAACCTCTCACTGTTTTAGTACCTTGGATTATTAGAGGGACCGAAAATTGCATCTCTGGCACCTAGAACCTTGACACTAGTTTGTCAAGATAGGAAGCTTGTTTTATTTCCAAATCTGCTTTTCTGGGCTGTGGGACTTTCACAGGATGGCTCAAACTCGGAATAGATGCTGAGTTTGATGCTGAGCACAGCCGTGCTCAAGCCAGAGGATGAAGTGAACGCAGGAACAGCTATTAATGCTACACACTGCTTGTGCTAACAAGCCCAGCTGAAAAGCAGGGCTTATTAGGTGGAATCCAGGATCATGAAAAGAAAGGATAGCTGCATAGCAGTTTGCTGTATTAAATGAAAAATCATCCAAGCAGAAAGAGAGCAGAGAGGTAAAATGCTTATTAGCATTTCCCAGACATATCTTGCTTATCTAGGTCACTATAAAGTAAGTACCACTTTGTCTGCCAAAGCTTTAATTCTTTTCTAATGTCTAGAAACACATAATGAAGTAAAATATATAATTGATTGTTAACATATGAATGGCATTATTTGCTGTTCACATGTACCTACATAGTTCTACTTACAAAGAAGTACTACTTACAAAGAAGTATGAGGTGCAATGCAAGAAAAATGAATACAGAATACAGCCTCCTTCTCACCCAACTGCACTTGCATCTTTAAACCATCTTGTATTTTGCTTTTGGCTATCTGTGCCCAAAGTATGGGCTGTCACCACCACAAAACTCCTGGAGGTCATAATACTGGAAGGATTCAGCAACACAGAAGAGCAGAGTTACAAAGAGAAGTCTTCATGGGAGCTGCAGGATACTCCTTCAGCATGTGTTTCCCCAACACAGGAACGCTAGCTCCTGCTCCTTGAGTACAACCATACAAGGGTGTGTTTGTCTGCAGGATCAATTGCATCCCACCCAAGCCCAGCCAGCTATTTCCTCTAACTCACTGTTCTAGTCAAGAGTCAGGGGTACCTCAGAAGAGAAAGCATTGACTCCTCAAGGATGTGTGAAGAAAGTCCTTTAAGGGCCAATTATACAGCCACCATTCTCATTGCTATTACTATTTATTTTAAGAGCTGATTGCTAACTAAAATTCTTTTGATCCCTGGATTAGCATTTAAATTCCTCAGTGTAACAGCATTGCAGGAATACGTGAAAAGGTATGGGAAAACTGGGTGTACAGATAGCCCTTAATTCAGTAGTGCTCAGCTTATCCTTTGACTCCTGTGGTGCATGTATACGTATAATGTTCCTCCCTTATAGCTATGCAAGTAATTCTTAGCGACAAAGACTAATCTTATTACTGGCTTCCTCCATGTTAGGATGGAGAAGATTGGGAGATATACAGAATGTTTAATGATGCATGTGGCATGCAGGAGAAATTATGTAATTTACTGGGAAAGACGCTGGAGGAAAGAGTGCTCTAGTGATACATCACTGCTCCTCTTTCAAGAATAAAAAGAAGAATGAACTGGGGTTAGTAAATTTCCTTGGCCACACTTCTCCCCCTAACTAACAACTCTACAGCAGAAAAATTTGCATTGCTCTAAAATATTTGCTTCAATAGCGAGGGTCATATAAATCAACATAAACTTGCACTCATTTGGCACTCTCTGATATCCCATATTTGAGACTGAGGTATAGTTTGCTACAAGCATAGATCATGGATCAAACACTGTTAGCTGCAGTTCGTGCAAATTGTGCATGTTTCAGGACCACTGAACATTACCTATAAAAAGGATTTAAGGTAGATACTGCTGTATCTCAAATTGTTCATACACTTCTGAGCATTAAAGCTACTTGGAGTGCAAAGAGCACATTCAATATTTAATAATACAGTGGTAGAAACAAAACCAGTCTGAACTCTGTGTCAAGTCTGAAATGGAATTAGGTACAGTGACCATGGTGAAGGTAAATGGTATCCCAGCTGTCCCGCAGAACTCTGCCCACAGACTCTGCAAAATGAGCTGCAGGACCCGGGGAAACTTACTGAACATCCCTTCAGCCTGACCAATTAGAGCAGTCTGCATAGGCTTTAACACAGTGTCTCAGCTTTTAAAAGAGGGAACAGAACCTCAGGTAGTATAAATTACCCTTGTCACTTCAATTCCAGCACCTATTTAAACCAATTTACACCATTTGCCTTAGTGAGCAAAGCAGAAATTGACCCGGGAATAGATATTATGCTGCACTTGCAGATTAAATCCACTTCTCTTGAAAGAATTGTGCCTGCAATACGAAACCCATTTTGTCTGTGATCTAGCTTAGACAGCCCATGACTGACGTGGTTTTTAAACATGTAATAGCACGATTCACTATGAAAACCATACCTAGATAAGCAACGATCACAGAGCTAGGAGACATGAGATACTTCTCATCCTAAATAACAGTTCTGTTTAAATACACTATTTCCTTGGCAAAATGAGAAACTTCTGGTTTATTCTGCAATTAAAAGTAATTAATATCAGAGTTATTTATTTAAAAATGAAGTAAGTGGAAATTTCCATTGCAGAGAAGTCATGCCCTATAATGCCCACTCAATACTATTTCTGAAAATACCCATTACAGATCAATGGAAGCTGACTTATTCAAGCATTAAGTCTTACTTGCTAGGATAGGTGCAATGAATGTTATCACAGGTATATAATATACTTTCAGGATTATTAATTTCCTAGAACTCAAGTTACTTGTTTTAAGAGAAAAAAATGGCAAATTAATACAAAACAAAAAGGTAGAGAAGATATTTCCAAATGCTTTGAACTTAAAATGAAAACTCTGACTTCAGTATAAAGTTATTTCAGTATAAAATTAAAGTCTTAATCCTGATGCACAGGCTAATTATATTATGGACATATGATAATGTGATTTGTTTGGAATGCTTATTTTCTGCCTATTTTATTACTTTCCTTTCCTGATATACTCAATAAACTTTTCCTAGACACATTTTTCTCCCTGTACCTGCACTCAACATTGCTATCACTTCACAGCAGGCATATGGAGTAACTGATAGAATGACTATTTTAAAGAGTTCATTGTCATCTTAGATTTCATTTCAGAATTGACCTCAAGTAGTTTCTGTGCTGAGATGCTTTGTGCATCCACAGTTACAGCTAGGCACGAGTATTTAGAAATGTTGAT
Organism: Falcunculus frontatus; assembly: GCA_013398115.1. Taxonomy (NCBI): domain Eukaryota; kingdom Metazoa; phylum Chordata; class Aves; order Passeriformes; genus Falcunculus; species Falcunculus frontatus. Next base: position 419,258 of record VZRV01003328.1, read on the forward strand.
AAAGAGGTACCCTGTATAAACAAAAGACAAAGCATTTTGTACAGACCGGTGGATTGATAATAATCCTTTCCACTGCTCTTGCTACAAAGTTTGAAGCTAGAAGAGACCACCTGAAGTGGAGCAAACGGCTGAGAAGAGGTGCAGGGGTGTCAAGAGGATGGGTCCGGTTTGTTCAGTGGTGCCCAGCAATAGGACGAGGGGCAACAGGCACAAACTGAAACACAGGGAGTTTCACCTGAACATAGGGAAAACCTTCTTTATTCCAAGGGTGGCAGAGCACTGGAAAAGGCTGCCCAGAGAGGTTTTTGATTCTCCTTCGGTGGAGATATTAAAAATCCACCTGGACACAACACTGTGAAACCTGCTCTAGGTGAACCTGCTTTAGCAGGGGGTTGGTTGGACTGGATGATCTCCACATGCCCCTTCCAATCCTAACCATTCTGTGACTCTGTGATTAAGTGAAAGTGATTAAGCCAATTACAATGTTGAATCAATTACAGTATCTCAGAAATGATCCTTCTACCGGTACCACACATTGCTGACATTCAGTTGTAAAATGCCTATACAAATAAAGGTCTGCAGAGTTCTCATTGCTGATACAGTAATTACAGCTTACAGAGGTTAGAAAACAATTTTTAGGTTTTAAGGAGCATGTGATACCAAAGAAAAAGAAAATGTATTTTAAAAACCTTAAAGACAAGAGTAATAGCTGCTGTTTTGATTTTCTGATGTATTCAAGCTGGGTATTTAAAGCAGGCATTTTATCTTTAACTTCCATCAAACCTTCCTAGACATATTCACCACTGAAAACTTAACAAGAAAATTAATTGAACTGAAACATGCGACAAATTAAAAAGACTCACTAAATTCACTACAGCAGCTGATGAGGCCGTCACCAAACAGAAGATACTAATGAAGAAGTATTTCTTGCAATAATATCCATCATCCTGAAATTGCTCTGGAATAAAAGAAACACTGGGAGTTTTCTTCTGAACCATTTTTTTCCTAATTTCAACAGGATTAAAGAAAAAAACCAAATTCCTGCTTCGTCCTGAAAAAAGTGATTATTCAAAAGAAAGAGCAATATTGGACACTAGAAGGGCATACTTGAGGCAAAGCAGTCTTTTAAAACATTTAGTACTTTGAGATACCTGCCTCATTCAGGGTAAAATGTAGTAAAGTCATCAGACCCTCAATGCTAGAAAAGAAGACTTAGAAAAATTACTGCACTTACAATTTGAGGCTGATGCAATAAACACAAATAGTTTTAATTTGATGCTTCATTTCAAAAAAAAAAAAACAAACCAAAACAAACCAACCAAGCTGAAGGCCCATTTGCTTTTCTCTCTTGCAGGGAAATGTTCCCAGACCTATCCCTTGCCAGTTGCAACATCCCACGACAGCTCAGTGGCAATGTCTAGAAGCATACTTAACGCCCCATCAGGTAAATGAGGATAATAAATAGCACTTGCCTATCTCACAGCAGTTTGGGAAGAAAGATATAATAGAGAGGCTAATATGCAGAGAAATGTTAAATCCCAACCATCCTCGAGGAAATTATTTTCCAGGTGAACACATTTTACTTCCCAGATATTTTCCTTATGCTTGACTTGAATCTTTGGTGCTGTGATTCCATTCCCCTTGCTCCAGTGGTGTTACCCTAAACACACATCAGCCATTTTCACATGTGCACTACAACATTCCCAACACCTTAACTCCTCCCTGAAAACATATCTTACCTCTGCTACTTTGCATACATTTTTTACACTTCTGCTCTGAAATCAACCCCGTTCACTTAATGTTATTGACGTATTTGTAAATGTTCTTTTGGTTTCTTTCCAAACTCTCAAAATTTTAACATTTCCTACAAAATATGTGTCCCTGTTTAAAGAAATCAGTGGTTTGATTCCACTAATAAGAGTGTAAACATGATTTTTAATCTGTTTATGATTATTTTTGGTAGATAAGAAATCTTTGTCTCCCTCTCCATTAGGAGGATTTCTCCTTCCTACATTTTAAATCAGAATATTAATCATTATATTTATGAATCTATTTTGCTTAGCTGAATCTCTTCTTTCTGAGGTTTTTTGTGGGTTTTGGGGTGGGTTTTTTTTGTTTCTTTGGTTTCTTTTTTGTCTGTGTGTTTATTTTATTGGGTTTGTTCAGTGAAGTCTCTTTCAGCCCCACAGTGCTTTTGTACCTTCAACAGTGTTTGAAACCAGCCTTTGTATCACATGCAAATTTAATGAACGTGCTGCCTGTCTCCTTCTTCCAAATCATTAAAGATGATGTTAATCCATGCCAAAATTAAAATCGGTCCTGTGGTACATCATTAGACACTTACTCACAGTTTAAAATGCCTGGTCAAACCTACTCTTGTTGTAAAAAAAGGCTAATTTCAATGAATTAGAAAACTTGCACCAATGTATGCAAGCAATGACTCTGGCCCATTTCCTTTTGTCATTAGCCTCTATTTGTAGGCAAGTATTCAATCTACAGCATTTACTGAAACTGTCAATAATTTGCCATTCAAGCATAGCCTGAGCCCCATGTGGTGCTCTCCTATTTAGGAGCCTTGATGGGTTTTGCTTTATAAACTGGCTGAGCACTTCTAGCTGTAACCTAAAGGTCCTTCTAAGACCTGCAGCCACAAGAGCCAGCACAGCTGTATGATGGGTCCTGTCTCCTTCCTCCAGCTCAGCCTGTGTCTGATAGTTTCAGATGATGCCTCCTGCTTCTCCCAGGGGAACAAACAGGCTATGGTCTTACCATAGCTGCACAGTTTGCACAGATGCTAGATGGATGTGACCCCTCAAGCAAGCAATTGGAAGGGATCTGCTGCCTTGGAATCAGCATGTACTGCAAAGATCAAGAGAGGTGCCAAATGTAGTGGGGGAAGATGCTGACATATTTTAAATCCAGAAAAAAACCCCAAAAAACCAAAAAAACCCCCGAACTAAACCAAAACAGTACACAAAAAAAACCCAAACCAACAAAACCCATGTCATTTTATCCAATTATCAGTATAATTATTAGAACAATTGACTCTACAGACCAAATAACTTGTAAACTTGGAAATCCCTTTAAAGCACAGGATGAGGCTTTGAGCACTGTGGTCTAGTGAAAGATGTCACTGCCATGTCAGAGGGGTTGGAACCAGATGAACTTTGAGGTCCCTTCCAACCCAAACCATCCTATGATTCACAGTCTTTCTCCTCCCTTCTGCCCATGCACTGCTTTTTACTTTACCTCACTTCTTCAGTGACTCTAAAAGATGTACTTTAGGCCAAATACAGGGCAGTAGTGTCCAGAGAATAAAGACAGTGAAATAGTCCTCCTTTTCCTTTAGGAAAAGCATTTTGTCCATTGCCAACATGATAATGCACAAAGCATGCCAGGGGCAGTAAATGGAGCTTTCACAGAAACAGTGAATGATTTCTTTTTTTCATGTTGATGATAAGAAGGGAAAATGGTTACTCAATATCAAGTGAAACACAGAATAGATTTGCAGATAGAAGAACCAGCTGTAGTTCTGAGCAGTCATAGTATCTGTTTCAATTAAAAGAGGTGAATTTCTAAAGTGCAGAAGGTTTCACAAACCACCAATTAAATAGTTCTGCCAGAGGAAAAAGGAAAATGAGGAATGAAATATAAAACATCACCCATGCCCTTTGTTAAAACAGAGAGATTCATTTCTCGTACAATGAATGAAGATCTATCTCAGTGCAAAGCCACTGTCCAGCCCATTTGCAACTATTCTTTGGCTTCTTTTGCTAAATACAAAAAGGAACAGATTTCTTGCAAGGGGGGGGGGAAAAAAAAGGTGTTTCTTATCCCCTTTCACAAAGTCTATATACTCCCTGTACACACCATGGGAACTGCATCTCTCTTTTAACAGTTTACAAACTGTATCACTAAAGGAAGCTTTAAGTGCCAAATAAAGTACATTCCTTTTGTCAACCCATTTCCCAAGGAGTTTCACACATAGCTTCTGTGCTTGAGGTCTTCAATTTCCTGCACATCAATTTTTGTCTGATCTGTTAGTAGCACAGTAACCCTTATTTCACCCCATCAGATCCACAACCAATTGCCTGGAGCCAATACAGAGATACATTTATATTACTCTTCTGTCTCATTTCTAGTATTTTTAGTATTTTTGTTCTCTGTCAATAAGTGCAAGGTTGGCCCCTAAGTACTTGTATTTCCCTCTCAGATTAACTGCCAATTAGTGATAATTGGACCTGGCAACATTTTTGTTGATGGACACATATCTACTGTGAGACAGAATGAGAGAACTAATTAATTTCAGACAGGTCACTTCTGGCTGTCAGTTTTTCTCTGAACTCTGGATGTGTCCACGTAATGCTTCCCTCAAATTAAATTGGTTGGAAGCTATTTATTCTCAAATGTAAAATTGAGCAGTATAGTTAAAACTGTTGCAGTTAAATCAGAGAAATTCTGACTTTCTACGTGTGATTGGGTCCAGTTGCTGGGTGGGATCTTTTTTTTCCTGTTCATCTACTCTGCAAGTCAGTGGTCAGGGATGAAACTACCTGAGTCTATGTGCAGGTCCTTTCATTTCTCAGTTCCTCTGCAGGCTGCTGCAGCATTTGAACTGCAAAGACTTCAAAGCTTAAATCAAATGATGTAGTGAGAAGGAAAAAGGCTTTAATTGCTAGTTTGATAGATTCTATACAAATATTTCTACTAGTACTGGGCTTTCAAAGGCTAAACAAAACTATAAAAATTTAAACACCTTTAACAGTTACTGCACTTAGGCTTCATAAAAGTGAAAGGATGAACATGCCAGGCCCTGGAGACCCCGTAATGCTTTTAAATATGTCTAAAATGTAGCCAGCCATCTTTCACTGAGAAATTTTAAAAGCTGTTTCAAGAGGAGACACCTCTAGTTCTGGGAAGCTCTTGCTGTTAGTACATTTTAGATGTGTTTCTCCAATGTGAAATTGTTCCTCTCTAGTTAAATTCTAAATCAGATGCCCTTTAGCTCTTGCTGTAGATTTTTCCTTCAGCGAATTATTAGTCTTTCCTGGGTCAGAAGAGTCTTTTAAGCCTTCTTAGTAATAAAATTGAAGGTAATTTCACCTTTTTATTCAGGCTTTCAATAAAAGTCACGAAAGAATCTCAGCAAAAAGTAAAAGAAAATAAAATTAAATAATAATTAAAAAACATAATCATTCCATAAAATGGTTTTAGCTGATTACCGGGTTTTGTCCTAATAATTTGAAATCAGGAAAATATATTATATGCCCAAAAGGGCTTTGTAGGCTCCAACTATTAATTTACTTTCAAAAACTAGAAGTGACACTGTTGGCTGCCACAGAAGTTAACACCGTAACCACAATAAAATGCAATGCAAATTTTATTACTATATGGTAATTTATTGCATGTCATATCTTTTTCCCTTCAGCCATTTCAGTAAGTAATTTGCCTTAATTTTATATGTAAATATCCTTAATATTGAAAGTCTGGCAAACAATATCGTAATAAAATACTCCCTAGAATGAAAGAATAAAATCTCAAGCTCCTAAGTCAAACAACAGGTCTGTGAAATCACAGTTCAATATAAAATTTGAGATATTTTAAAAATTATTTTGAACGGAGAGAATCTATTTCAATTCTGATTTTATAACTGGTAGAAGAAAAGTGCAAGGTCTTGATTTCCTCTGTAGTGAATTCTGCTTTGCCACTTCAGCAGTCTTGAGTGAGCCCATCATGGTGAGGATGGTGAGAACTCTGACCAAGGTACTTCCCAGCGGAAAAAAAAATGCGCAGTTGATAAAAACTGTTTGGGTTTTGTTTGTTTGTTGGTTTGTTTTTTGGTTTGGGTTTTTTTTTGGGGGGGTGGTTTTTTTTGTAAGTGGCAATTTTGTCCTAGTGATAATTGGGAAATATGAAAGTGATTCACTTCACTTGTCCTGCCTTCTTTTTCTGCTTTATGAAAGTTTTGTTCTATTTTATTTTGGCTTTAAACATCAAATATGAAAAATGCACTTAAGGTTCTGAAACTTTCTTTAATTTTCTTTCACAGAAACTTGTAAAGGTTCAGAAAATTTTTGACTTAAATATACAAATAAAAATCACAATTTCTTATCAGCTTCAGCAAGGATATAGGCCATAGACTTAGTTAGGTGACAGTCAACTCTACAGTTTTCTCCCTCTCTGCCTCTGGGAAAAATGGATCTGTATTTCGCTGTTCCTTCAGTGACTATACCAAGTTGACAACGTAATTTGATTTGTTTAAGAATATGTATCAACAAAGATGATGGAGTCACACATCCTACAGAATTTACAATGTAAACTGATGTGCATGCATCACAGAAGATACGAAGTACAGCAAAACAATTGTTGAATGATGAAAATATAATCTATGTTTCGCTTTGATTCATTTAAAGCTGTTTGTGTCATGTCATTCATCCTTACCCTGACAAATTAAAATAAAAATCAAAGAGCACAAATCTTCTTTCTCTGTTTTCTTTTTTGCTTAGAAAAAAACCTTTTCCTGGTATATGGTTTATTATTTATATGTTATAGCTAAATTGGCCTGCACTCAGCAAAAAGCAGTGTGAGAAAGAGGAAAGTGGAGATTTTTTTTTAGTTTATTTGTTTACTTTAAACTTGAGGATTTTAGTTTTATGCATATATCTATAAAACTGTATAAAACTCCTGGATGAAACCCAATCCACCCATGATTCAGGTTCTGCTTCATCATAACTTTGTAAGTCTGAACTATGAGGATGGGACAGGAGATCTGGCCTACCTAACATTTCTGCCAGAAGTCATTCCACATACAAATAAAAAGAGATGGGCAACCAAGAGCTGTTGAAGGAAATGCAATAAAATTTCCTTGTTACGTTGGCTGCGCTGTCATGTCTAGAGAGCTGAACGCTTTACCTATGAACTGTGCTTGCATGCACTGAGAGTTTGCCTCCCTGCTCACTTGGGACCCAGCTTGTCACTGATCCTTAGAAGGAGAAACCCACCCATGACTGCTCCATCCTGCTGTCTAAGGTCTACCTCAAACAAAGGCACTTTCTAGTCCTCCTCTTGTGGATAGGAACAGTCACAGACACAAATCCAGGAGATATGGGGCTCAAGCAGCAAAATTAGAACTAATTTTTAACCCAAAAAGTCCATTAAACAAACAGATGAAAAGACAAAACTTTGGACCAGAAAGTATCCCACAATTTTTTGGTTTATTATCCAGCCTAACAAGAGACAGGGAACCTCCTCAAAAGTCTTTCATAACTTTCTTTTGTCTGATTGTTGAAAATAACCATCCATGCCAGGAAAGGTTGTGGAGTCTCCACTGCTGGAAATACTCAGGAAACATCTGGCCATGGTTCCAGTCAACTGGCTCTAGGTGGCCCTGCTTGATCGGGGAGGTTGGACCAGATGATCTTCAGAGGTCACTTCCAGTCTCGACCATTCTGTGCTTCTGTGATACCCCTCTGTATGCCCATTTCCATGGCACTAATGGATGCTGATTACATTGAAAGAGACAAAACTTAGGTAATGAATGCCAAACTCCTTAGCAAAGCCATGGTGAATTCCTTATATTCAAGGTCATAAGGCCTTCAGGTACTGTGGGAAAACCTCGGGAAATAAAAAAAGATTTTTTCTGGGGAAAAAATCTATAAAAAATTAAATTCTTAGTGAGAGGTAATAGCATGTTACTTTACTCTTTTCATTCTGAAAAATCACAAAGGCTTCAAAAAAATATTAAAGACGATAATCTGAAAACAAAACACAGCAAAACAGATGTCACTGCAAAATTAAGGTTCCACAGGCAAATACACAAAAGCCCTAAAATGCAAACCTAAGTCTAAATGTGTCACTTTACAACCTCCCCCAATGAATACTTCTGATGCATAATACATTTTCACTCAACACATAATTATCTGTTGGAACTCATTGCACCAAATTAACATTGAATTAAAACCTTGGCCTAATTCCCAAAGACATTGGGTATTCCTGTGTAAGTGTTGGCATGGACTATTCAGCAGCAATGCCCCACTAACCCATCCCAGGAGACAGGAAAATATTGTTATTCTCTGAGCCTTTGAAATTCCAAACATAGAGCAAATGAAAAGGGCTTGCCCAAAGTCAAACAGGAAACCTCCGGAAGAGTGAGGAGTTCTCAATTCTTGTAAGGGGCAACAAAAAACCACGAAGTTTTCTGTCACCGTACACCAACCATTTTTTAACCTTTCACAGCACTGCCACCAAGGGTTCAGGGACAATGATTACATGAACCTTCTGAGCACTGATTGCCGTGTGTGAAGTGCTGAGCATCTGGATAGGCAAAAGCAGGGAGCTGTTTGCAACTGGGCATCATAACCTCACGGCCACTCCTTCTTTTCTCCTACAGAGCCACTCTGCAGTCTCCGTCATCCCGAAGTAGACCACTTTCGTGAAACCCTTCTTTGGGTTAAATCCAATTGGATGGACCACCTCTGACTCCAGCCTCGCTTTCAGCTCTGCAGTGCACCCATCTCCTTCCTGTGCACAGAATCAGGGACCACATGGAAAGGGCCTTCCTTGAAGGACAGAACCATACCAGTGCTCGGCAGAAGTGTTGCAATGGCGCAGTGGAATAGTTTGTGATGAGCTCAACCTTTTCTCTTAAAAACAAAATGCTTTTTTTGATCAATTTAAATTAAATTAAGGATGAACCAAAGGAGCAAAGCTGCTGAGTCTGGAGAAGAGAGCTGCTGTGGGGCAGCCCAATAAAGTCTGCATCAACAAACAACAGGCGTGTCCCAAAGAGACACCTGTGCCGTCTTGGAATTGTTTGAAGCTTCAGTCTGAAACCTAAAACTGAGTTTACTGAGTTATAAGCAATTTTGTACTTTTTTTTTTTCTGTTCATATCATCATAAAATTTTTACTTCAATTTCAATTTGGAAATCAAGACCAACGTATGAAATCTGTTAAGCTTTATTTGTAGCTGTTTCCAAGATTATTTTTATGTAAAGTTCTCCCTGGTCACCAAACAATCGATGACCATTCTGCAGTGATTACTAACAAAAGTTCTAATGCCATTAGACGGTAGCTGACACTCAGCCTTGCACACTTCATTTGTGAGGGAATTTATAGCATCTACATCTCTTTTCAATTTTCCAGAATAAATGTCCAACATACCCTCAGAAAAAATATGGGTCTTTTTATAGAGACAGGGGAAAAAAAAAAACAAAACCACAATAAAATCTAACAAAACAAACCCCACAAGCAATATAATCCAATTTACAATTGAAAAATCAATCATTATTAAAACTGGTAACAGCATGAAAAATACAGGATGATTTTGGGGTTCTCTGAGCAAACAGTATGATAAAGGCAACCTATAATTAGTAAGAGTTATTAAGAAATAATCAACAAAGCAAGTAAATTTTACATAAGCCAGCTAGCAATTATTCTTTTTATTTTCTGTCTGCTCTAAGTTCGGGGTCTGACAAAAATAATTCTACAGAGACAGAGGGAGATAGGGATGATCATTTGTCTGTAGAGTGAACTAAATCTAAGTACTCCAATCTGACAAAATTGGATTTTTATTCCTGTAGTATTATGCATTATTCCAACAAGCTCACCCCCTCCCTGCAGTCCTATTTCCCATCTGCACTCACCTGCAACATTACTCAGACTGTAACCTGCTACTAAGCTGCCTTTTCCCTTTCTGTGTCTTAAATTTTCTTGATTTCTCTAATATTTTCATCCAGAGACTCAGATGACTGAACTAAATCATCAAAATATAAAAATATTTTTTCTTTCACTGATTTTTTTTTTGTCTCATTAAATCATTGCCTTTGTGAACAAAAGTGTCACTCCTTCTTGCTGCACACCAGTCTTTCATCTTACATCAGGACCGCACTGACAACACAACAAACTCATAAAATATATTCAAATAAAAAGGTTAGCTCACTTTCATAGTATTTTTACAATAAATCCAATTACAGAGCACCCAAAAAAAAGTGAGAGTCTATATGAAAAATGTTTCATGAAACAGAATAAGGAAAATCAGAGAAAATAGTATATTTAGTNATTATTTTGTTTTACTGAGGCTGAACAGACCAAGCTGTTTCATCTCTGCCTGCATGTAATGTGCTTCAGATTAATTTTAGGTTACTTTCTGGTTCATTTTGTTTAATTTGGTTTCGTAGCAGCCATAAATAAATGTGTGTGCATCTGTGAACACATATATATTTGTTTATATATATACACACAAACACATACACATATATACACATGCACACAAGTTTCAGTTTCAGGAATGATCAGGAATGACTGAATACTCCAGCATCAAAAACCAAATGGCATTATGTTACTGCAAGCTGTCACTACATGCATCACTACATGTTCACGTGTGGAAACAATATTGAAGTTTTCCTTTCAAAGTCTTCTACTTCAGGGTAGGCAACACTGGTAGTCTAGAAAGAGCCAGGTTGTAACCTCACCTACAGTAAGAGATAGCATGGAGATACACCCCAAAATGGGAAGAAAACTGGAAATGAGCAACTATTTAGTTCTATTTCTTAAGTCCTACCGTTAAGGGAATAAATTCTGTCAACACTTTTCATGAAATGGCTTTTCTTTGCATCTGCTTACCCATCCTCTGCAGTAAAGGTGGGAAGAGCATTCAATGATGTCCCTTGTTCTGTACATTTGTCAGAGCTGGATGGAGCAGCAAGGTGGACAAGCAACACAGAGCAAGGTCATAGAAACTTTGCTACCTCCCCATCTTATAGGAAATACCCCACATCAAGAGATACTTACCTGAGGCATAACTTTCTTCACTACCCTCTATTCCCATAGTTTATTCCTTTTGTGATTGTGGGAAGTAACTGTCAAGAAACCACCATCATGGACATTCACAATCAGCAAGGACCTGAGCAAAACATTCAGGGATGATTTTACTCCCATTTACTCACTGAGGATGAGTGACTAAGGACAAACGAGGACAAAAAGAAGACAAAAACAAAGCGGCCCAAAATGAGACTGGTTTCCATGCCACAATGGAATACAGAATTTCCATGATTAGAAGTTATTTTGTGTCACTACATTTAGTGTCTCTTTTCTGCAGCTACAACTGAGAAAATATGCAACTAAACTAGAGAACATGGTAGGTTCCCAGCAAGGCTTGGCACTGCACATAAGAGCGCTCTGGCACTGAGCCGACAGCAGACTATGTTTAACAACTAATGATATACATTACCATAGCCTTGACACTAAAAACACATATCTAGTGACAGTCATTCTGTTGCCATTTAAATTCATATACGTCTTGGGATGGTTTCCATCCATGCTGGCAGACAAACTGTAATGAATAAAGAGGCTGCACTTTGCAGATAAATAAAAGCAAATGTGGGATGTACCTAAACGGATTTGACAGATTGTAGGAATAATTTAAAAATATAAGAGTAGAACACAGACATGTTGGCATTATCCGTAATGAGGACAAGAATTCATGAATTATATACTATCGCTCGACCAGAAAAACAGGAATAAGTACCAGAGATGTTCAAGTCCTTCCATTTACACAGCAGTAAAGTACAAAAGTCCTCTTGCTTCATATTCAGTAAGTGCCTTTTCATTTGTAAACCCCTAAGCTCTCTATTCAAAAAAATGATTCTGAGCATGAAATACAGGGCAAAGAAGCAGCTGGTTTTGTCTGACATGGAAAACCAGCACATAACTAGGAGGAGATATGGCAAAAGATGTTGTAGGCCATATCCTAAACTCTGAAAGAGCAATGCAATTCATGCTGGGGCTGTCCCTGAGGACTGCAGGGATTGCATCCCATTAAGCAGCACTAAGCATTCTTTCTAATGTCCACTACTAGTCATCCACTTGTTACTGGCACAGTTCTGGCACAAAGCCTGGAAAGAATGAACTAGCTCATAAACAAAAGCTAGAAAGCCTTTTTAAACATGTATAAATTTATTACTTTGCATACCAGCAAGAGTGACATATTTAAAGGCTTGCTAGTTTGGACAAGATATTTTACACAGCTCAGTACCAAACCAGAAGGGTATTAGAATAAAGACTCAACAACTATTCTAAATAGACATGAATTTTGGTTCAAAAAAACACCTTTAACAGCCATCCTCAGATTACCAACCAATTCTTAGAATATCCTATTGGATTTCCTTGTACTTTTTTCACTTCTTTTTCCTTATACCTTTTCCTTCTGTAATAACTTCTTTTCATCTTTTATCACTATTAAACTAGAAACAGGGACTACATTTTTTTTTATTAGCTTTTTCTTGAAAAAAGTAGCATACAATATTCAAGAATATAAATGTAAAATCTTAAGGAAAAAATAAAAACTATCAAGAAAGGTGCAAAAAGGATACCCTGCCTACTTATAATGTGGCCCAGTATCTTTACAGATAGAAATAACACTATTGTATTTATACAACATTAATACATTAAATGGATATTAGTGACCCCAGAAGATGCCTGTGGTCTGAGGTGGTGCTAGCTAAATAACACGTAAATAAAAGAGGCTCTAGTTAGTTTATTTTGTTTTGCATTTTAAAGTGGTTACTCACAGAATTCCGCTTTAGGGATAACGAAAGTGGTACACCTTGTGCAGGTATATGGCTGTCAATAGGGTTCTTCAACTCTTTTTGAAAATCAAGTTACTTTAATGCTGCTGCATGTGAGACACACAAAGATCATAAACACTCAAAAGCACAAGACTTTCTTGAAAATGTTGATTAGCTTCAAATAATAACAGCTTGTGAATACTATGGGAACATCTCACTGACGAAAATTAGTTCTACACCACCTGAGCAGGAAGTGACCTTTTGGTTCACTGTGGCAATTATTCTTTAATATAGACTAAAACATTAATTACCATGGGAGCATTCACTGTAATTCATTGCAAACCATGAGCATGCAAGAAAAGACCATCAGAAATTATTTCACTTATGCATCCTAATCTTTAATTTAAACAATTTGCATTAATGTGATGATGTGTCTCTGTTCTTATGGTATGAAATAATACTACCTCTCAGCTAGTATGGGCCTAAAGCCACGTGATGAAATTTCTTCATGTACACTCATACACTTCTGCCAGTACAGTAACAAAAGTACATTTGAAATGGATAGAGGTTTAAAGGTTTACAGCTTGTATCAATCATGACTCGATGAGGAATTTAAAAACTGATTAAAGAAACAGGGACAGTTCTGTACTTTCTGGCCAGCCTACACATGCATATGGATCCGTGCACATTCAAAGAGGAGTGAAGGAAGCCTGAACTACAAGCACTGGAGCAAGGTATTCATTGAATTATGTCTCTTCCAGATGATATCATGTATGGTCCATTTTCATGCTGACTCCAAACACCAAGCTGGCAGGTGTACTTGTTTCCATAGGGGATGGACTGTAATGATTTGCCAGGATGACCAAACTTACTATGTACAATCTGAGCAAGAGGGAGAACCTTATGGAAAGGACTCTAGCTCCTCCCTATGCTCTTTTATAAGTACATTTGTGATTATTATCGTTATTAACCCTCCCTCAATAGGCTCAGAGTATGAAAATGCACAAAAAAAAAAAAAAAAAGAAAAAATTATGGAAAGCTATTTACTCTAGAAATTAGAAGAAAAAATTCATTCTTGCTCCCTTTTCATCCTTTCACCATATACCCAATTTCAGTAAAGCTATGACTAAGGCCACCAGCACCTCTAAAAATAGGTAGGGACCACTTAGCTTCACTAATTTAGATGACCTGAATTCACCAGCCATCATGGAAAAACCCCATGATTTCTCACACTTTAAAGAACAAGCTTCGAAAGGACTACAGCAACAGCTGAAGTGCACCCAGAAACAAGCAAGAAGCCATCATTAAACAGACTATTTCAATGGCATCAACATGTAGTTCTCAGAACACCTTCAGATAAGTAAGTTTTATAAAGACAAAAATAGGAGGGCAGTTAAAAGACTCAACTTGGTTTGTCTTGAATCGCATTTATTAGAGGAATAGATCTTATCTACTCAGAGATATGCCCTTAGTATTACAGCAGGATATAAATAAAGGTCTCCTATGTTATTTTTAGCCATACTCTTCATAACATTAGTAGAATACTATATGTCTTACCGCTATTCAATGAGCTCCCACTGATTTTAAATTTCATTAGTCTCATAAACTCATCCGGTTGGCAGAGAAAATACATTTTCTGGTTACCAAAGCTTCATAATGAGTCATGACCTATCCCCTCCCTTTGTCTCCTCAAAATACCCTTTTCTTGGCTAATCTCCCACATGTTTTCAATTTTCCCCCAACATTCATATGGATATTTACACACACACAGAGGTAATATTGCAGAGCATTCAGTTTTTTGTTACAGAACTAGGGATGGTTTATATAGGCTTCCCTGCAGCCACTACAAGTGAAAGCAGTGGAGGATAAAGGCAGTTTCATATCATATGTCTCCTGTCTTTGATTAATCTGCAAGCCACCCATTTTAATGAGTCTTCATAAATAATTCAATTTCTAATTATGCTGTAAGTCCCCTAACCTGGAGAAGAAAAAAGAAAGGTAGAAAGGTAAGGGAAAGGGAGGGGAAAAATTGTGCGTGTTGGATCAAACCATGCCTGCAGCAACTGAGCTACTCTTACTTACTCTGCCCCTACAAAATGCACCTCCCGCCTAAACCTTGAAGTGCTTCTCTAATAAACATGACAGGATTACATATAAAGTTGGGAGTTTAAGACAGTAATTCTGGAATCTGCTTCTTTCCACTCACTTTCCCTGTTCCAAAGGGTACACACATGCTTGAGACATGCTCCTGCTCTGGGTGAATTGGGCATGCTGACCTCTCCTATGCTGGTGAGACCAGCCTCCTGCCCTTGCACGTTGCCCTGACCTCAGTGGAAGGGAGTAAAACCTGCCACAGAAGAACCTCTACTCTTGAGTCTTGCTACTTATTTCTCCTCTTTGAACTCCTTGATAGGGACTAGGAAATCCAACATTGGCTACTCCGTTTTCCCCTACAACTCATTGTCTGAAGAGGAACTGCCCCTCTGCCCTCCTCCAGGGAACATTCATCTTCCCCTAAGCACAGATGAGCCAGGACTTTGGGAAGAAACCAGCAGCAGCCCGTGAATGACACTTGCCTTCTCCTCACAGACAAGTTCTGAAGTTCCCTTTGCACCTCGGTCTCACTTTTTCACTGCAGAAAACACTGCTGCTAAAACTCTTTTCTTGTTTCAATCAAAATGCATTTGACATAGAAAAAGCTGGTCAAGGTACAACTGACAGCACACAGACAGCTGAATGATCTCCTCCTACCTAAAACTATTTTTTAATTACAAGGAGGTCTCTCAATACACAGCAGAGCATCTGCTCATTAGCACTACAGCACTATTTCTCCTACTGACACTTCCTACCCCTCCTCCTCTCCCATCTTTAACAACTATTTCTAAAACACTTGCAAATTGCAAACTCTCTATGACCTGTGGGGTTGGATTTATATTGTGCATATTAATGCATTTTTCTAAAACTTCCTTAAAAAAATAACAAGCAGTCCAAACTCACTATGGCTTTTGTCCAAAATCACCACGATTTACTTTGAATGACAGCTATTTGGTTTGTCTTAGTTCCTTCCTGAAACAGTATTGTGCATCGCTACTATATACAGAGCTTGCGGACTTTCACGATTCTAATTTTAGAATTCAGGTTAGAGAATTCAGCCAACAGTGTTACACAGGCCAAAGTTCATTGTGTGAAAGCTGCTGCAATGGTATTTTATAGAAGATAATGATAAGTTGCTGCAATTTTATTAATTATTTAGTAATTAGAAGGTCATGGGAATGACCTGTATTACAGAAGGCAGTGCATCTTATTTAGGAAACACAGTTCATCTGAGACCACATATTTTGACTTCTCCAGTTTGTTTTGCATCCAAACACTATGGTAATAAATACAAGCCAGAAAAATATGGTTGGTCATCTTTAGTCCTGCCGAATCTTGTTCTACGTATGGCCCATCAGCACAGTAACTCAAGCTGTAGGTAAGCTGCTGACAAGGAACATTTGCAAATGCTTTGGCCCATGTCCCAGCCTGTCCTGGAGTCACATCTAACCTATGTTGCCATTGCATCACCTGCAGACTCCCAGGAAAGGGAATGGGATACACACACAGGCTAGGAGTGTCACATCGTGCACCCATGCCCGGGCAAGGTATGTCCCATGTGACAATGTTGAATCCCTGATCTTCACCAAATCTTTGCAAAGCAACACAGAGGAGTATTTACTCTTCAGAGAACAATTAATGCAGAATTAAAATCTTTAGATACACTTGACGTGGTTTGTCCCAGAAACATCTTTAAGACTAGAAAATCATCCTGAGATCAACCTCCAAATCACATCTCCCTGGGATTTCTGTGCAAGCAACACTAAACTGCTGCATCCCTTGGCATTAGTGAGAAAGTGAGGAGAAGCCAGACAAGGCTCAGTGGATTGGAGTTACATGTGCACCACACAGCTTGTCCCAGCATCTCACCCGTGAACACTTCTGAAAATAAGGAACATGACTGAGAGGATGTGTTCTAAGACTCCATTTGTCTACACATCTAGGGTAGCTATAATCAATCAGGTAGAAGTTATCATGATGAGGTATCTAACTCCACCTACTAAAATATTAGATATCTTGCCTGAACTAGCTATCCATGTTTCCTCTACAAAAATACCTGGAAATACCTACCTCTCTTCTGCAGAGGGAAGTACATGTGACTAATTTAGAGAAACAGCTACTTAGACAATCCTGAAAATAGCTGCATTGAAACCACACAAGAAACCTGCAGCAAAGCAAAATCTTCAACCAGCACTCCCTATGTCTGAGACTAAAGCTCGAAATATGAGGCCGTTGTTCCATTTTCTCACACAGGTCCCCATCCAACAAAAGCTCGTGTATAAATACATGCTTCCATTTTTTTTGTATGTTGTTATAGTTTCACATAGAATTTGTTAGGATTGTTCATAAGCATAAAATTAACATAAAACACACTTGGTTCTTTTCAAGTCCAGGACCCAAAATGAAAGCCAACAGAAAGAAAACTGCTGTAAAATTATAAATATTTATTTTAAAAATTCCGTTGACTATGTTAAAGCCATGGCTATAAATACCATGTGTGTCAGACGGTTTCTCCTGGGCTAGATTCTTCACAGAGACACATACTAAATACTCCTAACCACTCAGTGCTGCATTCTTGAATTAACTAAAAACTAGAGCATTTCCACAAGCTCAATTAGTGTTTGGCATGTTTTGTGCACTGGTAATGCCCCAAACCAATGAATATATGTAATTCCAAGGTTGCACAAATCTCACGTTGTCTTAAGACTTGGCAAAACCCTCCCCTTACAAAAAAAACACACCTTCTTAATTCTAAATTTCAAACAGAACTGAATGCCACTGGAGGCAGCTCATTTTTCTAATATTGTTCTTGCACTGCATGGTAGTTTCTAACCAAGATTGTTCTTATTGCTAACAGGCACATCTACTCTGAACAGCAAAGGAACAAATATGTTTGGCATAAACCTCAAATCTTCAATCCCCCAATTTCTCTTGATTAAAAAAAAACCCCAAAAAACAAAAAAAAACCAAACAAAACCACCCCCCCCCCAAAAAAAACCAAAACAAAAAAACCTGAAACCAAACCAAAAAAACCCATCAAACAAAACAACAAAACAAAACTCACAAAAAAAAATCCTAATGGAGATTAGATGCTTTTTAATGTACATTTGTAGATTTGACCTGACACAGTAGTTGTTTCTTTTCCCAATAAATGCTCATCAGGTAAACTCTCAGTGAGCTGGCTCAGTGAGTCAGTCCTGAAAGTTCACTACAAACATTAATCCTTTATTGCTGCACAAGTAAATATAAACCTTGCACTCTGGAAGAGCTTGCTAGAAAGCTCAATGGGTAAACCAGTACATAAATACCAGGTGGCTGGAAGATCATGTTCCTGAAAAAGTTCCTCTCATCTCATTATTAAAATATGAGAATGCCCAAGACTGTTGTATAAGTCATATAAGGGGAATATGGTAAACTCCATGTGTGTTCTCCTTTGTGAACGTGAACTTTCCCAGCAAGCTTCAGATCCAGCATTTGAATTTTTGATTTTCCACATGGGTCAGGGTTACTCAGGGCTGAAGTCTCACCATCTGTTCAGAAAATACCAGCTTTAAATGGCAAAAACTTTACATTTTTAACTTTTCAGATGGTGAGGGAAAGTTCAGCATCCTGTAGGCATGTATCTAAATCAAGTCCTCTCTCTCCCCAAAAGAATCTCGTTCACTTTCGGAGCTAAGGTGAAACGAAAATTGTAAAGACAGATCTAGAGCTTGTTTACACAGACACGGAAAGGAAACTTGACTCCAGGGTAGTTTTAAAGTGGGTAAGTTACATTATGCTTAACATCCATCCAGAGAGAATTAAAGTAGGCATGGTTAACATGGTTTTTTGATTTTTTTATTATTGTTATTATTTACTCTGTGAGTCTTTTAAGGCAATTACCCCTATAAAACATAAGCCTGGGAAACAGTATATTCCTCCCACTAGTAAGTACACAGAGATTACTGGTGATAATCTCCTCAATCTCCCTGGGTTTACACACCACTGGATGACACCGAAAACCCCAGCAAGCCAAGAAATCACCGGCCACAAACCCAGCTGGCTACTGCTACTCCTCATCAAGGATTCCTGGTTTCAAAAAATCTATAAGGCAAGAATGTAACTTAGACTGTATGTCACAGGACATTTTAAATGATGTCAGTATTTACCTAGAATGTTTGCCTCAAAATAAATAATTGAGCATTTTCCTAATAAACATTGAAAAATGAAAGTAACATAAAATACATCAAAATCAGAGGGAAAAGGATCAATTAAGCAGATGACTTAAAATTGTTCTAATGGCTTTTTAATGTAAAATATGAAAAAGGTAAAACAAAAATATTTAAACAAGAACCCTCTTTGAATGGTTATTTGAGTTCCTTGGCCCTCCTGAATGATACCTTCTCCAGAAGCAGGGAACACAGACACAACACAAAGATCAGACATTTCAGTCCCCATCCAATACTGAGTATTATTTGTAGAGTGGAAAGATGATTATGAGGGCAACACATAATGAAATGTGTACAAATTAATTAGACCAATACATAAGAAGGGAGTTTTGTGGCAGTAGTAGAACTATTTCTGAGCTATGAACCTCAGAGGGGGGTTCGTACCATGTTCTTGCAGGACCCTCTCTTCAGAGAGATTTTGCCTCTGCAAACTCTGTTTACAGGTTCTTGCCTGGGAGTTCTGTAAAGTTCCAGCACAGGCTGACACAGGGATGGCTGCTAAGTATTTGGTGCATCAACTCTGGTTTTAGGTAAACATGCAGACTAAAGAAAAAGGCACAAAATTATGTGTACTCACTAAGAAGCAATTAAAATTTAGTGGGAAGAAAATAATTCTTTACAACTTTTCATGTGCCTTAGCCAAGAAAACATATTTGGAATTGTAAGCACAACTTCCAAAACAAGCAAATAAATGAACGCCTTCATCTGAAATCCACAACCACATTCCCCATCTGGGTGAATCCTGTGCATCAGTCAGAGCCCTTTCTGACAAGTTCACCAGGCATTAGCACTTAGAAGAACAATAAGTTTCCTTTTCCTCCATTATCTAATTGGTGTCTAAGCAGCTCAGACAAGAAGGGGTGAGCAAGCCAAGTGCACGGCTGCCTGCCTTCACCTGCTAGGGCGGCCTTCATGTTTTCTGACATTTCAGGTCTCACACAGTGACCAGAAGCCTCATAAAACTGTCTCCTGCTTACTGCTCTCACCCATCTTCACAGGGCAGCGCAGTCACTTTCCTCACAACAACAATCTGGGAACATTAATCCCCCAGCAAATGAATCCTTCTGCTGCTGTCTCTGGCACAAGGAGTGGCTCGAGCTCTGGCTGCAGTGCTGAGCAGGGCACAGTCCTGACACACAGCACATTGTCCTTGCCACGTTATTCACTGGAAGAGAATGTACTTGAAAGATCTGCATGCACAGATCCCCAAGTACACCTACAAGATCAAGGGCCTCAATGTATTTTAGAAAAGAATGTAATTTTTACAGATTTCTACCATCCTTCTCTTTTCCTCAATCTATTGTTTCAGTAAACACTTTGCAAGACCATATTCTCATGAACTCACATAGTCCCCATTTAAACTGGGAATGACAAATATACACATTCTGAATAAAATACAGACCACACAAGAAAAAGTGACAAATTTGAAAATTATTTCACTAAAAGTATTGCCTGTAAAATAGCTGTAGTAATTACATTTGAATTATATGTAAAAACAAATTCAGTCTCTTTATTTCTCATTCACTTTAATTCAGTTCCAGAAGCTCTAGCTTGAGACTCATGTTTATTCTTTCAGCATAATTCTGCAGCATAGCCTGCAGTTGGGACATAGTCCACAGGATGATCTTGGCCTCTGGCTGTGAACTTCATTTGAAAAATATTAAGGGAGACCCTAAAGCTTCTGCTATGAACTGGGCTGGGACCATGCCATCATAAAGTCTGATTTAGATACTAAACCAGTGAGTTTTGCCTTTTCAGAGTGAAATCAAATGTAAAATTTATTCTTATTTGCTGTTTGGCAGCAATGATAAATTCAATTCTGTACTGAAACAAAAAGGACTACTGGGCTGAATTTACCAAGCAGAGTTTGTGAGATGCTGTACTTTTTATCTCGAAAACTGCGATTGTTCCTTCTGCAGCATGTCTAGCTGTCATAAACCATAGACAGAAAGGCTTTTGAGTAAGGTGCAAATAAAAGCTTCCGTTAACTTAATATTTAATGATCTCATTCATTAACAATTTTTTGCAAAGCTGAAGTAAAAGCAATTGTATTTTGTGATTAAGTTCCAAACTAAACAGCCACAGAAACACGTTGAATGAGCACAAGGTATTCTCTTACCTTTGCAATTGAAAACTGGGTTTGCATTCCTACATGGAACAAAATGCTTTATCAATAATTCAAGTAACAAAGTCTGCTGGGTATTAGCTTACAACTGGAAGAGTAAACAAGCACTGAAGCTTAGCAAAATTGATTGACACTACATTAGCAAGAGGATCCCATTCTATTGTATTACTGTGGCTTTATTTTAAGTGTGAGATATTATCTCATGCAATGAGGTCCTAGAAATATAGTGGTTCCAAAGAATACAACTCACCTTCTCCGCGGAAGGTTGTCAGATCCCAACCCTGTGAGATCACAGACCACTATGAAAAAAGAATAATTCTCTTCCCATGAAACCCTTCATGAGAGAGACACAAAAAATCACAGAATTTGACTGAATGTGCTCTCCAGAAGGAGCAGCCTTGCACAGCAGCACAATCCCTTTACACCTGAGGAATGTGGCATAATGAATGACTCAAATTCATGAAAGGAGTTAAAAGGCGTTAAACAATTCACAACACATGTATCTCAGAAAAAAAGTCAAGAGCTGAAAGTTTTGTTATTACAAGAAAAAAAGGTGGGCTATGAACAAGAAAAGTACATTCTTCATGAATGCATGAGAGAGAGGTTTTGGAATCTAAAGTTAAGAAGTGAAACCAAAAGTGGAGAATCATTTGGATGCAGGGATAAAAAAATTAACACTAGTCTAGTCTGCTTTTCCAGGGACAGGGAAAGAAGACGGAGTCCTTTTCTTACAAAGTTTGTTACTTGATTCAGTGAAATAACCAAAAAACTATGAATTAGTGATCATGATTGCAGAAGACCAAATAATTCATATTCAATTCCCTACGAATTCCCACATATCCACTGAAACCCCTTTGAGGGTTTTATTTACTTTAGTATTCTGTCAAAAAACAATTGATACTGAGCAAGATTTTTACAGTGCTTTGGGCCAATAACAGCTTGATCTGCTGTGAAAATGAAGCCCATGCTACCTTGAAAAATGTCTCTAGATCAATAAAAAAAACAACAAGACAACAAAAACTTGTAGTTACGAGCTCCCTGGGGGAAAAAATTGTCCACTCTTTGCTCCTCTTATTACAGGTTGAAAGACAAGATTTGGGATTCTGCTTTCTGTCTCTCCCAAATTCTCTTCAAAACTTCAAAGGACTTCCCTTCTCAATGGGAAGTTTGAACTTTTTCCTTCCTAAAAACAAAAAATGAACATGAAGCACAGTTGTATTTTATTGCTGGGCAGTAAAGAGAGGGGCTGCCATGCTGAAAGGCAAGAATCAATGCTTGCCATCTAACTGATGGCTGGTAACAAGCAGAGCACATAAGTGGTCAATAGTGAGCCCAATGTTGTTCAATACCTTCACTGACAGACTAGATGATGAGACAGAATACATCCCCTGCAAATCCAAAGGTGACACCAAATTTGGCAAAACGGCTGACATGCTGAATGACAGAGCTTCAGACCAAAGAAACTTGAGAACTGAATCAACAGAAACTTCCTCTGGATCAACAAGGAGAAGGTCAAAGGTCTGCACCTAAAATGGGATGATCCTGTGCAGCAGCACCAGGTGGGAAATTACTGGCTGTGAGCACCCTGCAGGAAAGGACTTAGGGCAGAGGACACACCAAAACCACACCAGCACTTGGCTCTCATTTCATGGAAAGCAGCCTGACTGTCGACTGCACCAGGGGCAATGTGGACAGTAGGTGTAAGGAAGCTTTTATTCTCTTCTGCTCAGCAAAGGTGAGGTAGCATCTGAAATATTGTGTCCACCTTGCACACTTCCCAGTCCAATCGGGATGTCTTTTCTAATTCAAAAGGCTTCAAAAGAGGGCTACCAGGATGGTCACAGGCCCAGAGCATATGACCTAGAAGGAGAAATTGAGATTTTTCAGCCCAGCAAAGGAGAGGCTAAGGAGGGCTCCAGTAAAATCCTGCAACCATTTGCTGTGTCAGCAGACAATAAAAAAGGGGCCAGTAAACACAAGCTGCGGCTCAGTAAATTCAAGATAAACATTAGGGGGAAGCAGGTCATTAAAGGAGTAGTGCATCTCTGAATCTAGCTACTCAAAGAAATTACTGGATCTCTATCCTTGGAGGCTTTTGAGACATGGCTGATCTGTTTGTGTTACTGGCAACAATCCTACTTTGAGCAGGAGCCTGGATTAGATGACTTCCAGAGGTCCCTTCCTACTAACATTTCTGTGATTTGATAGTCACTGCAACATAGACACACTGGCATATGGCAGAAATATTTAATCTATGAATTATTCACCCCCAGGGAAAGGAGCCAATGAGGTCTATATTTCAAAGAAACATTTAGAGAAATATGTAGCATTCTCACTCTTGAGCTGTCACCTGGGAGTGGCACAGAGAAAAAAAGTAGAACTGAAGGGGCAACAGTGCCATGGGAGTAATGATTCAGACTGTGTGAGTACAAAGGATAGAAATCTCTAGGAGAAGAAATAGGGGAACAGAAGTCTAGGAAAAAAAGGGAAGAGATAAGAAGATAAGCCAGACGGAAGATTTGGAACTGTTGATGGAGGCAGATGGAGGGAAACCTCTGGAGATTCCTTCTGATCGTGAGGACTCAGGCTAGGATAAGCATCATGAAAGAGAAAGGCAGGATTTTCTATGCTGGGAAACAGAAATATAATGAGGAGGCAGGTTAAGGGGGAGAGAGAAAAAATAAATAAGGACAAGCAGAGCAAGGTAAGTGCCAATTATATCCGGCGGTAATTAGGCAAAAGACATTCTATCTAAAGTAACATATTTCCCTACAAGGCCTAAGGAGAGCTCAAGATTTACAAGTTTCACTAATCTGCTGTGAGCAAGGATTTGTGTGAAGTAAAGTAGCTAACTTGGAGAGAGAAATCTGTGAGTGATTTCCAGGGAACCGAGAGAACCGGTTTAAGAGAGTGCCTGTCATAAAGAAAAAATTCTGTGGCAAGATACAGACGGAAGCTGATGCTTTAAGGCAGGATTTGTTTGTTCACCTTAAATGCTACTGTGGTCATTATCAATGAATCAATAGCTTTCAAAAAAGCTCAAAATAAACAAACAAAAAACCCGGAAGAAGACAATAGATAATTAATGTGTCAAAGCAGATATTGAGGAACAATTTTTACATTTTGTTAGTAATATAAATCGACAGACACTGATGCAGAATTAATTAAGAGCTACTGCTGACTGCTAAATTACTTCTTCCTAAACTCCTAATTGATCAGTCAGAATTTCTAAGTAGGTTAATCAAAGAGAAAGAATTTATTTTGACTATTAAAATCATGCCTGTAGGAAAGGCCACAGGATCTAATCTTTCCCACTGAATGCTTTGCATATGAGACAGCCCAATTTAACTCAGCAACAGAGATTTTAGAATGCATATTTGATCTAAATCTATGTATGGAACTGATTTTTTTTTCAATTCTACAAGAAGATTGACTTAATCAATATGGCAAAAGAGTAGCTTTTTAGCGTGATTATATTACATACAATTTTTTTCAAGACAGAGTAAGGTTTGCAGAAACTCTTCATTATTATTTTTCACTACAGAGTCTGAAGTCACATAGCCAGTTGACAAACTTAAGGTTATCAAATTGCTTCTGACACACAAGATTTATGTACTGTTGAGAATTTAACCACAGAATGTCCCCAAAAGTGCCTTCGCTATTTTCAGGGGCACAGTGCCATGTGCTAATGTATTGTGAAGGTCTTTGATAATGTGGTGTTGGAGACCTCTTTCTCCTTTCTTTTTTTTTCGTTCTTCTGGTGTGATGAAATAAACCCTACAGATCTGGCTTTTATTTTTCCTTTTGTTGGATGCCTTCAGCCTCATAGGAATTCCAGTAGCAGAGCATTGTGTCTGCAACTTTTCAATCATCTTTTTTTATCTAACTCCTGTGTCCTTGAGCTGATATGACAGTCTGAAGTCTAGAGAAGCTACACAAGAGGCAAGAAATGCAAAGGCCTGAATTAACATGAGGTGACATCTCATATGTCCAGTGATTTCCTATTAATTTTATTCTTCAATTCTGAAAGGTTTTTTTCACTTTGCTTGGAAGTTTGCTTATTCCTCTTTTTTAACAAGAAGCTTAAAGTAGTACCAAATTGAAGAATCTTAAATTTTGGGCTAATTTAAGAACTCATTGAATATTTACATTTCAGCCGCAAACAACAATTACTGCATACAATCACATCTTTACACCGAAGTTTTGAAAACCTGAGATGTGCATCTTGAAAAACAGCTGCTCTTGGGAGCTGCAGCGTGCATCCAGATGAGATCCAGGACCATATATTCCCAGGTGTTTCAACTCCAACTAAAATATAAATCTACAGAAATAGATCTTAATGCTGGAGGATCAGATACGAATTCAACCAAAAATATTCTAACATAATTAGATTCAAGGGTCAAGTTGAGCTAGCATTAGGTATGGATCTGCAATGGCATCAATCCTTTACTGAACACAATGTTCAGTTGCCATTTCAAACCAATTAGCACTGTCAGGCTCTAAATGCTGCCTGTTCTCTCCCCTCCTCTCATCATATGCACTTTTATTATTTTGGTTAACCTGACATCTTGTCAGTTGAAAAACCTTGCTACACAATTCATGAGAAGATTGGGTAGAGATTGTTCTTACTTCCTGGTCTTCTTCTCCTGATATATACTCCCATATAGTTGTCCATAATGAATATTTTTATCACACTTCCTTCAAAATAAGCATTAGTGAGATAGGTAATATCACAAAATAAACACGAGAAGCCAAGGTTTCTATAGCACAAACACAGATACATAGCACAAAGGCCTTGGCAACTGTTATTAGATTCCCCTTTCTTGTGCCTTCCCATGTCTGGTACAAAAGAACCAGCAGCAACACATTATTATCTCTCTTTGGGTTTGCTCAAATACAGGTTGGCAAGACGGGGAACTTATATTATCTTGTGTACAGACTGTAAATAGAACATCTGTCTTCCACACACAAAACCCATCAATGCTCCCTGCCTGAAGAGAGAGTCTGTGAAAATTGACAACTTGTCAGACTAATAAGATTGCTTCTGATTTTGCTGCCATCTCATGTACTCTCACAAAGGGAACTTTTTGTCTGTCTCTCCAGAATTGAGAAGTCCTTCGCCAGCATTTATACCGGAAATGTGCAACCAACTCATCCTGGCAGTGATTCTTTTGATTTAATTTCTCAGGTTGTTTTTTTTTTTGTCCTTCCTCAATTGTAACATTCTTTGAAAAAAAAAATGCTAATCATTGGCTCTCAAATTCTCTAGTTGTATACTTGTAATTTCTGTACTGATTCATTCCTCTTTAATATTAAACTCATGTATGCTTTCTGAAAGCAAACAGAGCTGGTAAATGATTGATATATTTTAATCTGTAGATGAATGCTCAATCCTACAGAGAATTTTACAGAATGAAAGCTATGCCCTTGCAGCTTGACAATTTTTCTAACTCTCTGCATTTGTGGCAGCAACAGGTTTTCAGCACTATTCTGTATCCTCTACTCATAAAATTGTAAGAAATACTGAAAACGTAAAACAAAGTTTCCTCTTAACTTCAAAAATGGAGTATTTGCAGCTTTTTTGATTTGAGGATCCAATTCCTGATGTGATAATAATAAATACAGAAAGACTTTCATGTAACTTTGATACTAAGTCCTCCGCACATGGACTCTAATATCCCCTGCAATTTAAGTCCTGAAAGTTCTATTAATCTCATTTGAACTTATCCTGATATTCGTCAGCTGAAGATTTGGCTCAGTAACTATAACCTTGCAGTGTGATCATGCTAACAATAACAAATCAGGCTTTAACAATGTTGTATACACATGGTTTTAGCCACCAAGCTGACATCTCTCAATGGCAAGACCAATTAAGCAACAATGTAAACCTTACCACGTTAATTAAAGATGAGAATTTACAAAGGACCTCCAGCAAGAGGCTTCTATCTCAGAGCAGCTTTCTGAAAGAGTAGTGGAGAATGTAACACTTTTGAATACTTCCCAGAATATCTCCAAGCCAACAAATCCCTTTTCATCAGTTTCTTGGAATGCAAAGATCTCCCCCCAAAAGGAGGAGCTGGTACAGGCTGCCTGTTGTTCAGCATTTCCTTTTTAATCCTGCTGCTCCCCGGAAAGGCTCACACAGCCAGTCACATAAGGTAAAACTGCACATCCTACACCGGGTTCTTAACCAGATCCATCATTCCTACATGGAGCTGTATCATTATCCCAGGAAGGGGCCCTTGTGCAGACAATACCATGGCCTGTGTTTTTTGTGCTCTCTCCAGCGAGACAAGTACCATCTAGAAGGGTTTAACTCTGCCATTTTTGTCGAGAACCTGTAATTATCTTCCAAAGGCAACACTTCAGTCTGTTTAACTGATGAAAGGACAAAGACTCTCAATGGCACAAAGTGACAAGTCACAGACAGCAAGTGGAATATCTCGTCAGGGCTGATTCACATAAAGACACAGCATTTAAAGACGTTTGCTCAGGACTGAAGTTTAAGGCTCTTCTGCGATTCCGGCTCTATACACATATTTCACTCATTTAATCAGTTCTACTCTACTCACTCTTTTAATATGCAGCTAAATGTCCAAGGCAAGTCTGACAATTTTCTTATAATGCTCTAGGAACCTTTACTGCTCCAGACCCACCGGACTGTTCTTACCATCAGCAGTGGGAACTGAAGATCAAAGGTGAAGTCTATAGGAAATTAATATTTATCAGGATCATCCTTATTAATAGAAAATTGCAATACAAATTCCAGGAACACACAACAATACATCCTCTGTCTTATGATGGGAAATAAATTGCATCAAGTTTATAGGTCTTTCACTTTGAGAACAAAAATACTGGTTTAGAGACTACTGAAAAAGAGCTACTTCCTCCAACAGAAAAAGTTTTGAACCCTACAGCCACACCATGGTACACTATGATGGTATTATTTAGGGTAGAATAGGAGAAGGTAAAAGCAGTGTGGCCAGCAGCCAAAAGAGGTGATTCTTCCCCTCTACTCCCCTCTGGAGACACTCTACCTGGAGCGCTGTGACCAGCTGTGAGGCCCACAACATAAGAATGATGTGGACTAGTTGGAGTGGGTCCAGAGGAGGGCCACGAAAACGATCAGAGGGCTGAAGCACCTCTCCTATGAGGAAAGGCTGAAAGGGTTGTGGTTGCTCAGCCCGGAGAAGAGAAGACTCTGGGGACAACATATTGTGATCTTTCAGTACTTAAATATGAAAAAACAGTAATTAAAGATGGAGGGAAGGTTTATAGCAAGGCATGTTGCAATTAGACAAAGAGGTAAGAGTCTAAAACTAAAAGAGGATAGATTTGTACTAGATATGTGACAGAAAACTTTTACAATGATGGCAGTAAAACAGGTGGTGGATGGCTTAACCCTAGGACATTCAAGGTCAGGTTGGACAGAGCTCTGAGAAACCTGATCTAGCTGAAGATGTCCATGCCCATTGCAAAGGGCTCGGACTGGATGACCTTTAAAGGTCCCTTCCAACCTAAATTACTCTACGTTTCTATGCTCCTATGATAAAATAAGGTTTGCCCTAAAAAAAAACCAAACTGGAATTTCCTCAGGTGGCATCTCATCAGACTGCACACAAGGACCAAACCAATACAGTGGGTTTAGAAGATACAACATGAGCACATGCCCAACACAGCAGTCTAAACAAATCAGTCACATTTCTGTCAGTGTTCCTTTGCCAAGACCCTGACTCCGACACCTCATATTTCACCCTTGATAAAGCAGTACCCACTGCATTAAAAAGCAGTACCAAGCAGACAAGGCAAGCTCCCATAGTCCTAAAAAAATAAAACATGACTTTCAGTGCCTGATAAATCATCCCTTTCCCCATAAACTCTCACGGGGAGTTTTAGTAATGAAAGACACTCAGGCTTACCTGCTGGCACATCTATTGTTCCTATAACCTCTCCTCTAGGTGGACAAAGAAAAGGAGCAGAAACTAGAGTCAGTTCTTAAACTTTTGGGCTGCAGTAGTGTCCCAGCAATACCTCCCCATCTTCCTGATTTACAGTCTGCTAGTAGAGGAGAGAATGGATAAAGGAAGGATACAAAAAGGGAACATGATAATCGTCTCACCATGGATCTACATTTGAGGCAGTCCTGACTTTATCTCCTCTGTAGCTAAGTATCTAAACCGGACCAAATGTATCATGCTCTAGAAAAGGCTATCTCCCTCTACTGCTTGCAAAGTTTGTGTATACAACTGGCTTACAACCATATAACAGAAACCAGAATTTCTTCACAAGAAAGTGTAAGCAAAAAGTCCCAATCTCCCTAAGAAATGAGACTCTGCATTGGCATACGCACTTTAAATCCTGAATCATACTGGGAAGGGTCATTCAATTAACCATAAGGAAAACACTGAGGTACAAATCTCACTCTGTGGGCATTAAATGGACATTAAAACAGGACGTATATAAACTCCTTGCTGGAATTTCCACTAACAACATTTGATGGTTTGTGTCTTCATAATACTGCTAACACATTTCTGTGTTTCTGCATTTTAAATTTTCTGACAGATTTTCAACTTGAGCTCTGAACTGAGCATGACCTTTTGTTTCCCTGAATTCAGAAAAAAAAAAAAAAAAAAAA